>WBOK01000222.1:0-118059 GCA_009289805.1 Alternaria gansuensis | reverse complement strand
TACAAACAAGTAGAAGGCAGAGACCTCTACCTCTGAGTTGATAGTAGAACAAGCAGCAATTAGGCCTAGAGATTGAATCCGCAACAATAACTACTTGTAACACAAGTAATATAGTTAAATCTTAAAAAATTAGTTTACTAAGAATGCTATTGCTTATACTAATTGCATAAGAGCTGCTAAGAAGGAATACTAGAATAATACTAAGAAAATACAACATAAGGATATAAAGCTAAGAGACCTTATTCTTCTTAAGAGCTTAGTTTAAGAAATTAATATATCTTAAAAGTATAATTTAGATATAAGCTAGTTAGAACTATATTATAATTATAATACTAAACTTAATAGGAGGACTTACTGCCTTAATAACTTTAATAGCACACGCTTTCTACATACAATACCTAGCTAGCGATTAAAGCATTTTTAATAATAACATGTACAGGATATTATAGAGGAGAATTAAAAAAATAACATAAAACTATAAAATCTTAAGTATTAGGAACAAACTAGCTTGATAGTAAATGTTCCTGTTTCTCTAAACTTACTTAAGCTATCTACTAAGTTACAATGATCTCTACCTTCTGTAATAAGAGATAATCTTTATCCTTAAGTTGTTATTACTAAGCGTTTTACAGAAGAAGAGCGTTATATATATATGCAAGACTTTAGAAGCTTAGACTCTAATTCTAACACTACTGTAACTAGCAACTAATAGGCTACTAAATAGCCTATTCTCTTAAGAAGAGGAGGAAATAATATACTATTAGTATCTACTTTTACCTTTCGCTACTTATTTACGGATTTCTTATGTTAAATACAGATACTAGCTGTTTATCCTACAGATTCCAGGTGTACAGTAAGCACCTAGATTCTGTAGATCTGTTACGCCTTAATATATGACACTACGTCTATATTATAACAAACGCTCTATTACAAGCTTCTTTAGCAATTAAAAGTAATTTAAATATTCTTTAGCAAACTTTTACAGTTTTATAATAGTAAGATATATATAAAAGGTAGTAAGCGCTAGCCTAATGCGCTAAAAACTAGTCATAGAAACTATAACTACTTGTTACACGGGTTTAGGCTATACTTCTCTAAGCTCGGTCCGTACTAAGGCGAGGTAGACTAAACCCGTGTAACACTTTGACAGCCAGGAATTTCAGTGGACGATTTAACCAACAGGTTGCCCGATTAAGATTTATAATGGCATCCTAGGGAATTACTTAAAACAACATGGCCTAGGGTCCAGGACCCTCCGCACTAAACCAACTAATGTTAGGGAACAACAAGATGCTTAACGCATCCGACTCTGATACTAAGGACGACCCTAGCGCCTAGGAGATTAGGAATCTTAGGCAACAGGCCTATGTTTAAGCACAGCAAGTGGCTTCTATAATAGATATAATTAATTAGCTTTTAAGTTAGCTAATAGCTACTCTAAATAAGAAACCTGTTGCTACATAAAAGCCTAAAATAGCACTACTTAAAAAGTATAAAGAGTAACAGGAGAAAATACAAACATTTTTTACTTATACTAATCTGTACTGTAAGTATAACAAAGTCCTTACTAATTAAAAGAAATTCTTAAAGTAAGCATATATATAAAGGATAAAGCCTTTAACTAGATATAATTTTATATAAACAACTACTTACTAAACACAAAATATAAAAAAGTTAAAGTAAAAATATAAGCCTTGTTTATAAGATAAATAAAGTTTAAATAGAAAATAAAGCGCATTTTTAAAAAGGTAGACGCTAAGAACTAGCCTAAGAAAAAGATTACTTACTTAAGGTAGACTACATTAGTATTAGTATATATAGTAGAGTTTAAAAAGCTATAAGCACAAATTAATTAAAATAATAAAGCACTTAAAACAGTTTTTAAAGTAGGCTTAAAGAAAAATGTTAAGAATAGCTTTATATACTATAGTAAGCCTAACACACTATATACGCTAGTTAAGCTACTATACGCATTAATAATAAGCTTTAAAAACAGTATAAATAGAAGAACTACTTCTAACTTAGCTTAGCAAATACAAAATAACAACGCAGTAGATATAATAAAAATAGCAATACTATTATAACTAGCAAGGTATAAAGTAAAGTTAAAAAGAAAAATACTTAAGAAAAAAAGCACAATAGCCTCTTTAGATAAGAATGCTAGAAGTATTATAATAATAAAGCATATCTTTAGTATAGTAAAGTTAGACACTCTGCCTAAAACTTTAAGAAAGAACGAGTTAAATAGGTAGCTATTAAAATTAGAATAATTAAATAAGGAATACTATACCTAATTTAGACAGAACTAGATTACAACTTAAGTAATTTAGACTTTTACAAAAAGGCACGCTTAATAAATAGCTATAAAATTATACTATAACTAAAACTAGACAATAAAGTCTTTACTCTAAGCAACCTTAAGCTAATAAATTAGAAAGTTAAAAATAAAGTTATACTAAACAACTAGCTAATAACTAGTGTTAAGTATATAAAATAATAACGTACTAAGCTAACAAATATACAGTTTAAGTAAAAGTTATAATTACTAGTAAGAATACTAAAAAAGTTAAATATTAAGCAATATACTAACAACCTTACTTTAATAATTTAGTAGCTAAAGTTAAAGATTTAAAAGCTAAAAAAGTAAAAAGCACTAAAGAGTATAAAAAGTTATATTAGTATAACTACAAGCTAAATTGCAAGTTTTATAAAAATAATAGAAAAAAGTGTAAAGTAAACTAAGACTAGTACTACTACCTAAACTTATAAGTAAATAAGTGCCTAGTAAACAAGTGTTACCTCTATAAACCTAAAAAATGTAAAAATTTACTACTAACTTTTATAAACGCAATATAGGGATAAATATAACTTCTATTAATAGTAACTAAAGAAAGCATAATAAGTAGACAACTACTACTATATTACTCTATTATTAAATATTTATAAAGCAGCAGACTGCCTAATTTATAAAGCAAAAAAGCTAAAGCTAAAAAAAGAAGCCTTAAGGTAAGAAATACTTTACTAACACCTCTATTAGAGCTTCTATTATAATAATAGTTAATTAATATACTATAGTACTAAGTATAATGCAGGCTACTTTCCTAAAAAGAGAAAAAGTAAGTAAGCAAAAAACTTAAATATTACTAAAAACTAAGTTATACTAGTAAAATCATACTTAAAATAACTTTAAAAAAAGGATAGAATACTAATAGGTAGGTAAAGTAGTTAATTACAACTATATTTATATAAAGTTAAAAAATACAAGCGCTTATAGATAGTAGAGCTGTACACATAATAATCTCTTTATAAGTAGTAAGAAATATAAAATACTATATTAAGTTAAAAATAAACTAATCCTAATAGTGTTAGCTAATAAAAAACTTGTAAAATATAAAGACAGCATATTACAGTGAAAGACTAAATTAATAAAGCTATAAATAGCAAGCATAAAGTGCTAGATAAATATTAATATAATAAATCTAGAAGAAATAGATATATTATTTAGTTGAAATTAGCTAGATGCACGTAACTCTACTATTAATTAGAAAATAAAAATAATACTTAATAAAGAACTTATACAAAAAGTTGCTAGAGTACATAAAGAAATACGTTTAATAAATTAAAGCTTAATTTAAAATAAGAAATTTAGCAAGATCTTACTATAAAAATTAAAAGAATCTATGCAAAGAACTTTTAAAAAATAAAAGTTATTTAAATAAAGTAATGTATAACTATAAAGAAAAAACTTTTACTACAAAAAATACTAAAAAAGTACTGTTGTAACAAGTTAAGGGAACTTTATAAAGAAAATAAAGCTATAGAGCTAGTAAACTATTAAGATTAGAATTACAAGATTATTCTAGATAATAAAGCTAAGCTAAGCCTAGAACTAATATACCTAATATTGCCTAAGCATAATGCTAAGCTAAGAGATTATATCTAAAAGAAGTTAAAGAAAAGATTTATTAAACTAAAATTAGGCTTCATAGCTTTACTTATCTTATTTGTAAAAAAGCTTAATAAGAAGTAGTAACTATATATTAACTTTAAAAAGTTAAATAGTATAACATAAACAAACTAATATTCTTTACTACTAATAATAAAGCTTATAGATTAACTTTAGAGAGCTAAGTAATTACAAAATTTAATATTTAAATTTTTTTTACTTAATTAGAATTAGAGAAAGCTATATGTAGATAATAGTGTTTAAAATAAAATATAGACTATTTAAATATATAGTTATGCCTTTTAGGTTAATAAACGCACTAGCAACTTTTTAATTAGTTATTAATGATATACTTTATAAATACTTTAGAATCTTTATTACAGCGTACTTAGATAACATACTAGTATACTCTAGCAGAACGCTTAAAAAATATATAAAGTTTATCAAGAAAGTACTTAAAAAGCTTAAAAATTATAAGCTGCACCTATAGCTAAGAAAGTATAAACTTATATTAAAAAGACAAAATTTCTTAGCTTTATAATATCTAGAAAGAGAGTAAAGATAAATCTTAAAAAGATTATAGCTAAATAAAAATAGCTAACTCCTAAATTAGTTAAGAACGTGTAATTCTTTCTAGCATTTACTAACTACTACTAAAAGTTTATTAAAGATTGCTTAAAAATTACTACACCTCTTTTAGAAATTATAAATAAAAAATAGAATTTACTTAAAATAGAAAATAATAAAAAGCGTTTAACTAAATTAAATAAATATTTTTTAAAGCACTTATAATATAAATATAAAACTTAAAATTAAAGACATAAGTTAAAACTAATATGTTAAACTATATACTTAGAGCTGTATTTTTATAGTAGTGCTTAAATAAGAAATAAAGACTAGTGTTTTACTATTTAAAAAAGTTCCCTAAAGCAGAACTTAATTATAATATTAATAATAAAAAGCTACTAGAAGTAGTTAACGCCTTTAAATAGTAGAAAGTCTATTTATTAGGGCTACTATACTAAATTAAGATTTTTACTAATTACTAGAACTTAGTAAAGTTTATAATTACAAAGAAACTTAACTAATAATAAGTTTAATAAGCTAAGTTACTAGCTTAGTTTAACTTAAAAATAACTTACTGCGCTAAAACATTTAATAGAGTAGTAGATACTTTAAGTAGAAAATTTAACCTACGCAAAGAAAGTTATAAGGACCTATATAATACTATATTTAAAAAAACGCTAGACAGTAGTTTATATTATAACTAGCTAGAACTAGCTAAAGTAGCTAAGGTAGCTAAGCAAGTAAAAACACTATAATAATAGTAGTAGTAAAAAGTAGCTAACTAGCAGTTTAAGCCTAAGAAATATAGCTTTAATAAACTACTATAAGATAAGAAAAAGTACTAAAATATAATTTTAGAAAATTAAATATATTTACTTTTATATATAGAATTAAGTTTGATTAATAAACTATATAAGTCCTTAAAAGTTTAAACATAAAGTAATTAAAAAAATAGTTAAGCAACTAGCTAAAGTGTTTATAATACTATACGTATAAGCAAAGGTGTAAAATATATTAAGTAACTATTAAGCTTACTACTAAAATTAGCTTAATAAATATAAGCTTTATAGCTTATTACAACTTTTATAGCTACTAACAAAACTATAAAGTAGTATAATAATAAACTTTATAGTAAAGCTTTTAAATCTATTAAAACTAGAATTAGCTAAACTTTACAATACTATTTTAGTAATTATTAATTAGTTAACTAAGGCGGCAAAGTTTATACTTATAAAAAAAGCTATTATAGTAGAAAGCTATGCGCATAAAGTTATAAAAGCACTAATATTAAAATATAAAATACTTAAAAAGTTTATTACTAATTATAATAAACTGTTTACGTCTAAGTATTAAAATACATTTTTAGCACAATTAAGTATAAAGAAAAAGCTATTAACTAGCTTCTATATTAAAACAGACAGCTAGACAAGATAAATAAACTAGATACTAGAACAGTATCTAAATATATACACTAATAAGCTACAAGATAACTAAGTTAAACTCTTACTTATAGTATAATTAGCTTATAATAGTATAAGGTTAGCAACTATAAAGCACTTACTACACTATATAAACTATAGATATAAGCTAGCTACTTATTAAGATTTTAAGAATATTAAAAGTATTGTAGTAAGTGTAAATAATAAAGCCTACCTAATGCAAGAGCTACACAAGAAATTAAGTAAAAATATAGCTTATAAACTTTTTATAATAGCTAAAGTAGCTATTAAATAAAGAATTAGAGAACTAACTTTTAAGAAAAAGAATAAAGTTCTTCTATTATAATAAAACTTAAAAACTAAGTAACTAAGTAAAAAACTAAATAACTTCTAAGTAACACTATTTAAAATTCTAAAAGAAATAGGCAACGTAAACTATAAACTCTAATTACTACTAGAAATACGCATTTACTTAGTCTTTTATAAAAAACTTCTAAAAAGAGTACTTTTAAATGCTAAGCTAGCTACTAAAATAAAGCTTAGAGACAACAAGTATAAGATTAAAGAAATTAAGAACTTGCAGAAAATTATTTGTTAGTAAAAATACTTAGTTAAGTAACAAGAATAGCTAGAAAGCTAATATACTTAGAAACTAAAGGAAAATTTAATATACTGCAAGTTATAAGTACTTAAGTTCTATTAAAAACACTAAAAGAAAAAAAGTTTAAGTTCTTAAGAGAAAAGAAGTAATTAAAAAAAAAATTAAAAAAGAAACAATAGCCTATAACTAGCCTAAGTTAGTTAATAGTCTAGGTAGTAATAGTTTAGTTGTTAAAAAGTCTATACTAAGGGTAACGTTCCTCTTAGCTTACTCTTTTACATAATCTTAAATATTTAAAATTATAAAATTTTAATTAGTATATAAATACTCTTACGCCTTAACTTCTAAGAGCTTAATAGCAAAAACAAGTAGTTTTTACTACTATAAGAGCTTAACGCTCTTTTGCGTGCGTAATTTCTAACTTTTTCTTATACTTATCTACTTAAACTTTCTTTTACTTTTTTTTTTAGAAATAAATAAACTATATTCTGCCTTTATAAAAATATTACTAGCGTAATAGCTAGTTCTAGTATTTACAAAATAATAAAGGTTTTTCTTCTTACAGCACTTATAGCAAGATATTATTTTAAAACTTTACTTTTTTACATAATTAGCGTAAGTATAGTACTTAGCTATTAAGTTTTATAGACAGTTGCGACAAGATAATTAGACTTTAGGCATAGTTAGAAAGGTGTAGAGAGAAACAAGCGTATAACGTAATAAGCATACTAAAACTTTATATACAGCTAGCAATTTAACACGCAGCACAAGAAAATAATATTTTAAGGTAGTAAGATAATACAAATAAGAGGGAGAATAATGTTACAAGTAATAAGAAGGATTCTCTTCTTAACGTATAGGCGAGGGTTAAAAGTTAACTAGCTACTACGCTAGAAAGTAATAATCCGCGCAGGGCGCTAATTACGTAATAACTATCTTGCTAAGAGAGACTATCCTGCTAAGTAAGGGATGTTATAAAGACAAGGGATAGCTGCTATTACAACAATTTACAGAAAGCAGTACCTAAGGGATAGCAGTAATAGTACAGGACAAAGGCAACGGGTATAAGGATATAATAAATTTTATTATTACACTTGTTATAGTTAACTAAAATAGTTTATCTCTTACACAAATTGCTAACTAGTTAATTTATTCTTTATAGAATTAGTATTGCTTACCTTTAGTTAACATTAATAACTCTTTTCCACTTAAAATCACTCCTACAATACCTCACGGACTACCGCTTTAGTCTACCTCGCCTTAGTACGGACCGAGCCTAGAGAAGTATAGCCTAAACCCGTGTAACACTACTATAGTATTACAAGAACTGCATAATTTAGTAAAAGCTAAGATATAAGCGCCTTTAACTAGCAGGAGCGATAGTAATAGCAACAGCAAGTAAGAATAAGTGCCTTCTTTAAGGGAAGGCCTCTTTAGACTAAGCAATTAGGAACAAGCTAGAAAGTAATATTAACTTAATAACTTCTTTAGCTACTTTAGAATTACGCACCTAGAAGTACGCTACTACAATTAAATTTTTGCCTGTCTTTTATAGATTAGCCTGTAACTACTAGTCTTCTTAATATTAAAACAACAAGCTACCTTTGTAGTGCAGGCAAGACGCTACCTAAGCTGTAAGTACAAAGAACTTTAAATTTTAGCATAGTAACCTTTTGCAATATAGATAACGTCGTACTACAACATACTAAACTTAGCAATTTTAGATTATTAGCAACACTACAAAAACTTAAACAAGGCCTACTATACTAGTAGAATAAAGAAAAGCAAAAGCTGCTAACAATAATATATTGTTAGTGCTATACTACAGACGGCACAACACGTTCTACAGCGCTTAGCGCTATTACTAGCTTTAACTTTAAGCTTAGCGTTGCGCGAAACTAGCTTAAGAAATACATTATTTTACATAAGTAGCTAGTAGAGGCCTACTATTGCAGGTTCTTTTACTAGGAGGAGTAGCACTAGTTAGCCTAGCTAAGTTGCTATAAGTATACAGTATTAGCTTTTAAGCCTAAAGGCTATATTAGTTTAGTGCTAGCAAATTTGCTAAAGTTAAAAGACTTTACAAGCTTCAGCCTCTACTATTAGCAGCAGGGGATATAGAGAGCATGCTGAACGTGTTACCTAAGGCTTAATACTAAAAAAAAGGTGCTATTATCTTACATCTTCTAATACTAGAACTTTAGTACTTTATAAACAGCAGCAGTGTTAGCGCTAACTTTTTAGCTCTTAAGGAGTTTTAATAAGAGCAGCCGCCGTTGCTAAAATAACACAAACAATACTTTTTAAGATAAGTACAACTTTTGTAGCCTGACTGTTTTTCTTTTACTAAAATAAACAACTTATAAAACCTTAAGCAAGTTATTACTTGCGTACAACTAGCTACTATTAGCGTACTAATAGATACTTGTTTACGAGTAATAAACATTGCTAATTCTAGCACTTATAGCATTGCTTATATTAAGAAAGCTACTAACTAACGCATTAGTGTACTTACTAAACCTGACTGTCTACTAAAAGGATTACGTTACAACAAACTTATAGAAGTTTTTTAATTAAAAATAATTTGCGCTAGGCTACAAATACTTTATTGTTAGAAATCTAAAGTAAGGTAAGATTAACTAAGGTGTTTTCTAGTTTACTACGTTTAAGGACTATGTACACTACTTTAAAATACTTAATATCTAGCGTTTTCTTTCTAACAAGCTTACTAATTACATTAATAAGAAGCTTCTTATAATTAATTAAGAAATTAACGCTAGACTAGAGTAGGCCTTTGCTAATTTTAAGCAGTTTTGAACAACACTACAGCTAGCAACCTATAGGCTATAGAACAGCCTATATTCTTAGAAAAGAGAGGGAACACTATACTATTAGTGTCTGCCTTTACCTTTAGCTGCTTATTTACTAATTTCCTATGTAAAATTTAAGTACAGGCTGCCTATTCTATAAATTCTAGGTGTGTAGTAAGCACCTAGATTTTGTGGACCTGTAATACCTTACTACTATACTAATACTACACCTAATTTCTCGTATTTGTAAAGCAATAGCTAATTATAGTAACTATTTCTATTGTGAAACCTGCTTATTTTAGCATAATATAGACTCTGTTTACTTTTACCTTTACCTGCCTGCTAGTAGTATAGTGCTACTACACATAAAGATAAATTATTACCCTGCCAACTAACTAATTCTTCTTCTATACTAACCTTACTACTCTTTTACCTAAGTATTAACTTTTAAAGATAATAATTACGGCAATATCTTCTTTCTTAGTCTAATAGAGGCTAAGGACAATACACATACTGCTAATAAACTTACTTAAATAATATTTTAGCCTCTATTAGACAAGACCTAAGGCAAGTAGCTGTAGCAGCAACTGTCTTAAATACTAAGTCTATTAAGGGTTTTTAAAAACTTAGAAGTAAGTTTAAGAAAAGAAGACTATATTATAGACTACACCTTTAGAGTTGTCTAGCATTAAGACAAAGTACTAGAGTTTATAAAACTTAGTAACAGTATTAAAGTTACTAATATTTAAACTTTAGTAGATAAGATTCTTTTAAATACTTTATAGCAACAGCGCATTATTATAAACTACTAGTTTAACAGTGCTTCTTACTAATTTAACTTAATTTTTAAGGTTGTCTTAGAAGTAGGCAATTTCTATACTTAACTTTCTAGACTTATAGACAAATATAGTAGCGTTAAAAGTTTCTAAAAACACTATTTTATTATTAGTGCAGCATTCTTGTCGCAAGACAGAAAGGCTAAAGAACTAAGTAATATAGTCTTAATAGTAAAATAGCTAATAGCAGAATTTGTTAAAGAATATGTTAGTATTTATATAACTTGTACATTAATTAACTACTAAGAATTAACAAATATAGCTTTTATACTACAACGCATAGATTTTAAGAATACTGCCTACTTTCTTAATATAGTAGCACTACACTATCTTAACTTAAAAAACTAAGGGAAAAAACGCTATATATTACTAGCAGACTAGGGAATAGTTAAGCTGCTATATAAAGATATTTGTGCTTTTACTATATAAAATAGTTTTTATAGCAAAGGACTACTTCTAAATATTAATAAACAGCAAAAAGAGAACTTGTGTAAGATTATTACAGCTATAAAGGTTAAGAAAGACAGTATAAACTATAGCATATAAAAGCTACGCCCTGACGCTAAGGCTAAGGATAACAAAAGGAACAATAACTTTTACTATACTTTCTAGCAAAAGATCTTTAACTATATAGCTATATTTAAGAACTTAAAAACTAATTAAGTTTACTTACTGCAATCCCTTAAAGACATAGATTACTATAAAGTAATAGAAGTAAAGGTGCATTTAATGTATAAAGTACTTATTCTAATAGCTATAGAACTAAGAAGAACTCTATTTGAAGCTTAATTTATTAATTGCTATAGTAACCTTATTAACGTACGTGTCCTTACCCTCCTCTACCTCCTCTACCTCCATCGCAATCTTGTTGCCAGCCATAGGCTAGCAATCGCCGTTAAACACGTTTTAATTAGTGTTGTTTTTTAGTACCTTCAGCAAATTTTTAAACCCTAATTTCGCTCAGTAGTCTAAGCTTTTCTGCTCTAAGCGCTTAGCGCGTAGACCTTATCCACTCACTGTTTGAATTTCAGTAGAGGGCAGCTGCTTTTCACTTTTTTAGAAAACCTATTTTGACTACAACAACAACTACCACCTTTGATACCTTAAAAATAAATAGTAACCTTATAGCATCTAAGACCTGCACTCTAGGGAATTGTAGTCTATTAATTATAACTAAGTAACTAAGGCAATCCTTAGGAATATTAGCATAAAGTAGAGCTAATAATTACATAATAGTTAAGGAATTTAAACTTGTAAGCAGAAAAACTATTTCATAATAAAAACGTAGTACTACTAACATCTAAGCAGGACGTGTAAGGGCTAGGACTAATAACTAACTTATTCTTACTCTGCTACCTTTACTAAGCTCTCGTGCTCTAAAGGCAACATTAGTATACTAATAATCAGCTATATAGCTAGATACTAAGCTTAATAATACTACTTACGTAGATAAAGAGCCTAACATAATATACTAAAAAACTAGAATTCTTAAAATAGAATGCTACTACATAAGTTTTACTTTAGTAATTCTTAAGCTACTTAAGCGTGCCTACGCAACGAAGCTAATTACAAATTCTAATTATATTAGAGTTTTCAAAAAATAGTATTAAAAGTTTAATATTAGACAACTGCATAGCTCTAACAACTTAATATATTATTAAGTATACTTTATTTATAAGCGTACTACTGCAAGTGTTATAAGTTTATTTAAAAGAGCTATGCCTTCTAATATACTCAATAAGGGTCTGCTTTTACTATATATAGGACAGAGCTGTTAGTAAGAATTCTAATTAGATCTTATTACCTCTAAGCTTTTTACTAGCAAATATTGCCTAACTAAGTAAGATAAAGATCTGCTAAGCTACTAATATTAACTATCTTAACTTAACCTCTACTCTATCCCTACTTATAATAAGATTATTAATACTATAGAGTTTTAACTATAGGTAGAAGAATTCTAATATATAGAAAGCATTATTACTAATGCCTCTATATAGCTATAACAGCGCAGTAATCTAGAAAACATTATAATAGAAATTTTTGAAATGTATAGGTTTTATTAACAACGCATAGACAGAAAACTAAACCTTAAGTAGTTACGCAATATGTACTACTTGCTTATTTAAAAAGCTATACGCATAGACCTAGGATACTAGTTGTAATATGCAATACTTTGTAAAAAACATACTTTAATTTCTTACTCTGACTACGCTAAGTTTGCTAAAGAAGGCAATTAGACATACTTTAAGTATATTAACTTAAACCTTAAGCATACAATAACAAAAGGCCTTAGTCTAAAGATAATTTAAGGTAGTATTTTATTTAATAATAAAAACATAAACAACTGTATAAAGACGCTGCTAGAATTTTATAAGCATGTGCTAGCGTACCTATAGTAGCGTGAGAATACAGGCATCAAATTATCAAATAGTCTTATTAAAAAATAAGAAGAAGCAACTAACTAGCTAGAAAATACGCAGAAAGAGGTTTTTAATACTAAATAAATAAAGCAAATCTGCAAGAAAAGACAAGCTTAAATTTTATTACTTTTTCTACGTTATAGATCTACTAGGCTAACTAGTTGCAACTACTATACTATGCTTTTCTAGTTGATTATAGTCTAAGATATTGTAAAAAAAGTGCTTATTATAAGAACTTATAAGGAGATTTGTAAAGCTTACTGCGACCTTACTACTACTTTTTATACTTCTTCTAGTTATCCTAACAAGTTTAGAGAAGTTAACTAGCTGTTCTTTATAAATGTGCATATTAAATATAAATTCTAGATCTAGAAGGCCCTTGTAGAACAAGCTAAGTAGAATAATTCTTTTGTTTGCAAGGAGCTAAACAACATGCTATAAAACGCTACTAAGAGATAAATTAATAATTATATTAAAGAATATTACAACTATGCTACACAACATATTCTTAACGTATAGCTTATAGTATAAGTATCAAAAAAGAACGCCTTTTATACTAATTTTGTTTAAGGTTTCTCTAACTAATCTAGGCTGGTAAATGGGTATAGGTTGGGTTGTGGTTGGGGTCTGACGTAAGCTAACCCAACTACAACCCAACCTATACCCACGCTAAGTTACGTTAGCGTGGGTTGTAGTTGTGGTTGGGTCGCACTGACCAGTGGTTGTAGTTGTAGTTAGGTCGCACTAACTAATGGTTAGGTTGTGGTTACGCGCACAGACTGTAGGTATAGGTTAAGTTGTAGTTGTAGTTATAGTTGGGTTGTAGTTACTAGTAATAAATAGCTGTGTTAAATAAATAAGATTAGGAGAGGTAAGCTAAGTAAGTACTAATTTAGTTATATAGTCTGTGCGACCTAACTACAACTAAACTACAACCTAACTACAACTACAACTACTAGTTAGTGTAACCTAACTACAACTACAACCACTAGTTAGTGTAACCTAATCACAACCACAACCACTAGTCAGTGCGACCCAACTACAACCACAACCACTAGTTAGTGCAACCCAACCACAACCACAACCCCTAGTCTGTGCGACCCCAACCCAACCTATACCCACGCGTGGGTACCCACGACCCATTTACCAGCCTAAACTAATCTTACTTCTCTAACAATAAAAAGAACCCTCTACACACAACAAAGGACTAGAATAAGTAAAATACTAGTTTCTTCTAAGCTAATTCTCTCTAGCGCCTTTAAAAAGAGCTTAGCCTAGAAGCTAATAGGTAATAAGTCTTCTAAGAGAGCAAGGAACCTACTATGCTCTCATTTCCGCAGCGTCTTCTGCGTGTTTGTTCTTAATTAAGTATAGTAATCTTAGATAACGTCTTAGTACCCTTAACTCTTACTAGGCAGCCTTGTTATAGTTGTCTTTAATTAATATCTAAGACCTAAGCTTCTACTACTACTACAACAACTGCACTTGTGCTTAAACTAAGCACTTTAACTACTACTTAAGAACCTTGTTAAAGTGAACGCTTAAAGAAGTAAGAGATAAAGAGTATAGCAGGGATATACTTAGGATAAGTAGGTAGTGATTTAGTTGTGTTTCCTTTATTTATTTTCTTTTGTTTTTACTAATTTTTCTTCCTTTCTTCTTGCAGAACGAATAGCTTAATAGAGCTAAGCTTGCAGGAAGGGGAGGTTTGTGCTAGTGCACAGGGTGATACCCAACTGCACACAAGGTCAATGCTTAACTACCTAATCCTAAAGTATATAACCTATTCCGTGTATTGCGGAAAGAGGGGGGAGCAATTATTTGTGCACTCTACAGCTGAGCTCCTGTACTGTACTATGGAATGGGCTTCTTCTTCTACCAATAGTCTTTATACTTAACCTACAATAAGATTATTATCTTACTAACCTCGTTCTTGCATGATCTAACTACTAGTGATCTCCTGCCCTCGTAGCAGTATGTCTTCATACACTCCAACACCCGTACACTACGTTTGAAGGTAATAACTAGTCAAGAGCGCTAATTACGTAACTAACATCTTGCTACGACTAAACATCTTAAGATGCTAAAACCTTACTAAATGCTAGCAACATTAGAGATATTAGGGGCTAAGTAAGAGAATAGGACTAAAGATAATAAATACAAGAATGTATTAGATCTTATTATTACACTTATTATAATTAACTTGAATAGTTTATCTCTTATACAGATTGTTAACTAGTTACTTTATTACTTATAGAACTAGTATTGTTTACTTTGTGTTAACATTAATAACTGTTTTCTACCTAATCATTCTATACAATACCTCGCAGACTACCGCTTTAGTCTACCTCGCCTTAGTACAGATTGAGCCTAGAGAAGTATAGCTAAGCCCCGTGTAACAGTTTCCTAGAAATAGGATTGCCCTTTTTGAGCATCCTGCCTATAGCTCGGATTTTTATCCTATACAAAACTTTTAGAGTCTATTTGAAAACGCGCTAGGAAAAAGGCCTATTGCCTCTATTGGCATAGGTAAAAGCGTTAAAGTAGTAGAATTGTTTAAAGAAGCAATTTCAGAAGAGTAGGATCTTATATCACAATAGGATATATATAATTGAATTTATTCTTTACCTAGGCGTTATCTGTAAGGGGTGGCTTCAGGCAATAGTACTTGCTTCACACTACAGAAGATAGTGAGAGATAGCTCTAGAATAATAGCGTGTGTATATTTTAAGCAATAATACCTGCCGGTATCCTCACAGGTGAGGAGCCCCTTTATAAGCACAATTGCAGGTGGGCAAGCTAACGATAAGCAAGTTTAGCGGACCCAGTCAACACGCAACCATCCGTGACAGAGCCTCCCCCTCTAGTCTAGCGTCCTGACAGCCTCAAATTAACTCTCTAGACTATATAAAGATAGTTTAGTAAGGAGCGCGTGTCACTTACAGCTTAGGTGCTCTTAAGACGCGTGTTACCCGCAGTTTAGGCGCGTAACAAGCTTTAGGCTTAAGTCTTTGTAGCGTTGTTGTAGTAACCCTTAAATTTATTGTTTATTTCTTAAAATTTTTAAAGGTAAAGGTAAGAGTATGTAATTGTTATAAGTAGTCTATGCAAGGTAATGTTTGCTACAGTAATAAAAATTTTTTCTAGTATATTCTTTGTAATTCTTGTTTTAATTAACATATTTAACACGCAACTTTAACGCACTTACTACGCAACTAAATAACAAGCTCTAATCTTTATTATAGTTTACTATCTAAATTCTAAGTATATTAAGAAGTCTTACTTATAAGATACTTAGCTATACAAGTTTAGCGTGCTTAATAAAGCTACTAATCTTATTACCTTGCATGCGACGTGCCTGCGCTGCGCACAGAATATTACTAAACAAAAAAAGATTTATAAAAAGACTAAGTATTGTTGTTGCGACTATTATGCTAAAAGCAACTAGAGTAGTTATACTAAAGTAAGTCTTTTTATTTTGTTAACTGTGCTTTAGCTAATCTAAATAAGTTCCTAAAGCACTTAATAAGCATTTAAATTATTTGTACTATCTTTGTGCTTATTTTAATAATGTAGTTACTAATACTAATATTCTAAGAACTAACTTTGCTATTATTACTACTAGCGTTAAGCTTGCGCAATGCTAGCGCTAATTTAACTTTAAGCTTTCTAACCGCCGCCGCGTTGCTGCGCACACTAGTACTCCTTTAAAAGTTCCTACCTAGGTGCTAATAACCTTACTTTACTACTTAAGCTTAATTTTAGTAGAGCAGCGCTGCATAGCAGCTACTTTTAAATTAATTACTAGTTATACAGCTAGGATTGCTAGTCCTACTAATAATAATAAAGATAATAATAAGAGCTTGGGCGACAACAATATACTGCTTCTTAGGCGCGCCCTAGGCGCAGGTGGCGCGCATGACGGTGGTGCTAGAAGTAGTAGTAATAATATAGGTAGTAATAATAAGGTTCATGCTAGTAGTAAGGAAATTTTTAATAATAAGTAGAGGTAGATTGTTTTTGTACTTGTAGTTTTGTTTATTTAAATACCTAATTTGCGCCCTAGATGCGCGACAATAATGTTTAGTATATTCTTTTAGTACGTTTAGAATATAATAATCTTTGTTTATGCTTATATTTTTTAATTAGTTCTTCTATATCCTTAAACTGTAATGCTAGAGTCTAGGTATCCTATAATTTGTTATAGCCTTTCTATTATAGCTAATACTCTAGCTAGCTATTCTTAATTTATTTCCTTAATATCTTTTTAACCTCCTAGATCTTTTTACCCTTAGAGCTAATTTCTAGTACCTAAGTATTATCTTCTTAACTACTGCGTAATTCTTATTGTTCTAGTAAGGAGACGTAGAAGACATTGTAAATACAATAGTAAAGTAGTAATTGTAGCTAGTAAGCTTGCGTTCTAACTACTCCTTTCACTTAAAATAGTCTTATAAACTTGCTAAAAAGCTTTTTACTAAGTTAGTAGGCTAAGTTAATATTCTTTGTGCTAAAGCAAACTAAGTTTTTTTAGCAAAAGATTTTTAGTTTGTGTTTTTTGTTGTAGTATTAGCATTAATATTCTTGTGCTATTAAAAAGTATTCTCTAGCTGTTGCACGTGCGTTATGCATGCGCTGCACTCTGTTTACAGTATCTAGTACCTCCCTTTCTAGCCTACTGTCTTTAAAAGGCAACGTAAGCAATAGATACTTACTATATACTACGTAAAAAAGTGTTATTTTTATTAATTTATAGATAGAGTTGTTGTATGCAAATTGTGCAGTTAGCAGAAGTAACACCTAATTTTCTTATTTCTCTAAGGCGAATGTCCTTAGGTATTGCTTTATTGTCTAGTTCTAGCGTTTAGTTTGCCTGTCTATCTGCAGGTAGAAGGCTGTACTTAGCCTGCGCTTTACCTATAATTAGTAGCATATTTCCGTCTAAAATACAGATGTAAAGATTAAACCGCAATTAGATACAATGCCCTTTTAAATTCTATATTTTAAAATAATATATTTAAAATAAAATTCTACAAACTGTTTTGCATCCTACATTTTTAATGCAGGTATGTAGATTGCTATCTTTAAAAAGCAGTTAACAATTACAAGAATTACATTAAACACGCAATCTAAACTATTGTTCTTTGCTAGTGGCAGCCCGTATTTGCTGTGTTTTAGAGCCTTACTCCTTTAAACATTATAGCCTAGCTCTAGCTAGTAATATAGCCTGCTAATAAGCTTATAAGTCCTACGTGCGCCAAAATAACCTGCTATGCGCGTATTATAATTCTATAATAGAATCTTCTGCCTAATAGCTTGTTCTAGTAGAACGTAAATTCTGCCTTTATATCTTAAAACTTCTTTGTTATTAACGCGCTATACTTGCGTGCTGCTACTATTTTAAGTACATGCCGCTTGCATAGAGTTTACAACCTGCTATAAGGCAAAAGCGTCTTTTTGTTGCAACTAGCGTAGTTTATTTATTAAAGCTTCTAACTCTACTATTACAAGTTCGCTACTAACTAATACTCTAGCTAAAGAGCATAGTACGCATAATGTGCACTTTATAGCACTAGCAGTTTAGATACCCTCTGTTCTACAAATATTAGCTACATGCGTCTTACATGCGCCTTCCTAGCTGTGCTAAGTTATAGAACCTTTTATTCTACTATGCTCTACCTTTGCTAAAAGTTTGTTCTGTAGTATAAGCAATAGTTAAGTTAATAATAGGTTCTCCTGTTTATAATTTACTCTTTTTAATAGTCTATCTACAGAGTTTATACGCTTTAGGCAGTATTTAACTTTAAAATTAAAAGCCTCTAAATATAGAGCTTAGCGTGCTTAACGCTAGTTTAGCTTCTATACAGCGTGTAAAGAGCGCAGGTTATTATAATTAGTTAACACCTAAATAGTGTGTTAAGCGCTTTCTAGGTAGTGCTGCTATTTTTTAAAGCTTTGTACAATAGCTAAAAGTTTAAAGTTGTACACTTTATAGTTTAGCTTAGTGTTTTATAGTTTTTGTAAGTAAAACGCAACAGGATACTACTTTTTATCCTTAAATAATTAAAATAATATGCTTAATATAGTAAAAGTTAAAGTATCTGTCTTAACATAAATTATACGTGTATTTTTAAAGTAACGCAGAATAAGCGCACATATAAAGTATTGCTTTAGCTTTATAAAAGTAGCATGTATATTCTTATTCTAGTAAAACGTCTATTTCCCTTTTAAGATATCTATAAGAGGTGCTGTTTTTACAGCATAGTTCTTAATAAAATACTAATAAAAATTTGCAAATCCTAGAAAGGACTGTAGCTCCTTAATACTAGTAGGCGTAGGCTATTGCTTAATAGTAGCAACACGCGCTAAATCTACGCGAATACTGCTTTTTATAACAATAAATCCTAGAAAATAAACTTTGTTTAAAGCAAATGTGCACTTCTTAAAATTTACGTATAACTCTGCTTTTTGTAAAAAGTTAAGTACAGCGCGTATAGCACGCTAGTGTAGCGCAATATTATTGTTGTAGGTGTAGATAAAAATATTATCTAGATAAACTACGTAGATATAATCTAAGTGCCCTCTTAAAGCTTTGTTAATATAGGCTTAAAAACTTGCTAGGGCATTTATAAGCCTAAAAAGCATAACAAGATATTTAAAATATCTATATTATATTTTAAAAGCAGTCTTCTACTTATCTCCTGCCTTAATCTTTAGATAATAGTAGGCGTCTTTAAGATCTAATATTATGTAATAGCGTGCGCCTAACAGGCGGTCTAGTGTCTCTCTAATTAGGGGGAGCAGGCAACAATCTTTTATTATAACAGCGTTAAGGCCTTAATAATCTACGCAAAGGCAAAGAGTTCTATTTTTTTTTAGTACAAATAGTATTAGTGCGCCTATAGAGCTAGTGCTATAGCAAATCTATCTCTTACGCAGTGCTTTCTTAATGTATTTACAGAGCACTTAAAGCTTATAAGAAAAAAAAGTATAGAGAGGCCTATAAAGAGGTTTTTTGCCTTGTTAAATAAAAATTACGTAATCTAAGCTTTTTAGCTATAAAAAGATTTTAGCAGCTTTATTATTAAAGACATTAGTATAATTTTACAACGTATTAAGTATATGCTGCACTTGTGCTGCAGATACGTTTAGCACGTATGCCTTAGGCTTAATACTTACGCTGTTACTTTAAAGTACTTCTAGAAGGTAAGTTCTTAAATTTATAAGTCTTACGTCTTTTAAAAATACTTTAGTAGCTACTAAGTTAATGTTTACCCTTATATATTCCTAACGCTACATCTGCCTTCCGCAGTTAATACAAATGCCTTTCTAGCTTAAGAAAAAGTTGCTAAGTAGTAGTAGTACTTTTTCTTTATTTACTTTATACGTAGTAACTTTTGTAATGCGCTTTATGCTATTATTATTTATTAAGCGCAGCTAAAGCTTGTATGCTGCGTATATATTTTGCCTTTAAAGTCTAATCTAACTTAGGCAGGGAAGTTCTGCATTATAAATAAGTTTTAGATTTATCTCTACAGCTATTTTTTAACTAATAAAGCTAACATCCGCTTATAGATCTAAAATAACTTAGAGTTTCTTTTCTACTTTAGTTACTAAACGTGTGTAACACATGCGCTATATTTTTAGTAAAATATTTATTAGCACGCGCCTTACTAACCCTAAGTTTGCAGCAAGGCTTAACTTTTTCTTATCTAGTTTATATTAACTAGAACCTTGTTAAAGTTGCTGCTTTAGCACTTATTAGCGTAGTGTCCTTTCTTCTAGCACTTAAAGTATATAACATTATTACTATTTTTACGCTTTTTAGGTGCGTCTAGTGTAGTAGCTGTAGAGGAGTATTTTTTTCTTTTCTTTGTAAAAGTGCTCTAGTAAAGCAGATTATGCATAATAAGTGTTCTGCGCAAATTCTGTTTAAGTATAGATCTAAGCATAATAAGGTCTTCTCTAGTTGCAGAGATTTAATAGTAGTTAGTAATTACGTACTATAGTTTAAGCTTTAGTTTTATAAAAAGGTGCTAGACCCTTTGTACCTTAGTATATATTAAGATTTAATTTTTAAGAACATTAAGATAAGTTGTAAATAATTAGACAGTCTAGTCCTTTTGCTGCATAGCATGTACATGCGTAGTTACTACTTTAAGGCTATAGTTAATAAAGTCTAAAAGCAAGTTAAGTATATATTACTTAAAGTAGTCCTAAGTTAGTACTTTTTCCTTTGCTTTAAAAAAACGCTTATAGTAAGTATACTAAAGCTCTTATAGGTCTACTCTAAGATACTGCATTACTTAAATTACTTTATTGTTATTCTTTTTAAATTCTTATAGCAGTAACTAAAACGCTACTTTGTAGAAATAGGTAAACTTGTAATATTCTTTAAGAGTTTTGCCTTAGTATTTAGCTAGGTCTTTAGATTTTAGTGCGCGTTATACATGCGTAGTAAGTGTTGCTTTAAGTGCGTTCTGCGCGCGGAATAATGTAGTTAGTAGTGTTAGTATATTTAGGGTTCCTCCCTGTTTAACCCTTTCTAGTTATACTACTTTTTTTTCTAACTCCCGTAATTATTGCAAGGATTAAAGTTTATCGCGTTACTTTTTTATAGTATTAATGCGCTCCTTAAGCGTTGCAGGTGCGCCTTAGGTGCGCTCCCTAAGCTCCTTAGGTGTAGTAGGCCTTAATAGGGTTCAAGAAGGATTAGAGAGTTTAGATGCAGCTAGGCTCTAGCTTCCCTAATTGCCTTAAGTGTTAGATCGCGTTAAGGGAGCTATCTCTAGACTATCAGCCCGTAGGAGGAGGTATTATTCTGTAAGAGGTGGCTTTAGGCAATAGTACTTGCTTTACACTACAGAAGATAGTGAGAGATGGCTCTAGAATAATAGCGTGTGTATATTTTAAGCAATAATACCTGCCAGTATCCTCGCAGGTAAGGAGCCCCTTTATAAGCACAATTGCAGGTGGGCAAGCTAACAATAAGCGAGTTTGGCGGACCCAGTCAACACGCAACCATCCGTGACATTATCTAGCTGTTGAAGCTAGTAAAGGTTAGAATACTCAGTACTAGTTACTAGCTTTAGTTAGCTAAATATTAAAAAACCTTAAAAAACAACTTTCTAATCAAATTTCTCTATTGATCAATAGAATAATGTTTAACAAGGATACATTATGAATCTTATACTATTATATACTGAGATTGACGGCGTAACACGCATGACGGCGTAACGCGCACCCCCACTAAAACAACACCACCTTTCAATACCTAACAACTTCACTAATATGGATCTAATCGAGGTATCAATTGATGAAATTAATTCGCGAGCACTAGGCGTATCTTTCTCACATACAAAGTTTGCAAAAAGGTATATTGTAGTACAATTTACGCTCTCTTAAAGATACTAAGGTGTTTTAACCTTACGCAACCTTAAGGCTTAAAATTAACAGGCTTTTTATCTACAATAAGAGCTTGAGCTGATACAGTATATTAAATTGCTTTCTAGGTAAAGACTTCTCCTTACACGAGTTATATAATAAAATTTCGCCTTATAAATTGTAGAGAGAGAAGTTAGAGTACACTAGGTTAATCGCTTTATCTACTAGCACCTTAATAAGCTTGTTACGTAATGCACAACAGGTTTAGACACTAAATGCTAAAAGACTAATTCAAGAGAGAATTAAAGCTTATACTTTAATTTTCCCTGAATTAAAATTAAGAAGTACTACATATATTAAGGCGCGTTATATATACGATATAGATAAGAAGGGCGTCTTTTATGGTATTTTAAGCAGATTAAAAGGAATTTTTAGTAAGTCTTTATGTAAGTAGAGAAAAAAAAACTATTTTGGATAGCTTATAAGAGTAAATAACACCCCTAGCCTACATCTATGATAATAGATTTTACTTAGCGCCTACTTTTAAATTTTTAATAAGTTCAAAATTCATTCAAGATACTGAGTTACAACTCTTTTATTTTAAAACTCATTAAGTTTAAATTAGCTTCTTAATTTGCAGCTAAATAAATAGTAATATTATTCTTGCGTAGCTTAAATAGATAAATAATTGCAATGCTAGGGTGAAATATTAATTCTTCTATTAATTATTTATTTAAGACAGCTATAGATCTTACCTTACTATATTTTCTGTTAAGTTCTAGAATTAGAACAAAAATATTTTTTATATATAACGTAGTTCACAAGCGAGCGCCGCACCCAACCGAGCGCCGCACTTCCCCTACCAAAACGCGTACGTAGCAACAATACGTAATGTCTTAATAACTACAACCTCTTAAGGCTTATACTGAAGCTGACATGCAGCTTGCCCTCTTTAACAATAAGTGTGACTAGATTACAAGTCTGTAACGCGCTAAGGCGTTCTATAAAGTGCCTAAGCGTATAATATAATAGAGACGCGACAGAAAACCCTTTAGACGCGACTATAAGCTAAATACAAAGCGCCTGTTAAAGCTAGAAAAGGAGGTAATTCTACAGACTATACTTAAATACTTTACACGCAGTCTGCTTGTCTTAAAAGTATATGTGTAAGATATAGCTAATAGACTACTAAAAGAGCGCGCAGGCAAGCCTGTTAGCAAGAACTAAGTTAGTAACTTTATATAATGTACACCTAAGCTACGTACGCGCTAGAGCTGTTTATGTAATTACTAGCGAGCTCTCTGTAAGGACCTAGCAATTATAAAGCTCTAGTTTATGCTAGTTTAGAATATGAAGGTGAAGTGCAGTATTATAAGTAATAACGTGTATTTATTTTTAAGGTATTAAAGGTGGAGGTTGTTGTTGTAGTTAAAATAGTTTTTCTAAAAAAAGTAAAAAGTAGCTACCCTCTACTAATTAGTCGCAAAAGTTAAAAAAAGATTGTGTGTAGTTAACAAAATTTAAATAGTAAGTTAGCGCTTAAAGCAGAAAAGCTTAAACTACTAAGCAAAATTAGAGTTAAAAAATTTGCTAAAGGTACTAAAAAACAACACTAATTAAAATATGTTTAACAGCAATTACTAGCTTATAGCTAGTAACAAGGTTGCAATAGAAGTAAAGAAGGTAGAGAAAGGTAAGGACACGTACGTTACTGTAGTAGAAGCCTGTAATACTTTATAAAAGCTCTCTACCTACTACTTCTTACTTTTAGAATTTTTTACACTATATAGTACTGTATACAAATAACTTATATATAAATAATATAATACTTAGATTATTCTTTTTTTTATTTAATATAAAAACTAATAGCTTATATTAAGTAAAGTTAGACCTTACTAGGTTACTATATAAAAAGCTATAGTAGTAAATTATAAAGCCTACGTTTACTTTTATTTAGTAGCCTTCCTAGTTAGTTAAAGAGGAGCTATTAGTAGTAGCTTCTATAGTACTTAAGTAGACGTAAAAGTTAAATTCTATTATTTATTTACACCTTATTAATGCGTTTAGTATTATAAATGTTAAAGTTATAATAAAAGTTGTAAAAAGCTTATTTAGTAGCAAGTCTATTAAATACGTTGCGCATATTAATAGTTTAAGTATAATAATAGTATATTATTTTACTAATCTCCTCCTGCGTAAATGCAACTTTAGTAAAGAGACCTTATAGTAGCTTTATAAGAAGCAAGAGCGTGTTAAAATAGCTATTAAGTAGCTAGAATAAACTAATAAGTAGAAAGATTTTGTAAGTTGACTCTAAGGATAGGAGAGCTGTACTTAGATAGTAACGCTGTTATTATATATTTACATTTAAGTATAAGCGCTAAAAACGCTGCAACTGCAACACCGCTAGAATAGCAACAGAGATAATAGAAGTTACAGTTATTAGTAAATAGTTATTAGTTAAGATAGTTAGTTAGAGAGATATTACGCATCTTTGTTTCTATCTAAATATGCTGGAGCGACACACTAATTGCGTGCTAGCAATGCTTAACAAGGGGGCATAAGCCCAGATACCTGTTGTTAGCAATAAATCTTTTTTTACCAAAAAGGTGTCTACAAAATGTGTAGTCACATTAAAAGGTTGTCTTAACAGGCCGAAGCCCTAATTATACGTATAATAATAGTAAGCAACTTTTTATAAGTTACTAACTTAGCGCGCCTTTCAGGCTATGTAAGCTAGACTTACTAGTATACTTAGCTAAAGTTTGACACTAAATTTAAAGTAGTTAAAAAACATGTTAACTTAGAGGCTATTATAACTATTAATATATTAATAGAGCCGCCTTAAAGGCTACTAGTGCTTATAGAAGACTTCTTAAAAAAAAGCTTAACGCTTATAATAGAAAACTTCATAATTATTACGCAAGGCATGTAGACTAAGCTATAAATATACGCGCTCTACAGCATACTTGGAATCAGCTCCACGTAACTATTAATAAATAGTTACTAGCTTTAATTATAATTAGACCTACAGATAGTGCTAGTTAGACTTAAAATAAGCTTATTAAGTAATTAAAAATTAAATTAGCTCTAACAAACGCTATTGACTAAATAATTATATATAAGAAGCACTATGTAAACTTTGAAAAGGCAAAGCTTAGTACTATAGAACTATAAGCTTAGTATAATAAGTAGCAGACAAGCTAACTAAAAGCTAAGAGACTAAAGATTCTTAAGATAGCCAGCGCGCTTACTATATTTAACTTTTTAGACACTGTAAAAGCTAAACATATTCTTAACTAAGCTAGTACTATAAAGACGCTCTACTAGCAGTAGTAGATGCTTAAAAAGAATTATTTTAATCTAAACTAAATAATTTAAGTATTTTAAGAGATGATCTACTAGCGCTTGATTAGCTAACTAAGCTTAGCTAAATTCTTAAGAGCTTACGCTATATTAGAAAGCTTAAAACTTTGTTTACTAAAATAAGACGCTAAAGGCGTAGGCTAGAAACACAGCTTTAAGTGCCTCTAAAGAGATAGCACTAAACAAACGTATTACTAGGAGCTAGTAGAGTATTACGTACTCTTAGCAGCAATTAAAGCTTACTTAAAGAGTAACTATAATATTAGTAATGGCTTCGGCCTTTTGAAACAACCATTTGATGTGACCACACATTTTGTAGACACCTTTTTAGTAAAAAAAAGATTTATTGCCAACAACAAGTATCTAGGCTCACGCTCCCATGTTTAGCATTGCTAGCACCCAATTAGTGTATCGCTCTAGCATGCTTAGACAGAAATAAAGAAAAGCAAGACAAAGATGTAAATTGCCTCTTAACTTAACGCGCTCTATTTTGCTCTTATCCTGCCTATGCTGCCTATACTACCTACTTATGTTAAGGCTATACTTCTAGGTACTCTTAGACAAATTAAAAAAGAAGTATTGTTATTACTTTGCTTTCTAATCTATACATGCGACAATAAAACGCCTACTTCTTCTTTTCTACCTTTTTCTTCTTTATTGCTATTTTAATGTTATATAATAGCTAGCTTAACTAGTTAATAGTTTCTTTACTTAGCCTATGCATAATTAACAAGAAGAAAAAGATAATAAAGTGAAGTATTTTAAGTACTTTGCTAGTACTAATAAGCACTTTGTAAATCTTATATTTCTTTTACAACTAGCTAAGTTAAGGCTTAATATTCTTTTTTTTATATGGAGATATTGCGGATTCTAGAGTTAGTTATAAAAATATGATTATAAAGTTTTTAAAAGCCTAAGTTTATAGATACTTAATAAACTTAAGTGTCTATATAATTAGCTTAAGCTAGACTATTTTAGAGGCTAGGCGTATAATAAGAAAGTTTTCTATACTTAAATAAAAGTTAAAGTTAAAGAGATGCTTATTGTAGAGGTTGTATGCTATGTTGCAGTGCAGTATATTGTATGTAAATTATTTATATATAGTGCTGTTTAAAAGGTAAAAAGCAGTAGGTAAAAAGCAGCAGCTTTAGCTTTATAAAGTATTATAGGCTCCTGCTGCAGTATATACGTTTTCTTTCCCTTCTCTATTACATTATATTGCAATCCTATTGCAATCATACTATAATTCTATTGTTAGCTATAGGCTAGCAATTGCTGTTAAACACGTTTTAAATAGTATTGTTTTTTAGTACTTTAGCAAGTTTTTTAACCCTAATTATTACTTAGTAGTCTAAGCTTTCCTCCTAGAACTTATCTACTAACAGTTTAAATCTCGTTAACTAACGTGTTTCACAAGCGAGTCGACAACCTAAGCAAGTCGCTAACGCTAAACTAGCGCGCTACCTGCGCACAACTATCGCGTACACGTAATATAGTTTTTTAAAAATTATAGTAAGCTAATTTATTTTTTAGACTAATTACTATCTTTAGAATCCTTTATTTTTACCTTATAAGTGTAGAAGTTATGTTCTTTTTTACTACAACGTCTATAGTGCCTTGCGCTGTGCACCTTATGTACAGGCCCTTTGCTAGCATTACGCTCTTTACCCTCTTTCCTAGCAATTAAGTCCTATACTTCCCTTACTATTAGGGTCTCCTCTATTTAAATATACTTTTATTTTCTTCACTAACGCTTTATAAGCTTGTTAATTACGCTTTATATATATGCCTATTTTTTTTATAATAATACTATATTATTTACAATCTGCTACGCGCCTTTACTTAGCTAGTAAGTCTTTTTATATAATAAGCTTATAAAAAGCTTATAATAGTTTTATATATTTTATTAAACAAGCATAAACTGCGCTTTATTCTTATACGTATTATATAGTATTTACGCCTTTTATACACCTTACTTTAGCAGTAATAGTACTAAAGTTTATAATTTTATATTAAGCTTTAATAAAATAGCATTTAAATTCTATAGAACTAATCTAGCACTTTTAAAGCTTACTTTAATATTCTTTACTATTAAAGCTTATTTAAAAGCTAGCTTAAATACTTAAAAGAATTTTTTTCCATTAATAAAATATATGTACTTACGTGCTAAAGTTAAAATCTAGTTAGTATACTTATAATTTAATAGTATAAAGTAACTAATATTAGAAAGTTGTAGTAAGTGTAATAAGTATAGAAGTATATAGCAAAAAAAAAAATTTTTTTTAAAGAAAATCTAAGAATTTTAGCAAGCTATAGCTCTTATAGCTATTAAGTATAAGTAGCTAGTACGCACTTACAGCGCTTAAGTTTATTTACTTATTAAAGTGCTTTAACAAGGCAAGAGTAAGCTAATTATTTACTTAGCTATTAAAACTTACATTAAAAATTTAATTACGTAGTGAAGTTCTTAAACAAGACTTTAATAAGTACACTACTTATAAAAATAACAAAAAGTAAAAGTAAGTGGCCTATAACTTCTACGCCTTAAATAATAGTAACTTACTTATAGTTACTTAGCTAAATAAATTTTTTTCTTCTAGCTACTTCTAAACTAGTAATAACTATTTGCGCTAAATTCTTACCTATTGTAAAGCTAGTTTTATTAAAATTATAAATCTTAATATTTATAATTTTATACTTCTATTATATTTTTTTATACTAAGTTAAGCTAGCACTAAGTAGCTACAAGATTCTTGTAAAAAGCTTACTAATAGTTATATAAATAGCTCTAGCGCTTATAAAGCTTAAAAGTCTACTTAACAAAGTTGTTAACTTAGTTTTTACTAATAAAGTTGCTTTACTGCGCTTTAAAAAGTTTATTTACTATTTTTTAGATAATAAACTTTAAGGGCGTAAGACCTTATGTAAACTAGTTAAAAACTTTTTTAACTATAGCCTTTTTTTCTAATATTATTAAGTGCTTTAAGATTGCTTTACAGTTGCGTTGTATACGCTTTCTAGCGCGTTAGTTAATAAAGGTTTTTTAAAGTAGATTATATATATTTATAGCTTAATTAATGCTTTAAACGCGTTGCGCATTAATATTAAAGATAGCAAGCTATATAATAGCTTTAGTATAAGTTTTTTAGGCTTGTTGTAATTAAGGCATTACGCGATAGTTATGCGCAGGTAGCGCGCTAGTTTAGCGTTAGCAACTTACTTAGGTTAGCGACTCACTTGTAAAACACGTTACATATAATCTTTTTTCTTTACTTTTGCAATTAATTAGTAGAGGATAGCTGTTTTTTACTTTTTTTAGAACCCTATTTTAACTACAACAACACCTACCACTTTTGACACCTTAAAAAAAGAAATAATATTGGTAAAAAGAGAGCTAAAAGGATTAAGAACTACCTATACACTAAACAGTACAAAGAACTTTATAATAAGCTTATATTACAAGTAACAGAAAGGATTCTCTCCTTGACGTGGAAGGTGGGTTGAGGGTCAACCACACACACGCTAGAAGGCAATGATCCGCGCAGGGCGCAGGGATCACGTGTTTGGCATCCCGCCAAGACAAGACCTCCGGAAGGCCGCTGCTTAAAGAGAGGCTAATGCCCTCCTTAACCTCTCTTTTAGATAAGAGGCATTGGAGGATATAAGACAAAGGCAATAGCTATAAAAATATAATAAACTTTATTATTATACTTATTATAGTTAACTTAAATAGTTTATCTCTTACACAAATTATTAACTAGTTATTTTATCTTTTTTAAAATTAGTGTTGCTTACTTTTAGTTAACATTAATAACTCTTTTTTATTTAAATTATTTCTATAATACTTTATAAACTACTACATATATTAGCCTTGCTTTAACATAAACTAAGTCTAGATAACTATAAACTAACTTTATATAATACTTTAACTACTAAGAATTTTAGTAAAAATTTAACTAATAAGTTACTTAATTAAAATTTATTATAGCATTTTAAGAAGTTACTTGAAATAATATAGCTTAGAGTTTAAAACTTTTTATACTAAAATAACTAATATTAAAAAATAATAAAATACTTAATACATCTAACTTTAGTACTAAAAACAACTCTAGTGCCTAAGAATTAGAAATTTTAGGCAATAAGCCTATGTCTAGGTATAACAAGTAGCTTTTATAATAAATATAATTAATTAGCTTTTAAGTTAGCTAATAGCTACTTTAAATAAATAACTTATTACTATAAAAAAACTTAAAATAGCACTACCTAAAAAGTAAAAAAAAAAGTAAAAAATGTCTAAATATTTTTTACTTATACTAATGTATACTAAAATTATAATAAAGTTTTTACTAATGAAGAAGAATTTATTTTAGTAAGTATATATATAAAAAATAAAGCTTTTAATTAAATATAACTTTATATAAATAACCACCTACTTAATATAAAATATAAAAAGATTAAAGCTAAAGTATAAGCCTTATTTATAAGTTAAATAGAGTTTAAATAAAAAGTAAAACATATTTTTAAAAAAGTAAATACTAAAAACTAAGCTAAGAAGAAGATTACTCGCCTAAGGCAAACTACACTAGTATTAGTATATATAGCAGAATTTAAGCAGCTATAAGTATAAATTTATTAGAATAATAAAGTACTTTAAATAGTATTCAAAGTAGGCTTAAAAAAAATGTTAAAGATAGCTTTATATACTATAATAAGCTTAATATACTATACACACTAGTTAAGCTAGCTACGCGTAATAATAACAGGCTTTAAAAAAAATATAATTAAAAAAAAATACTTTTAACTTAGTTTAGCTAATATAAAAAGGCAACATAGTAAGTATAATAAAAATAGTAATACTATTATAACTAGTAAAGTATAAAAAAAAGCTAAAAATAAAAATACTTAAAAAAAAAGTTAAATAGCCTTTTTAAGAAAAAACACTAGAATTTTTATAATAACAAAGTATATTTCTAATATAGTAAAGTTAGATACTTTACCTAAGACTATAAAAAAGAACTTATTAAATAGGCAGCTGTTAAGATTAAAATAATTAAATAAAAAATACTATACCTAGTTTAAATAGAACTAAAAAACAACTTAAGTAACTTAGACTTTTATAAAAAGGTACACTTGATAAATAGCTATAAAATTATACTATAATAGAAACTAAACAATAAAGTTCTTACTTTAAGTAAGCCTAAGCTATTAGATTAAGAAGTTAAAAATAAAGTTATACTAAAATAATTAGTTAATAACTAATATTAAGTATGCAAAATAATAACGTACTACGCTAAGTAATAGATAATTTAAAAAAGAATTGTAATTACTAGTAAGGACGCTAAAGAAGTTAGGTATTAAGCAATACACTAATAACTCTACTTTAATAATTTAGTAGCTAAAGTTAAAGACTAAGAAGCTAAAGAAGTAAAAAGTACTAAAAAATATAAAAAGTTATATTAGTATAACTGTAAGCTTAATTATAAGTTCTATAAAAAGAATTAAAAAAAAGTATAAAATAAACTAAAACTAGTACTACTACTTAAACTAATAAGTAAATAAATGCCTAGTAGATAAGTATTACTTTTATAAACTTAAGAAAGTAAAAATCTACTACTAACTCCTATAAACATAATATAGAGATAAATGTAACTTTTATTAATAGCAACTTAAGAAGGCATGACTAGTAGACAACTACTACCATATTACTTTATTATTAAATATTTATAAGGCAGCAGACTGCCTAATTTACAAAGTAAAGAAGCTAAAGCTAAAAAAATAAGCTCTAAAGTAAGAAATACCTTACTAAAACTTTTATTAAAGCTTCTATTATAATAATAGTTGCTTAATATACTATAGCACTAAGTATAATATAGGCTACTTTTCTAAAAAAAACAAAAAAAGTAAGTAAGTAAGAAAATAAAATGCTGCTAAAAATAAAGTTATACTAGTAAGGGTATACTTAAGACAACTTTAAGAAAAGTATAAAATACTAATAGTTAGGTAAAGCAGTTGCTTACAACTATATTTATATATAGTTAAGATATATAGGCGCTTATAAATAGTAAAGCTGTATAAAGAATAATCTTCTTATAAGTAGTAAAAAATAAAATATAGTGTACTAGATTAAAAACGAACTAATTCTAATAGTACTAGATAATAAGGAATTTATAAAATATAAAGATAACATAATAAAGTTTAAGATTGAATCAATAAAGCTATAAATAGCAGGCATAGAGTGCTAGATAAACATTAATATTATAGATCTAGAAAGATTAGATATATTAATTAGTTATAACTAGCTAAATGCTTATAAACTTGCTATTAACTAGCAAATAAAAATAATACTTAGAAGAAAGCTTATATATAAAGTTGCTAATGTATAAAAAGAAATACGTATAATAAATTAAAGCTTAACTTAGAATAAAAAATGTAGTAAAATCCTACTATATAAAATTAAAAGAATTTATATAAAGGACTCTTAGAAAATAAAAGTTATTTAAATAAAGTAAGTTATAACTATAAAAAGGGTAGCTGCTTTTCACTTTTTTTGGAAACCCCATTTTGACTACAACAACAACCACCGCCTTTGACACCTTAAAAATAAATAACTATAAAAAGAAAACTTTTATTACTAAAAATACTAAAAAAGTACTATACTAATATGTTTAGAGAACACTTTAAGAAGAATAAGGCTACAGAGCTAGTAAACTATTAAAATTAGAATTATAAAATTATCTTAAATAATAAAGCTAAGCTAAGCCTAAAACTAATATACTTAATATTGCCTAAGCATAACGCTAAGCTAAGGGATTACATTTTAAAGAATTTAAAGAAGAGATTTATTTAACTAAAATTAGGCCTAGTAGCCTTACTTATCTTATTTATAAAAAAGCTTAATACAAAGTAGTAACTATATATTAACTTTAAAAGGTTAAACAGCATAACGCAAAAATATTAATATTTTTTACTATTAATAATAAAGCTTATAAATTAACTTTAGGAAGCTAAGTAGTTTATAAAATTAAATGTTTAAAAAAGATTTTACTAAATTAAAATTAAAGAAAGTTATAAGTAAATAATAGCGTTTAAGACAAAGTATAAACTATTTTAATATATAGTTATACTTTTTAAATTAATAAACGCACTAGAAACTTTTTAATAAGTTATTAATAACATACTTTATAAATACCTTAGAATCTTTGTTATAGCTTACCTAGATAATGTACTAGTATACTCTAAAAAAACACTTAAAAAACATGTTAAGTATATTAAAAAGGTGCTTAGGAAGCTTAAAAATTATAAGCTATACCTATAGCTAGAGAAGTATAAATTCTATATTAAAAAAACAACATTCTTAGGCTTTATAATATCTATAAAAAAAGTAAAGATAAATCTAAAAAAAATTATAGCTATACAAAAATAGCTAACACTTAAAATAATTAAAAATATATAATTCTTCTTAAAATATGCTAACTTCTTTTAAAGGTTTATTAAAAATTACTTAAAAATTACTACACTGCTCTTAAAAATTATAAAAAAAAAATTTTACTTTAATATAAGAAATAATAAAAAGCATTTAATAAAATTAAATAAATATTTTTTAAGGCACCTGTACTAGAAATATATAACCTAAAATAAAAGACGTAAGTTAAAACTAAAGTATTAAATTATATACTTAGAGCTGTATTATTATAGCAGTACCTAAATAAAAAATAAAAAATAGTATTTTACTATTTAAAGAAAATTTCTAAAGCAAAACTTTATTATATTATTTATAATAAAAAGCTACTAAAAGTAGTTAATTTCTTTAAATAGTAGAAAGTTTATTTACTAGAACTACTATACTAGATTAAGGTTCTTACTAATTACTAAAACTTAGCAGGGTTTATAATAATAAAGAAACTTAACTAATAAGAAGTTTAATAAGCTAAGATATTAGCTTAGTTTAACTTTAAAATAATATACTACGCTAAAATGCTTTATAGAGCAGTAAATGCTCTAAGTAAGAGATTTAACTTACATAAAAAAAGCTATAAAAATCTACATAATACTATATTTAAAAAAATGCTAAATAGTAGTTTATATTATAACTAGCTAGAACTAGCTAGAGTAGCTAAAGTAGCTAAGTAAGTAGAAACACTACAATAGTAGTAGCAGTAGAAAGTAGCTAGCTAGTAATTTAAGCCTAAAAAAAACAGCTCTAAGAAACTACTATAAGATAAAAGAAAATACTAAGATATAGTTTAAAGAAACTAAATATATATACTTTTATATATAAAGTAAAGTTTATTAAAGAACTATATCAGTTTTAAAATACAAACATGTAGTAATTAAAAAAATAGTTAAGTAACTAGCTAAAGTGTTTAAAATACTACGCTTGTAAGTAAAGGTGCAAAATATATTAAGTAACTATTTGGCATATTACTAAAATCAAATTAAAAGATATTAGTTTTACAGCCTATTATAACTTTTATAGCTACTAATAAAACTATAGGGTAGTGTAACAATAAACTTTATAGTAAAGCTTTTGAAATTATTAGAACTAAAATTAGCTTAACTTTATAACACTATTTTAGTAATTGTTAATTTATTAACTAAAGCAGCAAAGTTAGTACTTATAAAAAAAGCTATTATAGTAAAAAGCTACGCGTATAAAGTTACAAAAGCACTAGTATTAGAGTATAAAATACTTAAAAAGTTTTTTACTAATTATAATAAACTATTTACGTCTAAGTATTAGAACACATTTTTAGCAAAATTAGGCGTAAAAATAAGTAATTAACTAGCTTTTACTCTAAAATAGATAGCTAGACGAAATAAACAAACTAGACACTAAAATAGTATTTAAAAATATACACTAACAAGCTATAAAATAACTAAGTTAAACTTTTACTAATAGTATAATTAGCTTATAATAGCATAAAGTTAGTAATTATAAAGCACTTACTACACTATATAAACTATAAATATAAGCTAGCTGCTTATTAAAATTGAAAAAATATTAAAAGTATTATAGTAAGTGTAAATAACAAAGCTTACTTAATACAAGAGCTATATAAAGAATTAAGTAAAAATATAGCTTATAAAAACTTTATAATAGCTAAAGTAGCTAATAACTAAAAAATTAAGAAACTAACTTTTAAAAAAGAAAATAGAGTTCTCCTATTACAATAAAACTTAAAAACTAAGTAACTAAGCAGAAAACTTAATAACTTTAAGGTAAAACTATTAAAAATTTAAAAAGAAATAAGTGATATAAACTATAAACTCTAATTACTACTAAGTATACGCATCTACTTTATCTGTTATAAAAAACTTCTAGAAAAAGCACCTTTAAATACTAAGCTAGCTACTAATATAAAGCTTAAAAACAATAAGTACAAAGTTAAAGAAATTAAGAACTTATAAAAAATTAATTATTAGTAAAAATACTTAGTTAAGTAGTAAAAATAGCTAGAAAGCTAAAATACTTAAGAACTAAAAGAAATTTTAACAAACTAAAAGTTATAAGCACTTAAGTACTATTAAAGATATTTAGAGAAGAAAGGACTAAGTCCTTAAAAAAAAAGTAATTAAAAACAAAATTAAAAAAAGTATTAGCCTATAACTAGCCTTAATTAGTTAATAATTTAAGTAGTAATAGTTTAGTTGTTAAAAAGTCTATACTAAAAGTAAAGTTCTTTTTAGCTTACTTTTTTATATAATTCTAGAGACCTAAAATTATATAATTATAATTAGTATAAAAGCGCTTTAAAGCTTTGGTTTTAGTAACCTCTAAGTAAAGCTTAGCAACCTTTGCTTTAGTATAAAAAAGGACTAACTACTTTTAAACTTTTTAGCCTTTACTTTCTTCTACTTTTTTTTAAAAATTAAAAGACTATACTCTACTTTTATAAAAATATAACTAGTATAAGAACTAGTTATAGTATTTATAAAATAACAAAAATTTTTATTTTTATAGTACTTATAATAAAATATTATTTTTTTCTTTTGCTAATAAATATAGATAACCAGGGCCTAACGCTGTTAAGTTAAGTTAGTTAAATAAATACGATAAGACAATAAAACCTTAGGCATAGTTAAGAAGGTATAGAGGAAAAAGAGTATATAATATAATAGGCGTACTAAGGCCTTATATATAGCTAGCAATTTAACACGCGGCGCAGGAAAATAATAATTGAAAGTATTAAAATAATATACTTAGAAGAGAGGATAATATTATAAGTAATAGAAAGAATTCTTTTTTTAATGTAGAAATTAGGTTAAAAGTTAACTATATATATACTAGAAAGCAATAATTTGCGCAAGGCGCAGAGATTACGTGTTTAATATTCTGCTAAAACAAGACCTTTAGGAGGCCTCTGCTTAAAGAGAGGCTAACGCCTTCTCTAACCTCTCTTTTAGATAGGAGGCATATGAGGACACATGATAAAGGCAATAGGTATAAAGATATAATAAATCTTATTATTATACTTGTTATAGTTAAATTAAATAGTTTATCTCTTACACAAATTGTTTACTAGTTATTCTATTTTTTATAGAATTAGTATTGCTTACCTTTAGTTAACATTAATAACTCTTTTCTACTTAAATTATTCCTACAATACCTTACAGACTACTGTATATATTAGCCTCGCTCTAACAAAGACTAAGTCTAGACAAGTGTAGACTAACCCCGTGTAACAGCTTATTAAAGTAGAATATCAGCTCGCTTAAAAGAAAAAAAGCGAGTTAAAGGCCTTTTTAGGTAGTATAGTAGTAGTTTTAATTATCTTAGCGCTTTTCTAAAAAAACAACAGCATTAGTGTATACTACACTAGTAACTTTAACGCTTATATACTATTAGAAAGCACTATACTAGAAATTAGGGCCGCGTTAAACTTAGTAAACAGCAAGGAACTACTTGTACTAGGCTTATTCGTACCTGCTAGGGTAGTAGAGATAGCAGAGGCAGGCACTTAGGCTTTCCTTATTAGCGGCTAAGGCACTTATATCTTATAACAAGTTCTAAATAGAATATATAGCAAGAAAACTAATAACCTTATGCTTCTAAATATAGCAGTTGTTAAAGGATTATTTTTTAACATTAATTTAGAAGCTTGCCTGTATAGAATAAAAGTTGAGTCCTTAGGCCTAGATAAGACTTTCTGCTAAAGTACACTAAGTAGAAACGTTATACTAGCAAGGCTTAAACGCTGTTTTAACCTCTTATTATTTTAAATATAAGCCTTTATCCTCTTATCCTAAGCTTATTATAAACGTAATAAATTTAGTAAGAAGCTAAGAGGTAACTTATTTAAGAAGCAACTTAAAAGACATTTAGTATACCTGCGTAGGGCACCTAGGCTCTAAAGCACTAAAAGTGCTTATAAACATAGCTTAGGGCGTAAGAATTAAAGGAATAGCACGTGTTAAATGTAAGTACTTTACTCTAATTTATGAATTGGGGGTTGGCAACCTTTTCGTATATAGGAATATCGCGGATAAGGGACTCGTTTAAGATTTTTATAAACTTAGAAGTCTAGCTAGGTAGTTAAGTTTTGAGATACTCGATAAATTTAGGTGTCCGCATAAGCAGTTCGAGTTAGACAAGATTAGGTGCTAGGTAGACAGTAGCAAAGGATGCTTTTTTTTAGAAGAGAGCCTAGAATAAGGAGATGCTTACCACGGAGGTTGCTGTAAAGATCGTCCGTAGATAATCTGTGTTAGTTCTCTTAGAATAAGTGAGTGCGATAGACGAGGGTTGTACTAGCACGATTAGTAGATTAATGTAAATATTACAGGGTTGTGTTAGCACGTTTAGTAAAACAATGTAATAACACAAAGGGGTTAAGAATTAGGTAATCCTTAGATTGCACTTAAAGTTGAACACACTAAGCTATAAGAGCTTAATGCCTATTACTATATACTAAGAGAGTGTCTTACTATCTTACAATATCCTATACTGTTCTACAGAATCTAATACTGTCCTATGCGTAGGATGTTGTAGAAATTTGTAGTACATTGTAAAACGCATATAACTTGTCTTATAAAGAATTTCTGCTAAGGCCTGTAGAATCACGTGCCTAGTGTAGAGTAGCGTTATTTATTAGCACACAAAGGCTTGTCTTTTGTTTAAGTTGTTTAAAATCTCTTCTTACTTTTATCTTTTATATATAGTCTATAACTTCTTTCTTCTTAAGTTTATAATACTATTCTCTTTTTCTATATTTTTATTTTTATAAACTAGCCTAATAGTTTCCTGTAGTACTGCTTATTATTACACGCTTAGTAGTTATATAAATAGTATTAGTTAACTTACTTTAGTTACTTATTAATATTATATTAAGAAAAGTCTACTATATTAAATATTTTTGTTAAAAAAAGCGGGTAAAAATTATTATAAAAATAAAGTTAAGAGTTATGTTTTAGCAGAGGTGCTATTACTAAATTATGTATAGTTAGACTAAAAGTTAACTAAATTAAAGCTGTAAGAGTTTAAAGCTAATATAGTAAAGTTAGTTATACTTAAGGCTTTGTTAGTAGTATATGTAAAAAAAAATTATTTTTAAAAATAGTATAAAGTGCTAGCGCGTAATAAAAAGTAGTTAATAAATAAGTAAAAAAGATTTGTTAAAGAGATTAAAGCTTTAGAAGCTATAAAAAAATATTAACTATAAAGTTAGTATCTTAGAAAGTAGCTTAATGTCTAGTGCGCTGTTATTAGATTAGAGCGCGTTCTCTTCTACTTATTTAGAAAGTAATTCTACTTTTAACAACTTCCTAGGTAAGTTGTATAGTACTATATTGTGCCGGTGCACAGGGTGATACCCGACTGCACACTAGGTTAGTGCTCAACTACCTAATCCTAAGGTATATAACTTATTTAGTATCCTAAGGAAAGGGGCACCATTTATTATTTGTTTACTCTACAGCTCAGCTCCTGCAATGTACTATAGAATAGGCATCTTCTTCTACTAATAGTCTTTATATTTAACCTATAATAAGATTATTATTTTGTTAACTTTATTCTTGTATAGTCTAGCTACTAGTAATCTCTTGCCCTTAAAGAAGTATGTCTTTATACACTCTAACACTCGTACAAATAGCAAAGCCTATAAAAATATACTCTACTACTTAGTGCACGAAGGAACTAGTGCATAATTATTATAAGAACAAAATTATAATTTTATATAAGACTAGAATCTAAAAGAACTCTAAAGAAACTAGAATCTTTAGCATTACTACTAGAAATACTTTTAAGGGGTTAGCACTATTTCTCACTATAAACTACGTTAAGGACTTTGTTACCTAAGTTAGCTCTAATAATAGAGAATAGCAGCAAACTCTACTAATATAACTACAAAATACGTTATTAAATACTAATTTAAAGTTTATTTAGCAAAATAAAGGCAGCAAACTATTTAGTAAAATAAAGGCAGTTTTATATATATTAGAATACTAATCTAAAGTCTACTTAGCAAAATAAAGGTAGCAACTTATTTAGTAAAATAGAGATAGGCTTATAAATATTAATAATAAAGAGTAAAAGTTTTATTTAGTAAAAATTAAAATAAAACTAGAAGCTTACAACTAAATATGTCTAAAAAGCTAATTTAAAGTATTTATTTAGCAAAATAAAGATGTTACTAATAATTAAGAAAGTATAAGTATAAATTAGAGCCTACTTAGCAGAATTTAAGATATTAAAGAGGTACAAATTTATATAACTACTTCTAATTAAGCACTTACTACAAAAATTTTAAAAATAAATAGCTTATTTTTCTTAGTAACTAAATCTTGTCTACTATATTAATAACTAACTACTATTAACTATTTAAATAAAAAACTTTTAGAAGTTTTATAATACTATAAATGTTAAAAAAGAATTAGAAGTTAAGTTAAGAATAAGAATGCAAAACACTTTTTTTTGCTAGGCCTACAACTACTAAATCTAAGTTACTATTAATACTATTAAGCTTAGCTATTAATACTATAGCTATATCTACGTACAACCTAGTGTTGTCTATAGTTTAACTAAGATATAGTACTTTAGTCTTTACGTAGAAAGATATTACTAAATTCCTAGAAGACTTTAATAGACAAGCTAATAATAAAAGCATTTATAATGCTATACAAGTCTTTATTTTACTAGACTATTTTTTAAATAAAAATAAATTACTTTTTTATATTTTAAAACGTTTACCTAAATAGATAAAGAGAGATTAGTTTAAGTTACAAACAAATATAAAAAAGTAGTAAAAAAATAAAAATACTTCTATTTAAATAAGTAAATACTTTTACTTTTAAGCTTATATTTATAAATATGTATAAAACTAGCTAAGGCTAGTAAAGTACTATACTTATTTTACTTCTATTATTAATACATGTATTAAGAACAAGCAAATTTTTAAAAAGAGGAAAATATTTTTTTCTTTTAAAGTTTACTATAATTAGATAAAAAGGCAGTTATGTACTATATGCCTACTGCCTCTAATAGTAATAATGAGAATACGTATAAACTAGATTTAATTTATTTCTTTTTTAAATCTTACTGTAAACAAATAACTAGCCTAGATGAGATTTATTAGTTGAAATAAAGAAGCGTAAATGTAGAAATGCGCTAAATTATATTATTTAACTAGCGTGCTATATTTACTCTAGAAAAAGTAAAAGAAGTTGTAGTTAAGATTAGTAAAGTAAATAAGAAATTAAGCACACTAGTAAAAGTTAACTTAAAAGTAAAAGACTTTATTAAGTTTTTAAGTAATCTAAAGCTTAGGCTGTTTACTATTAACATGCTTATAGTGCACTTTATAACTAAAAAACTTCTAGAAAAACTTGCTAACTATATATACTTGATTGTATAAGTAATAAATGCTAAACTTTTAAGTAAAAAAAATAATAGTTCCTTTGTTACTAATACAAAACAAGAGCTACTAAACAAGATAAGTACTACATACTTAAATAATATAAAAATAAACACTTTTTATTATATATATAATATAGTAAGATATATGCTTAAGGATTGTAAGCTATACTACGCCCTAAAACAGATAATATAGGTTAGTTTTAACTAAAATACTACAGCTAAAAAAAGAACTTACTACTTTAAGCTACTATATAGACGTCTAAGCTAAATCTTAAAACAGCTTTTATCAACTTAAGTCTTATTATAGTTGAAGGCAAAGATTTAAAAATTCTACAATATTACTAATAATATACTTAATTAACTTGCCTTTAGAGTAATACTAGAGAAGTTTATAAGTAGAGACTCTTAACTAGAATTAAAGTATAAAGGTATAGCCTTTAGTTTTATAAATGTAGTAACTAGTTTAATAGACTAAGGTTACTATAATAATATTTTCTAGCAGTTCTAATAGTTCTAGGAATAGCTATATAACCTTGCTATAGACAAATATATTAATAAGCTAGATAATATTAATACTACTAACATTATAATAAAAGGTAGATAAAATGCTTTATATAGCTTTTTTAAGTTGAATGCTGCTACGCGCTTAAAAAATTAAATTTTTCTTTTTACTAGAATATTAATTGTGTCTAGGATAGAGAAATAAAAATATAAAGAAGGCTAAGCAAAAATATAAGCACTTAAGAAAGTAATTAAATAATTTAAAGTAATACTTTAATTTCTAACTTATAGCTTATAAATATACAGTTTCTATAATAGAAAATATAAAGTAAAATACTTTTTACAAGTTAGCTTTATAATATACTATTTGTAATTGTTAGGCTGCTGTAGCTGTTTTAATAAAATAATAATATATTAGCTAATTTAAAGCACTTATAGTAAGAATGCAAGAAAAAGGCTGTAAAGTTTATAAACACGCTTTTTAATTTTAAGCTAAAAAAAGAATATAAAGTTAACTAAACTATATTATAACTGCCTTGCTTAAGCAAAAAGTGCAAGAGGTTACTATATTTAACTTTATAGCACAAGATAATATTTAGAAACAACTATGCAACTTTTTAAATAATAATATTAGTATTACAAATAGTTTAGGAATACTTAATATTATAATTAGTAGAGAAATTATAGAATCTAGGTGTAATTTAGCGTACTTAGAATCTGTTTTAACTACTAATTAGCTAAACTAGCACATAGGCCAAGAACACTTTACTAATAAAATTCTACTAATTACACTAATAATTGCAAGCTTATATTGCAATATAATAAATATATATTAATTAAATACTTAAACCTAACATTAGGTATATAAAAAGAGTAATTCTTAAATTAATAAGTTAGATAATGTACCTACTAAGGAAGTACGTAGAGTTTAATAAAGAAATAAATAAGTTTTTGCTTAAATAGACTTGCTAAAATACTAAGTTATTATTAATAGCAATTTTTTAAAGTGCTTAATTAATACTAAAGTATAAAGAAAAATTTTAAAACTTAGTGCTGCATAAGCATTAAAAATACTGTATTAAAAAACAGAATAGAGACTTAGGTAGCTATCTTCTAGTATTACCTTAGCTAATAGAACTTATAATCTGTTTGTTAAGACAGCATTTAACATACTTATACAAACAAAGATAGTTACTATTAAAACTACTTTTAGAATTATTGCTAATATTACTAAATTTATAATTCTAGAAGGACCTTAGTATGCGTGTATAAGAATAGCAATACAGTATAACACGCTTAGATAAATTACGTGCTAAGTTCTTTTTAAGAATAGTACTAGAAACGTAGTATTAAGATAAAGCTTACTAAAAAATAAATTAATAAGCTGCATGTAGGAGATTATCTCTACCTTAGGGAAAAGAAAATATTTTTATATATACTCTATAATAGAGAAGGAGCTCTCTTATAGCAATTTAAAGAATTAGGAAGAATCTATCTTAATATATGCTTACTATACAACATATAAATAATACTATATAAAGCTTAGTAAGTGTAAGGCTTTACTGTTCTAAAAGTATTAAAATTATAAGTAGTGAATATAGTTAATACCTGCCTAAACTAAGGAACGTAGAAATAATATAATAGTTAGTATTGTAATCTATAGCACCTAGTACTAAAGAAAAATAAAAGCGTTTAATAGATTAGCAATATACGAAGGATAAATGCAGTTATAATATAAAATATAAACTTACTACTAACAGCAGACATGTTCTTTAAGAAATTTATAGAATATAAAATTATCTTACTTATAGACTTGTTTTTACAATATAACTAGATTACACTATATCTAGAAAGCAAAGATATAATAGTATTTTAAACACTTGTAGAACTTATACGCTTATACACAATAGTTATAGGCACTACTAACTTAGTAGTAGCATTTTAATAAGTTATAATAAAGATCTTAAGAGACTACTAGCTTAATACAATACTCTTTATTAATAATATTATATACAAAGGTTCTAGGACTAACTACAGTAGAGAAGAATTAATACTAGAGGTATAATGTTATATTCTTAAGTATATTATGTAACTAAATAAGGTGCGAGCTAATATTAAATAAGCTAAAAGCACTGTTTTAGAAAAAAAAAGTATTACTTTTTTATAAAAAGACTTAAAGTAGTAGGCTATAAAGTTAGCTTTTAAAGTTGCTATCCTAACTAGAAGAAAGTTAAAAAGATTATAAACTAGCTACTATGCAAGAATAAAAGAGAAGTATAATTATTTATAGGTATTTGTGTCTGTTATTATATATAAGTAAAAAACTTTACTACAATTGCTAAACCTCTATTTACACTCATATAAGACAATAGTTCTTTTAAATAGGGAAATGCATAAGACGTAGTAATATACACTGTAAAATAAGCTATATGCAATGCACTAGCACTTGCTAACCTAGATTATACTAATACAAAAGACTACAAAATATTCTTAATAACTAATACTAGTTAAGATAGTACAGGCGCTTATATAAAGCAGCTTAAGAAAGATAATAAATAATACCTAATACAGTTTAAAAGCACACTATAGTCTACTTAAGAAAAGCAATAGTACTTAACTAAGTTAAAATACAAAGCTGTACTATAAGCTTTTAAAAAGTTTTAAACTTATCTTTATAAAGTTTACTTTACTATAAAGACTAACGCTGTAACTCTTATTACATAGTTAAATTATTTATTAACTAATAATCTAGAATTAGTTATAAATAAATAGATATTAACTATTCTCTTATAGAATTTTAATATTAAGCATATACTAGGAAAGAAGAATATTATTATAGATGCATTGTCTAAGTATTTAAAAGCTAATAATTAAGAGCTTTCTTCTAAACCTAAAAAAGACCTAAAAGAGTTTATTAACTATATAATTAGGAATGTAAATACACTAGTACTAGTAAGGCAAACTAGAATACTTTGCTAAGAGTTTTCTAAGAAATTAAAGTAATATGCTTAGTTTTTAGTTAATTTTAAGACTTTAAAAAGAATAAAACTACAAGAACTAAAATTATAAAAAAAGTAAGTATTAAACTTTTTTATATAAAATAAAATACTCTTTAAAAAGACGTTAAAGAATATTATAATTTAATAAGTTATAGATAATATAAATTTAAAAATAGCTGCAGTATAGAATATACACACCTAGATTAAATACTAAAGAGTTAATACAGTCTACTTAATACTTATATAGCAATACTAGTAGAAAGGAATATATAAGCAAGTGCGAAGGAAACTAGTAACTTACTTAGACTATTAACTGTAATCTATTAAGAGGATGGTTAATATGCTTACTAATACTTATAGTTTTACTATTTAGAAAACTATTGCTATTAATATAGTATACATGCTTTAGTATTTTAAGAAGAAGTTTTTAGTTATTGTAAGAGACTACTTTAGCAGCTAGCTAAAAGGAAAAGCACTATTAAATAACTAGTCTAAGATAATTATAGAATTTATTTATAAGAATATTATATATAGATAAAGTATACCACGTAAACTTATAGTTAATAAAGGACTTAACTTTGCTAAAGTAGTCTTACATCTATTAAGCATATACAAAATTAACTAAATCTAATTTTCTAGACACAACTTCTAAGCTATAAAAAAAATAAAAAAAATAAACTAATTATAAATGCCTTTGTAAAGCTGCTAGGACTTTAAGTTAAGAACTTGCTAATAGTTCTTTTTATAAACAAGATCTTTATATAAAAATAGATAGGTCACTTGCTATACTAATTAGTTTGCTAAAAGTACTAAAAAATAACACTAATTAAAACGTGTTTAACAGCAATTGCTAGCCTATAGCTAGCAACAAGATTGCGATAGAAGTAGAGGAGGTAGAAGAAGGTAAAAACACGTACGTTACTGCAGCAGAAGCCTACAATACTTTGTAAAAGCTCCTTATCTGCTACTTTTTACTTTTAAAATTCTTTATACTACATAGTACTGCATACAAACAACTTATATATAAATAATATAATACTTAGACTATTTTTCTCCTTGTTTAACATAAAGACTAATAGCTTATATTAAGTAAAATTAGACCTTACTAAGTTACTATATAAGAAGCTATAGTAGTAGATTACAAAGCTTATATTTACTTTTATTAAGTAGCCTTCTTAGTTATTTAAAAAGAAGCTGTTAGTAGTAGCTCTTATAGTAATTAGGTAGATATAAAAGTTAAATTTTATTATTTATTAACACTTTATTAATGCGTCTAGTATTATAGATATTAAAGTTATAATAAAGGTTGTAAAAGGCTTATTTAGCAGTAAGTCTATTAAATACGTTATGCATGTTAATAGTCTAGGTGTAGTAATAGTATATTATTTTACTAATCTTCTCCTACGCGAATACAATTTTAGTAAAGAAACCTTGCAGTAGCTTTACAAAGAGCAAGAGTATATTAAAATAGCTATTAAGTAGCTAAAATAAACTAATAAGTAAAAGGATTTTGTAAGTTGCCTTTAGAAATAAGAGAGCTGTGCTTAGATAGTAACGCTATTGTTGTATGTTTATATCTAAGTATAAGCGCATGCTAGAAACGCCGCAACTGCAACACTGCTAGGATAGTAACAGAGACAATAGAAGTTGTAGTTATTAGTAAATAGTTATTAGTTAAGATAGTTAGTTAAAAGGATATTGTGCATTTTTGTTTCTGTCTAAACATGCGACACACTAATTGCGTGCTAGCAATACTAAACAAGGGGGTATAAGCCCGGATACCTGTTGTTAGCAATAAATCATTTTTTACTAAAAAGGTGTCTACAAAATGTGTAGTCACATCAAAAGGTTGTCTTAAAAGGCCGAAGCCAACTAATTAGTTATAAGGTAGACCTTAGTACTACTTATTAAGCTTATACTACTTACGTAGCAAATACTTTTATTTAAAAAAGTATAAAATTATGCATAATTATTTGCTATATAAGTAATGCAGCTAGATTTTAAAAATTAGTTTACTAAAAATGCTGTTGCTTATACTAATTACATAAGAGCTGTTAAGAAGAAATACTAAGATAATACTAAGGAAATACAGCATAAAGATATAAAGCTAGAAAACTTAGTTCTTTTTTAAAATTTAGCTTAAGAGATTAATATATCTTAAGACTACAAGCTAGATACAAAGTAGCTAGAACTATATTATATTTATAACGCTAAACTTAATAAAAGAACTTACTACTATAAAGACCTTAATAGCAAACATTTTTTATATATAACACTTAGTTAGCAATTAAAGCTGTTTTAACAATAACGCGTGCTAGATATTATAAAGAAAAATTAAAGAAATTTAAAGTTATAAGATTTTAAGTATTAAAAACGAACTAATTTAATAGTAAATATTTTTATCTTTCTAGACTAAACTAAGCTACTTACTAAGTTATAATTACTTCTACTCTTTATAACAAGAGACAATCTTTATCTACAAGTTATTATTACTAAGCATTTTATAAATAAAGAGCGCTGTGTATACATACAAGACTTTAAAAGCTTAGACTCTAATTTTAATACTGTAACTAGTAGCTAATAGGCTACTAAACGGCCTACTTTTTTTTGGGAAGAGAAGGGGATACTTTGCTATTAGTATCTACTTTTACTTTTAGCTACTTATTTACAAATTTCTTATATTAAATCTAAAAACTAGTTACCTAGTTTATAGATTTTAGGTAGGCAAAGAGTACTTAAATTCTGTAGTTTCTTTATACTTTAATACGTAACTACGCGCTTATGCTATAATAAATGCTTTTTTATAAGCTTTTTTAGCAATTAAAAAGTAATTTAAATATTCTTTAACAACTTTTTATAGTTCTACAATAGCAAGACATATATAGAAAGTAGTAAGTACTAGCTTAATGCGCTAAGAACTAGCAATAGAAGCTATAACTACTATAGTACTATAAAAGCTGCATAATTTAGTTAAAGCTAAAATATAAGCGCTCTTAGCTAGTAGGCGTAATAGTAACAACAACAAGCTAAAAGGCTATATTAACTTAATAACTTTTTTAGTTATCTTATAATTACGCACTTAAAAACACACTACTATAATTAAATCTTTGCCTACTTTTTATAGATTAGCCTATAACTACTAGTCTCCTTAATATTAAAATAACAAGCTATTTTCCTATTGCAGACGGGACACTACCTAAGCTGTAAGTATAAAAAACTTAGAGTATTAATCCTCTATAATATAGATAGCGTTGTACTATAATATACTAAGCTTAGCTAAGTTGCTACAAGTATATAGTATTAGCGTTTAAGCCTAAAGGCTATATTAACTTAATGCTAGCAAATTTGCTAAAAATAAAAGACATTGTAAGCTCTAACTTCTGCTGTTAGTAGCGCAGGATATAGAGGGCGTGTAGAATGTATTACTTAAGGCTTAATATTAAAAGCTGCTATTATCTTATATCTCTTAATATTAGACTTTTAGCACTTTATAAATAGTAATAGTGTTAGCGCTAACTTTTTAGCTCTTAAAGAGCTTTAACACAAGCAGCCGCTGTTACAAAAATAATACAAATAATATTTTTTAAGATAAGTATAACTTTTTTAACTTTTTCCCTTTTTTTTTACTAAAATAGACAACTTATAAAACTTTAAGCAAATTGTTACTTATATATAACTAGCTACTATTAGCCTACTTATTAACACTTATTTATAGGTAATAAATATTGCTAATTCTAGCACTTATAGCATTGCTTGTATTAAAAAGATTACTAATTAAGATATTAGTATACTTACTAAACTTAACTATTTACTAAAAAGATCTTAACACAAAAAACTTAAAGAAGTTTTTAACTAAAAATAATTTATACTAGGCTATAGATACTTTGTTGTTAGAAATCTAGAGAAAGATAAGATTAACTAAGGCGTTTTTTAGTCTACTATGTTTAAGGACTATATACGCCGCTTTAGAATACTTAATTTTTAGCGTTTTTTTTTAATAAGATTACTAATTAGTTAGCTAATAAGTATTTCTCTAATTAATTAAAAGATTAACGCTATACTAGAGCAGGCCCTTACTAATTATAAACATTTTTTTCTAAATAATACTATATTAAGTAACATTTAGGCTATAAGACAGCCTAAATTCTTAGAAAGAAGAGAGAATACTATATAATTAGTGCCTACCTTTATCTTTAGCTGCTTATTTACTAATTTCTTATATAAAATTTAAGTACAGGCTGCCTATTTTATAAATTCTAAGTATATAAAGAGCACTTAGATTTTGTAGACTTATAATACTCTACTAATATACTAATACTATACCTAATTTCTCGCATTTGCAAAGCAACAACTAATAATAACAACTATTTTTATTATAAAACTTACTTATTTTAGCATAATATAAACTCTGTTTGCTTTTACTTTTACTTATCTGCTAGTAGTATACTGCTACTGTATATAAAGTTAAACTACAACCTTGCTAAATAACTAACTTTTCTTTTATACTAACCTTACTACTTTTACGCCTAGGTATTGGTTTTTAAAAATAATAATTATAGCAATATTTTCTCTCTTAATTTAATAGAGGCTAAAAACAATACATACACTACTAATATAACTACTTAAATAATATTTTAGCCTTTATTAAATAAGGCTTAAGGCAAGCAGCTATAGTGGTAACTACTTTAAACTTTAAGTTTATTAAAAGTCTTTAAAATTTAAAAGTATGTTTAAAAAAAAACTATAGTATAAATTAAACTTCTAAAGTTGTCTAGTATTAAAATAAAGTACTAAAGCTTGCAAAACCTAGAAATAGTATTAGAGTTACTAATATTTAAACTTTAGTAAATAAGATTTTTTTCAACGCTCTGCGTTAATAGCACATTATTATAAATTTATAGTTTAATAGTGCTTTATACTAATTGAATTTTATTTTTAAAGTTGTTTTAGGAATAGGCAATATCTATACTTAACTTTTAAGACTTATAAATAAACATAGTAGTGTTAAAAGTTTCTAAAAATACTATCTAATTATTAGTATAGTATTTTTATCGCAAGACAGGAGGGCTAAAGAACTAGGTAATATAGTCTTAATAGTAAAGAAACTAGTAATAGAATTTATTAAAAAATATGTTAGTATTTATATACTCTGCATATTACTTAACTACTAAGAATTTATAAATATAGCTTTTGTACTACAACGTATAAATCTTAAGAATGCTGCCTTCTTTCTTAATATAGTAGCACTACACTATCTTAATGTAAAAAACTAAAAAAAAAACGCTATATATTACTAGTAGACTAAGTAATAGTTAAGCTACTATATAAAGATATTTATGCTTTTGCTATATAAAATAGCTCTTACAGCAAATAGCTACTTCTAAATATTAGTAAATAGTAAAAAGAGGACCTGCATAAAATTATTATAGCTATAAAAGTTAAGAAAGATAATATAACTCATAGTGCGCAGAAACTACGCTCTAACGCTAGAGTTAAGAATAATAAAAGAAATAGCAACTTCTACTATACTTTCTAGTAAAAAACCTCTAAGTACATAGCTATATCTAAAAACTTAAAAACTAATTAGCTCTACTTAACGTAATCTTTTAGAAATATAGATTACTATAAAGCAATAAAAGTATAAGTGCATTTAATATATAGCATGCTTATTTTAATAGCTATAAAACTTAAAAGAACTCTGTTTAAAGCTTAATTTATTAATTACTATAGTAACTTTATAGTATCTAAGACCTGTACTCTAAGAAGTTATAGTCTATTAATTATAACTAAGCAACTAAGGCAATTCTTAAGAATATTAGTAAAAAGTAGAGCTTATAATTATGTAATAGTTAAGGTATTTAAACTTATAAGTAAAAAACCTATTATATAATAAAAGCATAATACTGCTAATATTTAAGTAGAACATGTAAAAGCTAAGGCTAGTAACTAACTAGTTCCTGCTTTACTTTTTTTACTAAGCTTTTATACTTTAAAGGCAATACTAGTATACTAATAAGCAGCTACACAACTAAATACTAAGCTTAATAATAATACTTATATAAATAAAGAGCCTAATATAGTAAACTAAAAAACTAAAATTTTTAAGGCAAAATGCTATTATATAAATTCTACTTTAGTGTTTTTTAAGTTACTTAAGTATGCCTACGCAAAGAAGCTAATTATAAATCCTTATTATATTAAAGTTATTAAAAAATAGTATTAAGAAGTTAATATTAGATAACTGCATAACTTTAATAACTTGTTATATAATTAAGTATACTTTATTTATAAGCGCACTGCTATAAGTGTTATAAGTCTATTTAAGAGAGCTGTGCCTTCTAATATACTTAATAAGTATCTACTCTTACTATATATAAAACAAAGCTATTAGTAGAAATTCTAATTTAACTTTATTATCTTTAAGCTCTTTACTAGCAAATATTGCTTAACTAAGCAAAATAAGGATTTACTAAGCTACTAATATTAACTAACTTAACTTAACTTTTACTTTATTCTTACTTAAAATAAAATTATTAACACTATAAAGTTTTAACTACAAGTAGAAGAATTCTAACGCATAAGAAGTATTGTTACTAACACTTATACGTAGCTGCAACAGTGTAGTAATCTAGAAAACATTATTATAAAAACTTTTAAGATATATAAGTTTTATTTATAATACATAAATAAAAAGCTAAACTTTAAGTAGTTACGTAATATATACTACTTGCTTATTAAATAAGCTATGCGCATAAACTTAAAATACTAGTTATAATATATAATACTTTATAAAAATTATACTCTAATTTTCTACTTTTACTACGATAAGTTTGCTAAAAAAAGTAATTAGATATACTTTAAGTATATTAACTTTAACTTTAAGCGTGTAATAACAAAAGGCCTTAGTACAGAAATAATTTAAAGTAGTGTCTTATTTAATAATAAAAATATAAATAACTATATAAAGATGCTACTAAAGTTTTATAAGTATATACTAGCGTACCTATAGTAGTGTAAAAATATACGTATTAAATTATTAAATAGTCTTATTAAAAGATAAGAAGACAAGACTAACTAGCTAAAAAAAGCGTAGAAAGTAGTTCTTAATACTAAATAAATAAAGTAAATTTATAAAGAAGAAAGCTAAAATTTTATTACTTTTTCTACTTTATAAATTTACTAGGCTAACTACTTATAACTGCTGTACTGTGCTTCTCTAGTTTATTATAGTCTAAAATAGTGTAATAAAAGTACCTATTATAAGAACTTATAAAAAGATTTATAAAGTATACTATAACTTTACTACTACTTTATATACTTTTTCTAGTTACTCTAACAAGTTTAGAGGAATTAACTAGCTATTCTCTATAGATGTATATATTAAGTACAAATCCTAAATCCAGAAGGCCTTTATAAGGTAAGCTAAATAAAATAATTCTCTTATTTATAAAGAGCTAAATAATATACTATAGAACTTTACTAAAAAATAAATTAATAAATATATTAAAGAACATTATAACTATATTACGTAATAATTTCTTAACTTATAGCCTATAGTATAAAAGTTAAAGAAAAGCGCCTTTTGTACTAATCCTATTTAAGGTTTCCTTAACTAATTATACTTTTTTAATAATAGAAAAAACTCTCTACACATAATAAAGGACTAGGATAAATAAAATACTAATTTTTTTAAGCTAATTCCTTTTAGCGACTTTAAAGAAAACTTAGCCTAAAAGTAAATAAGCGCTAAGTTTTTTAAAAAAGTAAACAACTTATTATACTTTTTTTTATACAGCGTCTTCTGCGTGCTTGTTTTTAATTAAAAATAATAATTATAAATAACATTTTAGTACTCTTTACTCTAACTATGTAGCCCTATTATAGCCGCCTTTAATTAATATTTAAAACCTAAGCTCTTACTACTACTACTATACTTATATCTAGACTAAGCACTTTAGCTGCTGCTTAAGAACCTTGTTAAAGTAAACGCTTAAAAAAGTAAAAAATAAATAAAAAGTAGAGATGTGCCTCTATTAGGTGTGTAGAGAGAAAATTGCTAAATTTATAAAATCTAGGTGCTTTTAGCACACTTAGATTCTGTAGCTACTACATAGATATATAATTTATTAATACTAGGCAGCGTCTTAAATAATTAAACAGTATTTTCTTTATTTATTTCTTTTATTTTTGCTATATTTCCTTTTATTCTTTCTACAGAGTTTAAAGCTTAATAAGGCTAAGCTTATAAAAAGGGGAGGTTTATGCTAGTACATAGGGTAATACTTAACTACATACTAGGTTAGTGCTTAACTACCTAATCCTAAAGTATATAAATTATTTAGTATCCTATAAAAAGAGGTACTATTTATTATTTATTTACTCCACAGCTTTCTTTACATCTAACCTATAATAAGATTATTATTTTGTCAACCTTGTTCTTGCATAGTCTAGCTACTAGTGATCTCTTGCCCTCGTAGAAGTATGTCTTTATACACTCTAACACTCGTACAATATAAGTAGTTAGTAATAATTTATAAAATTTGTATTTAGTTTTTATATATTTTTGCTATTTAAGTATTCTAACTATTTAACTAAGTATTTTTTGCTATTGTCTTGTACTTAGTATGCTAGGATCTTTTTAACTTTAAAGATGTTATCTTTTTCTATTTTAAAGTAAAAAGTATTTTATAATAGCGTTTCTAGGTCTGCTAGTTCTAGCATATTATTATAAAATGTTAAGTAGATTTTTATATTTAGTAGAAGGTTACGTATATACATAACTAGTTCCTTCTAGTCTAAAATTAAAAATAGCTTAACTTTAACGTTGTTAAGTTCTTAATTAGGTTATTTAGTGCGAAGATTCTTTATAAGTAAATATATTTTATCCCCCTTTTTTTACTAAGGTGCTATTTTTTGTTTCTAGTTAATATATAAAATGCTTTAGCGTTAAGCCTTCTTAAGTGTTGTTTTAATTAACTTATATACTGCTTTTAGTTTATTAGCTATAGTAATAGCTACTTCTATTTTCTAGCTTAGAAGTATACGTGTAAAAAGATTTAAGTATCTTTTATAGTTTACGTAAAACGGTATTTCTTTTGTAAATTCTAAAATCTTGTTATTATATGCTGTTTGTGCTATAAGTAGTAGCAATACTTAATTATTTCTCTATTAATTTATATATATTCTAAGATAAACTTTTATTATATAATTTGTTTATTCTATCTGTCTATCTGTTTGCAGGTAATAGGCTGTTAATAGCTTTTGTTTTGTTCTAATTGCAGCTAATAGTGTCGTCTAAAAGTTAGAAGTAAAAAGCTTATCTTTATTACTAATAATTAACTTTAGTATGCTATAATACGAAATAATTTAGTTGTTCATAATATGTGCTAGCTATACTACTGTGAAATCTTTTTGAAGGTAATATACTCTGCTTTTTTTTTAAATTAATTGACTACTACAAAGATTATATTACAGAGGGGTGACAAAAAAAAAGAAATCCAAATATTTATTATTTTCAAAGCTTTATATTTCCATAACTACAAGGGCTATACTAGAAGAAGTTAGTGATTTAAAAAGCCAAGAGCCTCTTCTTTAAGATAGGCTGCTTAGTAAGTTGCTTAGTTAGCATAATCGCTCTCAATCTTCGCAGTGAAAAAACCGATTTAAAAACTTAAGAATATATTACAATATAACTTAATTTTAAATATGTAGAAATCGCTATAACTTACATATAATCGATAACACAAGCTAATCTTACTCTAGTATAAGTTTTAAGGTTATTGCATAATTAACTGTTAAATAATAATAAAGAGCTTTTTTTTAAGTTGTTTTTTAATAAAAAACTACAATAGCGTACTAATACTTAGTGTACTAGCCTTTAGCTTTCTTTTATTTGCAAATAACGCCTTAGTAATAATAGAACACAATTATTAATCACCTTTTAAGGTAATTAATCCTATTCCTTCTTTATAGCAGCCTTTAAGGCTGCTATACTTCTCTTATTATTTTCTATACTTAAAGAAGCAATAGGCCTTTTAGCTAAAGCGTTTTTTAGCAAAACCTACACGTTTTCTATAGAATTTAGATTAGGACTATAGGCAAGATGCTTAAAAAGTAATATCTTATTCCTAGAAAACTAAAATAAAACTTCTAGAGTTTTATAAATCTTAGCGTTATCCTGCTAAAATTTCTAGCATATATAGAAGTTAGTAAGGTGCTTAAATATATAAAAAAAGACTCTAACTTTATAATTTTAATATAAAGAAATAAGTCTCTACATAGAAAAATAAAGTATATATAACTTACCTTTTTTTGTTGCAGGTTTTACTATAAGAATTAAGATCTTTTTAATATAGTCTAAATTTCTAAAAGAAGTAGTAATTTAAGGGCTTTTAATTACTACTAGTTTAGATCTTCTACCTATCTAAATTGCACCCTAAACTTAAATAGAGATATCTTAACCTATAACTAGATTGATAAGTATTCTAAAAATAGATTAACATAATAATGATATTCTAAATATAATATAGTTTATTACTTAATAATTAGAGTTTCTAAAAACTTACTTGTATTTGTTGTATAAATAATTTTCTTTCTTATTCTATTATTGTACATTATTTAATAGTATTTAATTTTAGCACTATGCCTACGCTTAATAGCAGACTCGTGTAAAAATATAACTTTACAAAAGTTTGAATTTTTAATGTTTTTAAGTATTTGCTTATTGTAAATTTAATAATTATAAGGTTTTTTAGTGTCTAAAGGCGTCTTTTTTTAAGAAATATAAATAAAATAATTCTTCTTTTTTAGAAAGCGTTGTACGCTTCTAATTAAAAGATCTATACTATTTTCTCCTAAAAGATATTAAATTGTCTTTTTAGGGCTTCTTGTAAGGTCTCTATTAAGTACTCTTTTTGCTTTTTTTTAGATTTTAGAAAGACGACCTTGTTTAGAGCTAATAATAGATAAAGAAGCGTTCTTTTTTTGTAAAATTTAATTAAGAGTATTGTAAATACTTTTAAAAGGCTTTTCTAATACATTACTAATAGAGAAGATAGATTTGTTGTGTAAATATAAAGTATAAACTTGTTGTTTAAATTAAAAGTGATTGCAAGCCATAGAGGAGATAATATAAAAATAGAAAGTAAGGATAAACAAAAAGAGTAAATATATGTTTCATTTTTATTAAGTTATTACGTAATTAGTGCTTACGTCAGCAACCTCTATTTTTTATGCTTTTATTCAACTATAAGCAAATAAGAAATATTACTTTAAAATTTGCTTACATCATGCTTACGTAAGCTAATTAAACTGATTTTTTTAGCTCTTTCCATACGTTCACAAAACAGATATGCTGAAAATTATTTTTGCTTTTTTTAAACATATTTTAAGCGAGATTACAGGCGCAATTGTGATGACTAAGCAGCTAACTAAGCAACCTATCTTGAAGAGGAGATTCTTGACTTTCCAAATCACTTACTCCTTTTAGTATAGCTCTTCTAATTATTGAAATATAAAGCTTTAAAAACTATCACTTTTTTGACTTCTTTTTTTTTTGTCACCCTACTGTGTAAGATACTTTAGTAATAAAGTCTTTTAAGACTAGTAGTCCTGTAATAAAGTTTATATAGATATCTAACTACAGTGCGTTAGGTAGCTCTATTGCTTACATTTCTTTATAAGGTGCGTCGGTACTATGCTTGTTCTTCTAACAGTCTGCGCACTTAGTAATAAAAAAAGTTACTTTGTTTTTTATTTCTAAAAACTTGTAATTTCTCTTAATTAGTTCTATAGTTTAAGTAATACTAAGGTAACTATATATAGAGTTATTATAATGTTGTTTAATAATTACTTTTTGCAATTCTATTAGTACATTAAGTATAATTTATAAGACTACGTTTAGCGCTTTTACTAGTCTTAATAATCTATCTTTATTAATCTTAAGTATTACAGTATTAAAAATTTCTTTAGTTTCTGTAATATTATGCTATTAGCTAAAAGCGTCTACTCTGCTGTTATTTTTTCCTATATATATATAATCTTAAGTTATATTATTTAAGTGAACTAACTATTTTACTTATTATTAGTTAAGTACTTTAGTAGTTGTAAAGTTAACTAAGTTCTTGAAATTTATAAAGATTATAAGTTTTAAGTAGCTTTTTATGTATACTCTCTAATGCTATAAGCATATAATATAGCTAATAGCTCTTTGTTATAGACGTTATATTATTTTTCTAGTCTAAAGAATTTCTATTAATAGTACATAATAGGGTGCTATTTGCTTTTATACAGCTAACTAGTATAGCCTTCTAGCGTAAAATTTAATGCGTTTGTTTTAAAGCGTAATAGTTGTTCTACTTAGAATATATAAAAGTAAAGTAGTTTTATACTTACTTTTTTAAGCGTCTAAAAGGCGTTTTTTACTTTTCTACTTTACTTAAAAGGTATTTCTTTCCTTATAAGTTTCATTATTAAGATAGCAATTTTAAAGTAGTTTTTAATAAACTATTAGTTAAAGTTTAAGAACTTTAAAAATAATTATATGCCTTTTACTATTATTAGTTGCAGCTATTTCTTAATTACTTATGTTTTGTTTTTACTTATTTATATTCTTTATGCTCTTACTATGTATTTAAGGAAAGTAACTTTATTTTTATAAAACTTACATTTTTGAAGTTTTAGTTAAAAGTTAAACTAATTTAGGCACCTTAATACTATATAAGTATATTTCCTATAATCTTTTAAGTTCTTAGAGTAGATAGGAATATTATCTAAGTATACTATAATAAAGATATCTAAATATACTCTAAATATATTATTAATAAGTTCTTAAAATATTACTAGAGCTTTTATAAGCCTAAATAGTATAATAGTGTATTTATAGTATTTATAATATTTTTAAAACACTATTTTTTATTTTTTACTTTTCTTTATCTTAATAAAATAGGATTTATTTTTAAAGTTTAATACTATAAAAACTTTAGTACAAGATATTTAATTCTAAAGCTTTATAATATTTAGTAAGAAGTAATAATTCTTTACTATAATGTTATTAAGTTTCTAGTAGTTAACGCACATCTTTAGTAGCCTATTCTTTTTTAGTATAAAAAGTATAGAAAATCCTACTAGTAATATTAAAAGTTAAATATATCTTTTTTTTTTAGATCTTTATCTAGCTTAGTTCTTAGTTCCTTAAGTTCTATCTGTAATAATTAATAAATTAGCCTAAAGATTAAAGTTTTCCTTTCTTCTAGAACAATTTTATAGTCCTATAGTTAGTATTTTAGTAAGGCTTTACTATTTACTACTTTTATAAAGAAGTGTTAAAATTCTTTATACTCTTTTAAAATATTTTAAGTTACATATTACTCTAAAACTCTAACTTTACAAATTAAAGGTGCCTTGCTAGTATCTATTAAGTTAAACCTTTATATTATAAGACTGTTCCTAGTTAAAGTTTGCTACCCTTTAGTAATTTTTTAAATTTTCTTTTTATTTACTATTATAGTTATTAAATGTATAGGCTAGCTTATAGTTTGTCTAATTTATAGCACTTAAATAAAAACCTATTTAACTTCTAGTTAATTTGCAAATTATACTTTTAAAATTAAGAAATTTTTAATATAATATTTTAAGTAGCTTATTTAAAAATATTTATGTGTAACTTTTTTTTATGTTTTTAAATGCTAAGTGTTATATTATTAACTTTATGTATAACTGTTGTCTTGCCTATTATAGGCTAACTGTTTACTATATATAGTAAGTACAGTTTTTATTTTCTTAGTATTTATAGGCCTACTACTTGCACTACTTAAGGAGAAACAAAGTTAGCTTAGAAGCTAAAATCTACTAATACTATTATCTTATATTTAATAAGCATTACTAGTAGCTTAAGAAAACTTAAGAAATTTACTATATTAATTTTTTTAGTAGTTTTAAGTAATTTAAGCGTTTGTTTAAAAAAGACTATATACTAAATTTATAGAACTTCTTAGCAACTATATATAGTTTGCATTTAATATTAAGCCACGTGTATTATAAAAGCTAGTTATACTTTTATATATAAGTTTTGTTTTTGTAATCCTTCTACTATGTTATATATAATTATAAAGTTTTTTCTAAATTATTGTGTTTATAGAAGTATAGGCTATGTTTTTTATTTTATATATATACTATGCACTTGTTATTAAGGCAGTTATACTATAAGTATTTGTATCTAGGCATTCTTTTTAGTTCTTTAAAAAATATTCTAATCTATACTTATCTAAGTAGTAGATAGTATAGCTATTATGTATACATGCTATTTATAAGTACTTTACGTGTTCTAAGTTACGCAGATCTATTTAATAGTATATACTATTATAGCTAACTTCTTATGCCTTATACTTTTAGCGTGTTAAATAAAGTTCTTTATAAATCTTCTTTTTTTTTAGTCTAAGAGCTAATGCGTTAGTTTATTCTAAATTACTTTAGTATTTTAGGTCTATTTTAATATAAAATTATAATACAAGTTTTTATTAATAGTTACTGCTAGAATGATCTTTTTCTTCTGCAGTTCTTCTAGTAAACTAGTATACTAATAGTATTTTATTAATATTTTTTTACAAAGTTTTATAAAGATGTTCTTAGTATATTTAAAATACTTTAGGAGAATGTTAATTTTCTTAGCTAAGTTATTCAAGTATTATATTTTTAAGAGTAGTAGCACTTATATATTAATAGCTTACTTGTTTAGTGTAGTGTAGTAGTTTTATATAGCTAGTAGTAAATTCTTTTAGTTTATTAGCTTTTTCTATATAACTAGTGTAGAGGTCTAGTAAGTTCTTTAGAACCTAGCTATTTTTCTATATTTAGTTTAGTTAGCTAGAGTTACTTTTATTTCTTTATTAAGCATTATTGTAGAAATGTTATTATTTAAGACTTCTTTAAAAGTAATTATAAAAAGGTTATCTAGACTATTAATGTTTGCCTAGTTCAATCTTTAGACTGTAATAGTAGGTTAAGTAATAATATTTTATTCTTCCTCTAGATTATTTCTAAGTACTATATAGTAAAGGATATCTAACTATTATATTACTTTACTTTAGCTTTAGCAGTTTTGCTTTATGTAACTTTCTTGACTATATATATAGTAAGTAATTTTTTTCTTACTACTTTTATTATTTTAAAACTTGTTTTTCTAAAGTTCTTTGTTAAAGTTATGAAAGTGTATAAGCTTATAGCTATTAGTTACCTAATATTTTAAAATTCTAAAGGTGTTATTTTATTATTATCTTTAGTTAACGTATAAACGTTAGAATACTTAATAAAGTTAAGCTTTTATATTCTTAGGTATATAATTTCTCTATGTAAATAGTTGTTCTTCTAATTTTAGCTTATAAAAATTATTATTTACTTAAATAGCTTTAGCTATAAGTTTATTAAGTATATTGAAAGTAGCTCTGCTTTATATAAGTTCTACTTATATAGCTAGTTTAAGACCTTATTAATATATCTGCATTAAAGCGTTGTTATCTTATTTAATAACCATATAGTACTACTAAAACTCTATTAAATAGTTAGCTATAAAGCGTGTTTATTAAAACTTTTAAATCTTTTATTTTACTACTACAGATTCCTTAAAAGGTAAAAAACTTTATTTAATTCTTATTTTAAAGTTATTTTAGTTTTTAACAAGTGCTTTATTCATATTATCAATAATAGTAATATTAATATATTAATAAAGAATAGAGTTAGCTTATTTTTTAAAAGCTTTTTATAGAAATATAAAAGCTTATACAACTGCGTCATTATTATTAATCTTAGTCTTTTTAATATAGAAGTATTTATTAACTTAGAATAGCTATTTCTAAAGCTTATTATACTTACTATAGTAAGTGTCAAGCTTATTAGCATACGTAGTTGTTCTTACAGTTAAGATGTTAGTAGGAGTGTCTATTGCAGTATTACTTATCTTAAAAGTGTTTAAAATGTAAAGATTATTTATAAATAATCTATATTAGTTCTCTTAGAATAAGTAAATGCAATAGACAAAGTGTTACAAACTTAAGAAGAGAGAAGGTACAGACTATATATAAAGAATAGAGGCAGGAAGAGATCCTAGACCACTGAAACAAAGGTATTACACGGGGTTGGTCTACACTTGTCTAGACTTAGTCCGGGTTAGGGCGAGGCTGATGTATAGGGTAGTCCGTAAGGTATTGTAGGAATAACTTTAAGTAGAAAAAAGTTATTAATATTAACTAAAGGTAACAATACTAATTCTATAAAAAATAGAATAACTAGTTACCAATCTATGTAAGAGATAAACTATTTAAGTTAACTATAATAAGTATAATAAAAAGATTTATTATATTCTTATACCTGTTGCCTTTGTCTTGTACTATTACAGCTATCTTTTAGATACTACCTGCTATAAAATAGTTGTAATAGCGGCTATCTTTTATCTTTATACTTTTTTTTTCTTAGCAGGATAGTCTTTTTTAGCAGAATAGTTATTACGTAATTAGCGCCCTACGTAGATTTTTATTTTCTAACGTTGTAGCTAGTTAACCTTTAACTCTTACTTGTATGTTAAGGAAAGAATCCTTTTTATTACTTATAATATTATTTTCTCTTTTAGGCGTATTATCTTAATACTTTAAAATATTATTTTCTTATACTGCGTGTTAAACTACTAGCTATATATAAAGTCTTAGTATGCTTATTATATTATACGCTTATTTTTTTTTATGCCCTCTTAACTATGCCTAAAGTCTAAACGTCTTATTATAACTATTTATAAAACTTAACTGCTAAGCGCTGTGCTTGCGCTAATTAAGTAAAAAAATAAAGCTTTAAAAAAATATTTTGCTATGAGCGCTGTAAAAAAGAAAACCTTTATTATTTTATAAACACTATAACTAGCTATTACGCTAGTTATATTTTTATAAAAGCAGAGGGTAGTCTTTTTATTTTTAAAAAAAAAGTAGAAGAAAGTTTAAGCTAAAAAGTATAAAAAAAAGTTAGAAACTATGTACGTAGAAGAGCGTTAAGCTCTTATAATTATAAAGACTACTTATTTTTACTACAAGCTCCTAGAGGTTAAGGCATAAAAGTATTTATATACTAATTAAGATTTTGTAATTCTAAATTTTTAAAATTATGTAAAGAAATAAGTTAAGAAAAACTTTACCTTTAGTATAAGCTTTCTAACAACTAAACTATTACTACTTAAATTATTAACTAACTTAAGCTAGTTACCAGCTAATACTTTTTTTGATTTCTTTTTTTAATTACTTTATTTTCTAAGAACTTAGTCTTTTCTTTTCTAAATATCTTCAATAGTACTTAAGTACCTATAACTTATAGTTTATTAAATTTTTCTTTAGTTTCTAAGTATTTTAGCTCTTTAGCTATTCTTGCTACTTAACTACGTATTTTTACTAATAACTAATTTTTTATAAGTTCTTAATTTCTTTAACTTTATACTTATTATTTTTAAGCTTTATGTTAGTAGCTAGCTTAGTATTTAAAGGTGCTCTTTCTAAAAGTTTTTTATAAAAAATAAAGTAGACATATATACCTAGTAGTAATTAGAGTTTATAGTTTATATTACTTATTATTTTTAGAATTTTAAATAGTTTTACTTAAAAGTTATTTAGTTTTCTACTTAGTTGCTTAGTTTTTAAGTTTTATTATAACAAAAAAACTTTGTCTTCTTTTTTAAAAGTTAGTTTTTTAATTTATTACTTATTAGCTGCTTTAGCTATTATAAAGTTTTTATAAGCTAGATTTTTACTTAGTTCTTTGTATAGCTCTTGTATTAAGTAAGCTTTATTATCTACGCCTACTGTAATACTTTTAATATTTATTAAATCCTAATAAGCAGCTAGCTTATATTTATAGTTTATATAGTATAGTAAGTACTTTATAGTTACTAACTTTGTACTATTATAGGCTTATTATGCTATTAGTAAAAGTTTAACTTAGTTATTTTATAGCTTATTAGCGTATATTCTTAAATACTATTTTAGTGTCTAGTTTATTTGTTCTATTTAGCTATCTATTTTAAAGTAAAAGCTTGTTAATAGCTTTTTTTTTATACCTAATTTTGCTAGAAATATATTTTAATACTTAGACATAAATAGTTTATTATAATTAGTAATAAACTTTTTAAGTATTTTATACTTTATTACTAGCGCCTTTATAACTTTATACACGTAGCCTTCTACTATAATAGCTTTTTTTATAAGCACTAACTTTACTACTTTAGTTAATTAATTAATAATTACTAAGATAGTGTTGTAAAGCTAAGCTAATTTTAGTTTTAACAATTTTAAAAGCTTTACTATAAAGTTTATTATTATACTACTTTATAGTTTTGTTAGTAGCTATAAAAGTTGTAATAGGCTATAAAGCTTATATTTTATAAGCTTATTCTAGTAATAAGCTAAATAGTTACTTAAAGTATTTTATACTTTTGCTTATAAGTATAGTATTATAAATGCCTTAGCTAGTTGCTTAACTATTTCTTTAATTACTATATATTTGTATTCTAAGGACTTATATAGTTCCTTAATAAAACTTAATTTTATATATTAATATATATATATTTAATTTCTTTAAACTATATTTTAGTACTCTTATTTATTTTATAGTAGTTTATTAGAGCTGTTTTCTTTAGGCTTAAACTACTAGTTAGCTACTTTCTACTACTACTATTATTGTAGTGTTTCTACCTGCTTAGCTACTTTAGCTACCTTAGCTAGTTCTAGCTAGTTATTATATAAACTGCTGTTTAGCATTTTTTTAAATATAGTATTATATAGTTTCTTATAACTTGTTCTATATAAGTTAAATTTCTTACTTAAAGCATTTACTACTCTATTAAGTATTCTAGTGCAGTGTATTATTTTAAAGTTAAAATAAGCTAGTAACTTAGCTTATTAAACGTATTATTAGTTAAGTTTTCTTATTATTATAAACCCTGCTAAGTATCAGTAATTAGTAAAAACTTTAATCTAGTGTAGTAGTTCTTATAAATAGACTTCTTACTATTTAAAGAAATTAACTACTTCTAGTAGCTTTTTATTATAAACGTTATAATTATGTTTTACTCTAAATAACTTCTTTAAATAGTAGAACACTAGTCTTTATTTTTTATTTAAGCACTACTATAATAACACAGCTCTAAGTATATAATTTAACGTGTTAGTTTTAACTTACGTTTTTAACTTTAAGTTATACATTTCTAGTATAAGTGCTTTAAAAAATCTTTATTTAATTTTATTAAATACTTTTTTTTATTTCTAATTCTAAGTAAATTTTATTTCCTTTTTTATAATCTTTAAAAGGGGTATAGTAATCTTTAAGTAATTTTTAATAAACTTTTAATAGTAGTTAGCAAATTCTAAGAAGAATTATGTATTTTTAACTATTTTAATTATTAGCTATTTTAGTATAGCTACAATTTTTTTTAAATTTATCTTTACTCTTTTTATAAATATTATAAAGCTTAGAAATTTTATTTTCTTAATATAAAATTTGCACTTCTCTAGCTATAAGTAAAGCTTATAATCTTTAAGCTTCTTAAGCACTTTCTTAATATACTTTATATATTCTTTAAGTATTCCCCTAAAGTACACTAGTATATTATTTAAGTAGGCTGTAATAAAAATTCTAAAGTATTTATAAAGTATGTTATTAATAACTAATTAAAAGGTTACTAGTGCGTTTATTAATTTAAAAGGCATAACTATGTATTTAAATAGTTTATACTTTGTCTTAAACACTATTATCTACTTATAACTTTTCTTAATTTTAATTTAGTAAAATTTTTTTAAATATTAAATTTTGTAAACTACTTAGCTTCTTAAAGTTAATTTATAAGCTTTATTATTAGTAGTAAAAAATATCAGTTCTTTTATATTCTACTATTTAACTTCTTAAAGTTAATATATAGTTACTACTTCTTATTAAGCTTTTTTATAAATAAAATAAGTAAAGCTATTAAGCCTAATCTTAGTTAAAAAAATTCTTTCTTTAAATTCTTCTAAATATAATCCTTTAGCTTAGTATTATGCTTAGGTAATATTAGGTATATTAGTCTTAGGCTTAGCTTAGCTCTATTGTCTAGAATAATTTTATAATTCTAATTTTAATAGTCTGCTAGCTTTATAGCCTTATTTTTCTTAAAAAGCTCTTTAAACTTATTAGTATAATACTTTTTTAGTATTTCTAGTAGTAAAAGTTCTTTCTTTATAGTTACAACTTACTTTATTTAAATAACTTTTATTTTTTAAAAGTCTTTTATATAAATTCTTTTAATTTTATATAGCAAAGTTTTACTAAATTTTTTATTTTAAGTTAATCTTTAATTTATTGAGTATTCTTTTTTATATACTCTAGTAACTTTGTGTATAAGTTTTTTTTTAAGTATTATTTTTATTTGCTAATTAATAGTAGGGTTATAAGTATTTAGCTAGTTATAACTAATTAACATATCTAATCTTCTTAGATTTATAATATTAATATTTATCTAGCACTTTATGCCTGCTATTTATAGCTTTATTAATTTAGTCTTTAACTATATTATACTATCTTTATATCTTATAAGTTTTTTGTTAGCTAGTACTATTAAGATTAGTTCTCTTTTAATTTAGTATAGTATATTATATTTTTTTACTACTTATAAAGAGATTATTATTTATATAGCCTTACTATCTATAAGCGCCTATATATTCTAATTATATATAGATATAGTTATAAGCAGCTAATTTACTTAACTATTAGTATTCTATACTTTTTTTAAAGTTGTCTTAAGTATACTCTTGCTAGTATAACTTTGTTTTTAGCAGTATTCTAGTTTTTTACTTACTTACTTTTTTTTTAGGAAAGTAGCCTGCACTATACTTAGTGCTATACTATATTAAGCAACTATTATTATAATAAAAACTCTAATAAAAGTTTAAATAAAGTATTTCTTACTTTAGAGCTTATTTTTTTAGCTTTAGCTTCTTTACTTTGTAAATTAAGCAGTCTGCTGCCTTATAAACATTTAATAATAAAGTAATATAGTAGTAGTTATCTACTTATGATACTTTCTTAAGTTATTACTAATAGAACTTATTTCTATTCTTGCATTATATTTATAGGAGTTAGTAGTAAATCTCTACTTTTTTAAGTTTATAGAGGTAATACTTATTTACTAGGCATTTATTTACCTATAAGTTTAAGTAGTAGCACTAGTTTTAGTTTACTTTATACTTCTTCTTATTTTTTTTATAAAACTTGTAATTAAGCTTGTAGTTATACTAACAGAACTTTTTATGTTTTTAAGTACTTTTTACTTTTTTAGCTTTTTAGTTCTTAACCTTAGCTACTAGATTATTAAAGTAAAGTTGTTAGTATATTACTTAATATTTAACTTTTTTAGCGTCCTTGCTAGTAGTTATAATTTTTTTTCAATTTATATACTTATTAGCGTAATACGTTGTTGTTCTGTATACTTAATATTAGTTATTTGCTAATTATTTTAGCATAACTTTATTTTTAACTTTTTAATTTATTAGCTTAAGTTTACTTAAAGTAAGAACTTAATTATTTAGTTTTTATTATAGCATAATCTTATAGCTATTTATTAAGTGTGCTTTTTTATAAAAGTTTAAGTTGCTTAAATTATTATTTAGTTTTATTCAAACTAAGTAAAGTATTTCTTATCTAGTTATCTTAATTTTAATAGCTACTTATTTAACTAGTTCTTTTTAATAGTTTTAGGCAAAGTATCTAACTTTACTTTATTAAAAATATGCTTTAGTATTATAACGCTTTTATTATTCTTTTTAAAAAAAGCTATTTTACTTTTATTTTTTAAGTATTTTTATTTTTAACTTTTTTTTATACTTACTAGTTATAATAGCGTTGCTATCTTTATTATACTTGCTATATTATCTTTTTATATTAGCTAAGCTAGGTTAGAAGTATTTTTTTTAATAATACTATTCTTAGAGCCTATTATTAATATATATAGCTAGCTTAACTAGCGCGTATAGTATGTTAGGCATATTATAGTATATAAAGCTATTTTTAACATTCTCTTTTAAGCCTACTTTAAGTACTATTTAAAGTACTTTATTATTTTAATTAATTTATACTTATAGCTGCTTAAATTCTACTATATATACTAATACTAACGTAGTTTGCCTTAGACAAGTAAATTTTTTTTTAGCTTAGTTCTTAGTATTTATTTTTTTAAAAATATATTTTATTTTCTATTTAAACTTTATTTAACTTATAAATTAAGCTTATATTTTTACTTTAACTCTTTTATATTTTATATTTAGTAAGTAGTTGTCTATATAGAGTTATATTTAGTTAAAAGCTTTATTTTTTATTTATATACTTATTATAAAAAAAAAATTCTTAACTAGTAAAGACTTTATTATACTTATAGTATAAATTAGTATAAGTAAAAAATATTTATAATTTTTTTTACTTTTTTTTATACTTTTTAGGTAGTGCTATTTTAAGTTTTTTTATAGCAACAAGTTGTTTATTTAAAGTAGCTATTAGTTAACTTAAGAGCTAATTAATTATATTTATTATAAAAGCTACTTACTATGCTTAAATATAAGCTTATTACTTAAAATTTTTAATTTTTTGTATTTTTAAGTTATTTTTAGTATTAAAGTTAAATATATTAAATATTTTATTATTTCTAAATGTTAGTTAGTCTAGCGTAAAAGGTTTTAGACTTTAAGCTATATTATTTTAAGTAATTCTTTAAAATACTATTATAAATTTTAATTAAGTAACCTATTAGTTAAATTATTTACTAAAATTTAATAGTAGTTAAAGTATTATATAAAGTTAGTTTATACTTGTCTAGACTTAGTCTAAGTTAGAGTAAGGCTAATATATAAAGTAGTCTATAAGGTATTATAAGAATAATTTTAAGTAAAAAAAAGTTATTAATATTAACTAAAAGTAATAATACTAATTTTATAAAAAATAGAATAACTAGTTAACAATTTATATAAGAGATAAACTATTTAAGTTAACTATAATAAGTATAATAATAAGATTTATTATATTTTTATACTAATTACTTTTATTTTATATTATTATAGCTATTTCTTAGATACTGCCTTCTGTAAAATAGTTATAATAGCGGCCATCCCTTATCCTTATAACATCCCTCCCTTGGCGGGATAGTCCTTCTTAGCGGGATGGTCATTACGTGATCGGCGCCCCGCGCGGATTATTACCTTCTGACGTCGTGGCTAGTTGACCTTTAACCCTCACTCGTACGTTAAGGAGAGAATCCTTCCTGTTACTTGTAACAAAAGGACAAGCCGTTGCGTGCTAATAGATAACACTACCTTGCACTAGGCACGTAATCCTACGGGCCTTAGCGGAAATCCTTTATAGGACAAGTTACATGCGTCCTATAATGTACTATAAAATCCCACACGTCCTACGCATAAGACAGTATAGGATTTTGTAGAACAGCATAGAATTCTGTAAAACAGTATAATACTCTCTTAGTATATAGTAGTAAGCATTAAGCTCTTATAGCTTAGTATGTTTAACTTTAAGTACAATCTAAAGATTACCTAATTTTTGACTTTTTTATATTATTCTACTATTCTACTAAACGTGCTAACACAAGTTTATACTATTTATATTAATTAACTAACTGTGCTAGTACAAACTTTATTTATAATACCTACTTATTTTAAAAGAACTAATATAAATTATTTATAGATAATCTTTATACTTTAAACACCTATAAGATAAGTAACACTGTAATAAATACTTTTGCTAATATTATAACTATAAAAATAACTACGTTAGCTAACAAGCCAAACACCTACAATAGTAATCATAATAAGCTTAAGAAATAGCTACTCTAAGTTAAAAAATACTTCTATATTAAAAGGACTAAAATAAATAAAAATTACGCAGTTGTATAGGCCTTTACGTTTTTATAAAAAGCTACTAAAAAATAAGCAAATTCTGTTCTTTGTTAATCTATAAATATTACTATGAATAATAATGTTAACAAAGTACTTGTTAAAGACTAAAATACCTTTAAAATAAAAATTAGAAAAATATTCTTACTTTTTAAGAAATCTATAGTAGTAGAACAAAAAATTTAAAAGTTGTAATAAATACGCTCTGCAGCTAACTATATAACAAAGTCTTAATAGTACTGAATAGTTATTTTATAAGATAATAACCTTTTAATATAAATATACTAATAAAGTCTTAAACTAGCTATATAAGTAGAATTTATACAAAGTAGAGCTACTCTTAACACGCTTAATAAACTTATAGCTAAGGCTATTTAAGTAAATAATAATCTTTATAAGCTAAAGTTAGAAGAATAATTATTTATATAAAGAGATTGTATACTTAGAAATATAAACGCTTAACTTTATTAAATATTCTAATATCTATATTCTAACTAAGGTTAATAACAAAACAATACTTCTAGAATTTAAAAATATTATATAACTAATAGCTATAAGCTTATATACTTAAATAACTTTAACAAAAGACTTAGAAAAAACAAGTTTTAAAATAATAAAAGTAGTAAAAAAAGAATTACTTACTATATATATAGCAAAAAATGTTATATAAAGCCGGACTACTAAAAGTAAAGTAAAGTAATATAATAGTTAAATATCTTTTACTATGTAGTACTTAGTAACAATTTAGAAGAAGAATAGAATATTATTACCTAACTTACTATTATAGTCTAAGAACAAAATTAGGTAAATATTAATAGTCTAAATAACCTTCTTATAATTACTTTAAAGAAAGCCTTAGACAACAACATCTCTAAAATAATACTTAATAAAGAAATAAAAGTAACTTTAGCAAACTAAACTAAGTATAGAAAAATAAGTAAGTTCTAAGAAACCTACTAGCCCTCTACACTAATTATATAAGAAGAGATAATAAACTAGAAGAATTTACTACTAGCTATATAAAAGTACTACACTACACTAGACAAGCAAGATATTAATATATAAGTTTTACTACTTTTAAAAATATAATACTTAAACAACTTAGCTAAAAAGATTAATCATTTACTAAAGTAGCTTAAATAAAATAAAGAAATCTTTATAAAACTTTATAAAGAAATATTAATAAAATACTACTAGTATACTAACTTACTAAAAGAACTACAAAAAAAAATTATTTTAGTAGTAACTATTAATAGAGATTTAAATAATAATTTTATATAAAAATAAACTTAAGATACTAAAGCATCTTAAAATAAACTAACGCATGGCTCTTAGACTAAAAAAAAAAGAAAATTTATAAAAAGCTTTAAGTAACACGCTAAAAGCAAAAAGTAAAAAAAAAAACTATAATAGTATATACTATTAGATAAATCTGCGTAACTTAGAACACGTAAAGTACTTATAAACTGTATATATATATTATAGCTGTACTATACACTACTTAAATAAGTATAGATTAGGATAGTTTTTAGAGAAACTAAAAGAAATACTTTAATACAAGTACTTATAGTACAAATGCCTAAATAATAGATGCGCAGTATATATATAAAATAAATAAGATAGCTTATAATTTTATAAATATAATAATTTAAAAAAGACTTTGTAGATGTATATAACACAGTAGAAGAATTATAAAGATAGAACCTATATATAAAAGTAAAACCAGCTTTTATAGTATATATGCCTTAATATTAAATACAAACTATATATAGTTGCTAAGAAGTTTTATAAATTTAGTATATAGTCTTTTTTAGATAAACGCCTTAAACACTTAAAACTACTAGAGTAATAAATATAATTAACTTTTTAAGCCTTTTTAAGCTACTAGTAAAGCTTAACAAATATCAAATAATAGTATTAGTAGACTCTAGCTTTTAAGCTAACTTTATTTTCTTTTAAGTAGTACAATTAGTGAGTCTAAAAATACTAAAAAAATAAAAACTTTACTTACTATATATTGTAAATAGTTAGCCTATACTAAGCAAGACAGCTGTTACGCATAGAGTTAATAAAGTAACGCTTGGCATCTAAGAATATAAAGAAGAATTAGACCTAAACATTTTTAAATTAGCTACTTATAATATTATATTAGGAATTTCTTAGTTCTAAGAAATTAACTTATAAATTAACTAAAAGTTAAAGAAGTTTTTATTTAAGCGCTGTAAACTAGACGCAACTATAAGCTAGCCTATATATTTAATAACTATAATAGTAAATAAATTCTTTTTTATAATATTGTAAGATGATAGTAAACCTTAACTAAAAACAGCCTTATAATACAAAAGTTTAACTTAACAAATACTAGTAGGGCATTCTTAAGTTATAAAATTAAAGTTTTAAAGTAATATATAACTTTAGATACTCTAAAAGAGTATAAAGAATTTTAGCACTTTTTTATAAAAGTAGTAAATAGCAAAGCTTTACTAAGATACTAATCTTAAAACTATAAGATTATCTTAGAAGAAGAGAAGACTCTACTTTTTAAGCTAATTTATTAATTATTAGAGATAAAACTTAAGAAACTAAAGACTAAGCTAAATAAGAATTTAAAAAAAGAATACATTAAACTTCTAATATTGCTAGTAAAAGTTTTTATACTTTTTATACTAAAAAGAAACAGGCTACTAAAAATGTGCGTTAACTACTAGAAATTTAACAATATTATAGTAAAGAATTAATACTAATTACTAAATATTATAGAGCTTTAGGATTAATTATCTTACGCTAAGGTTTTTATAGTATTAAACTTCTAAAATAAATACTACCTTATTAAGATAAAAAAAGGAAAAAAATGGAAGACAGCATTCTATAGATAATATAAACATTATAAATATACTCTAATACTATTTAGGCTTATAAAAACTTTAGTAAAATTTTAAGAACTTATTAATAACGTGTTAAGAGTATATTTAGATATCTTTATTATAGCATACTTAGATAACATTCTTATTTACTCTAAGAACTTAAAGAATTATGTAGAATACGTCTGTATAGTACTAAGGTACTTAGACTAGTTTAACCTTTAACTTAAACTAAAGAAATATAAGTCTTATAAAAATAAAGTTGCTTTTTTTAAATATATAGTTGTTACAAACCTAAGAAGAGAGAAGGTACAGACTATGTATAAAGGATAGAGGCAGAAAGAGATCCTAGACTACCTAAACAAAGGACAAGCCGTTGCGTGCTAATAGATAACACTACCTTGCACTAGGCACGTAATCCTACGGGCCTTAGCGGAAATCCTTTATAAAACAAGTTACATGCGTCCTATAATATACTATAAGATCCTATACGTTATACGCATAGGACAGCATAAGATTCTATAAAATAGTAAGACACTCTTTTAGTATATAGTAGTAGGTATTAAGCCATTATAGCTTAGTGTGTTTAACTTTAAGTGTAATTTAAAGATTACCTAATTCTTAACTTTTCTATATTATTATATTGTTCTACTAAACATGCTAATATAACCCTGTACTATTATATTAATTTACTAATTATGCTAGTACAACCCTATCTATTACACTTACTTATTTTAAAAGAACTAACATAAATTATTTATAGACAATTTTTACACTTTAAACACTTTTAAAATAAGTAATACTATAATAAACACCCTTACTAATATCCTAACTACAGGAACAACTATATAAGCTAATAAGACTAACACCTATAATAATAATTATAATAAGCTTAAGAAATAGCTACTCTAAGTTAATAAATACTTCTACATTAAAAAAACTAAAATTAATAATAATAATGCAGTTATATAGGCCTTTACGTTTCTATAAAAAGCTACTAAAGAATAAGCTAATTTTATTCTTTGTTAATATATAAATATTACTATTAATAAAAACATTAACAAAGCACTTCTTAAAGACTAAAATAACTTTAAAATAAAAAATAAAAAAGCTATTCTTACTCTTTAAGAAATTATAGTAGCAGAATAAAAAATTTAAAAGTTATTATAAATGTGCTCTACAGCTATTTATATAATAAAGTTTTAGTAGTACTAAATAGTTATTAAATAGAACAACAACACTTTAATATAGATATACTAACAAGGTCTTGAACTAGTGGTATAAGTAAAACTTATATAAAGTAAAGCTACTTTTGATATACTTAATAGACTTATAGCTAAGGCTGTTTAAGTAAATAATATTCTTTATAAGCTAAAGTTAAAAGAATAACTATTTATATAAAGAAATTATATACCTAAAACTATAAACGGTTAACTCTATTAAATATTCTAATATTTATACCTTGACTAAGGTTAATAATAAAACTACACCTCTAAGATCCCTAAGTACTATATAACTAATAGCTATAAGCTTATATACTTTGATAATTTTAATATAAGACTTAGGAAGAATAAGTTTTAAAACAATAAAAGTAGTAAAAAAAGAATTACTTACTATATATATAGTAAAGAAGGTTATATAAAGTAAGACTACTAGAGCTAAAGTAAAATAATATAAAAGTTAAATATTTTTTACTGTATAGTACTTAGCAATGATCTAGAGAAAAAAAAAATATTATTACTTAACCTACTATTATAGTCTAAAGACAGGACTAGGCAAATATTAACAGTCTAAATAACTTTTTTATAATTACTTTAGAGAAAGCTTTAGATAACAACATCTTTAAAATAATACTTAATAAAATAATAAAAGTAACTCTAGCTAACTAAACTAAGTATAGAAAAATAGCTAGATTCTAAGAAACTTACTAGCCCTCTACACTAGTTATATAGGAAGAACTAATAGCCTATAACTAAAAAAATTTACTACTAGCTATATAGAAGTACTACACTACACTAAATAAGTAAAATATTAATATATAAGTATTACTACTCTTAGAAACATAATACTTAAATAACCTAGCTAAGAAAATTAACGTTCTACTAAAGTAGCTTAACAAACTAAGAATATCTTTATAAAACTTTATAAAAAAATATTAATAGAATACTACTAGTATACTAATTTACTAGAAGAACTATAAGAAAAAAAATGACTCTAGTAGCTACTATTAACAAAGCCCTATATAATAACTTTATATAAAAATAAACTTAAGATGCTAAAGCATTCTAGAATAAACTAACGCATTAACTCTTGAATTAAAAAAAAAGAACATTTACAAAAAACTTTAAATAAAACACTAAAAGTAAAAAGCTTAAGAAGTTAACTATAATAGCATATACTATTAAATAGACTTACGTAACCTAAAACCCGCAAAGTACTTATAGACTAAATATATATATAATAGCTGCACTATATACTACTTAAATAAGTATAAATTAAGATAGTTTTTAAAAAAACTAAAAAAAATGCCTTAATACAAGTACTTATAGTATAACTGCCTAAGCAATAAATACGCAGTATATATATAAGATAAATAACATAGCTTATACTTTTATAAATATAATAATTTAAAAGAAACTCTGCAAATATATATAATATAGTAAAAGAATTACAAAAACAGAACTTATATATAAAAGTACAACTAGCCTTTATAGCACACGTGCATTAATATTAAATACAAACTATATATAGTTGCTAAAAGGTTTTATAAATTTAGTACATAGTTTTTTTTAGACAAACGCCCTAAACACCTAGAACTACTTGAATAATAAATATAATTAACTTTCTAAGCCTTCTTAAGCTAATAGTAAACCTTAATAAATATTAGATAATAGTATTAGTAAATTCTAGCTCTTAAGCTAACTTTGTTTCCCTTTAAGCAGTGTAAGTAGCAGGTTTATAAATACTAAAAAAATAAGAACTTTACTTACTATATATAGCAAATAGTTAGCTTATACTAGGCAAGACACCTATTACGTACAAGGTTAATAAAGTAACACTTAGCTTTTAAAAATATAAAAAAAAATTAAACTTAAATATTTTTAAATTAGCTACTTACAATATTATATTAAAAATTCCTTAGTTATAAGAAAATAACTTATAAATTAACTAAAAGTTAAAAAAGTTCTTATTAAAATGCTGTAAATTAAATGCAACTATAAGCTAGCTTACACATTTAATAACTATAAAAGTAAATAAAAAGAAAATTTATAATATTACTTAAAGATAGCAAACTTTAACTAAGAACAGCCTTATAATATAAGGGTTTAACTTAATAAATACTAGTAAGGCACTCTTAAGTTACAAAGTTAAAGTTTTAAAGTAATATATAACTTTAAATATTTTAAAAAAGTATAAAAAATTTAGCAGCTCTTTATAAAAGTAGTAAATAGTAAAGCCTTACTAAGACACTAACTCTAGAACTATAAGATTGTCTTAGAAGAAGAAAAGACTTTACCCTTTAAGCTAATTTATTAATTATTAAAAATAAAACATAAGGAACTAAGAACTAAGCTAAATAAAAATTTAAAGAAAAGATATGTTAAACTTTTAATATTACTAGTAGAATTTTCTATACTTTTTATACTAAAAAAGAATAAACTACTACAAATATGTATTAACTACTAGAAACTTAACAAGATTATAGTAAAAAATTAATATTTATTACTAAATATTATAAAGCTTTAGAATTAATTATTTTATACTAAAGTCTTTATAGTATTAAACCTTTAAGACAGATACTACCTTATTAGAATATAGAAAAGGAAAAAATAAAAGATAGCGTTTTAAATACAATACAGACACTATAAATATACTATTATACTATTTAAGCTTCTAATGTACGGGTGTTAGAGTGTATAAAGACATACTGCTACGAGGGCGAGAGATCACCAGTAGCTAGATCATGCAAGAACAAGGCTAGCAAGATAATAATCTTATTATAAGTTAAGTGTAAAGACTATTAGTAGAAGAAGAAGCCCATTCTATAGTACATTGCAGGAGCTAAGCTCTAGAGTAAATAAATTATTAAGTAGTACCCCTTTCCGTAGGATACTAAATAAGTTATATACCTTAGGATCAGGTAGTTAAGCACTAACCTAGTGTGCAGTCAGGTATTACCCTGTGCACTAGCACAAACCTCCTCTTCCTGCAAGCTTAGCCCTATTAAGCTCTAAACTCTGCAGAAAGAATAGAAGGAAACACAGCAAAAACAAAAAAAATAAATAAAGAAAACACTGTTTAATTACTTAGGACGCTGCCTAGTATTAATAGATTATATATCTATATAGTGGCCACAGAATTTAAGTGTGCTAAAAGCACCTAAATTTTATAGATTTAGCAGTTTTCTCTCCACACACCTAATAGGGGCACATCTCTACCTTCTTCTTATTTCTTACTTCTTTAAGCGTTTACTTTAACAAGGTTCTTAAGCAGCAGCTAAAGTGCTTAGTTTATATACAAGTATAGCGGTAGTAGTAGCAGAAGCTTAAGTCTTAAATATTAATTAAAAGCAGCCTTAACAGGGCTGCCTAGTTAGAGTAGAGAGTACTAAGACGTTATTTAAAATTACTGTTTCTAATTAGAAACAAGCACGCAAAAGACGCTGTATAAAAAAAAGTATAATAAGTTCTTTACTCTTTTAAAAGACTTAGCGCTTATTTACTTCTAGGCTAAGTTCTTCTTAAAGGCGCTAGAGGGAATTAGCTTAAAAGAAATTAGCATTTTATTTATTCTAGTCCTTTATTGTGTGTAGAGAGTTCTTTCTATTATTAGAGAAGTATAATTAGTTAAGGAAACCTTAAACAGAATTAGTACAAAAGGCATTTTTCTCTAACTTTTATACTACAGGCTATAAGTTAAGAATTTATTATATAATATAGTTATAATATTCCTTAATATATTTATTAATCTATTCCTTAGTAGAGTTCTATAGCATGTTATTTAGCTCCTTGCAGACAAGAGAATTATTTTATTTAGCCTACTCTATAAGGGCCTTCTAAATCTAAGATTTATACTTAATATGCACATCTATAAGGAACAGCTAGTTAATTTCTCTAAACTTGTTAGAGTAACTAAAAAAAGTGCGTAGAGTAGTAGTAAAGTTGTAGTATGCTTTACAAATCTTCTTATAAGTTCCTATAGCAGGCACCTTTATTACCTTATCTTAGACTATAGCAAACTAGGAAAGTATAGTATAGTAGTTGCAAGTAGTTAGCCTAGTAAATCTATAAAGTAAAAAAGGCAATAAAATTCAAGCTTATCCTTTTTTGTAGATTTACTTTATTTATTTAGCATTAGGAACTACCTTTTACGCGTCTTCTAGCTAGTTAGTCTTATCTTCCTATCTTTTAATAAGACTACTTAACAATTTAATACTTGTATCCTTACGCCACTACAGGTACGCCGGCATATACTTATAAAATCCTAGTAGCATCTCTATGTAGTTATTTGTATTTTTATTATTAAATAAGACACTACTTTAAATTATCTCTGCACTAAGGCCTTCTGTTATTGCACGCTTAAGGTTAAAGTTAATGTACTTAAAGTAGGTCTAATCGCCTTTTTTAGCAAACTTAGCGTAGTAAGGGTAAGAAATTAGAGTGTATTCTTTACAAAGTATTATGTATTGTAACTAGTATTCTAAGTCTGTGCGTACAGCCTATTAAATAAGCAAGTAGTATATATTACGCAACTACCTAAAGTTTAGCTTTCTGTCTATATATTATAAATAAAACCTATACATCTTAAAAGTTTCTATAACAATATTCTCTAAATTGCTACGCTGTTGCAGCTACGTACAGGCGTTAGTAACAATGCTTTCTATGCGTTAGAATTTCTCTACCTATAGTTAAAACTCTATAGTGTTAATAATCTCATCTTAAGTAGAGATAGGGTAGAGGTTAAGTTAAGTAAGTTAATATTAGTAGCTTAGTAGATCCTTATCTTGCTTAGTTAGGCAGTATTTGCTAGTAAAAAGCTTAGAAATAATAAGATTAGATTAGAATTCCTGCTAACAGCTTTGTCCTATGTATAGTAAGAGCAGACACTTATTAAGCATATTAAAAAGCATAGCCCTCTTAAATAGACTTATAACACTCGCAGCAGTACGCTTATAAATAAAGTATACTTAATTATACGTTAGGTTGTTAGAGTTATGCAGTTGTCTAATGTTAACTTCTTAATACTATTCCTTAATAACCTTAACACAATTAGGATCTATAATTAGCTTTTTTGCGTAGGCACGCTTAAGTAGCTTAAGAAACACTAAAGTAGGATTTATGCAGTAGCATCCCGCCTTAAGAATTTTAGTCTCTTAGTCTATTATATTAGGCTCTTTATCTACGTAAGTAGTATTATTAAGCTTAATGTCTAGTTGTGTAGCTGCTTATTAGTATGCTAGTATTGCCTTTAGAGCACAAGAGCTTAGTAGAGAAAGTAGAGTAGAAACTAGTTAGTTACTAGTCCTAGCCCTTACACGTCCTGCCTAGATGTTAGCAGCATTACGCCTTTATTATGTAACAGTCTTTCTACTCGCGAGTTTAAATGCCTTAACTATTACATAGTTATTAGCTCTACTTCTTACTAACATTCCTAAGGATCGCCTTAGTTGCTTAGTTATAATTAATAGACTACAACTCCCTAGAGTGCGGGTCTTAAATACTATAAAGTTACTATAGCAATTAATAAATTAAGCTTTAAATAAAGTCCTTCTAAGTTCTACAGCTATTAAAATAAGTATACTATATATTAAATGCACCTGCACTTTTATTACTTTGTAGTAATCTATGTCTTTAAGAAATTATATTAAGTAAAGCTAATTAGTTTCTAAGTTTTTAAATATAGCTATATACTTAAAAATTTTTGCTAAAGAGTATAGTAGGAGTTGCTGTTCCTTTTATTGTCCTTAGCTTTAGCGTTAGGGCGTAGTTTCTGCGTGCTGTAGGTTACATTGTTCTTTCTAACTTTTATAGCTGCAACAATTTTGCGCAGGTTCTTTTTTTGCTATTTGCTAATATCTAAGAGTAGCTATTTGTTATAAGAGCTATTTTATACAGCAAAAGTACTAATATCTTTATATAGTAGCTTAACTATTGCCTAGTCTGCTAGTAATACGTAGCGTTTTTTTCTTTAGTTTTTTATGTTAAGACAGTGTAGTACTGCTGCGTTAAGAAAGTAGATAGCATCTTTAAGATCTATGCGTTGTAGTACAAAAGCTATGTCTATAAATCCTTAGTAGTTAAGTAATATACAAGGTATGTAAATACTAATATATTTTTTAATAAATCCTATTACTAGCTTCTTCACTGTTAAGACTATATTACCTAGTTCTTTAGTCCTCCTGTCTTATAACAAGGATACTGCGCTAATAATTAGATAGTGTTCCTAGAAACCTTTAACACTACTATATTTGTCTATAAGTCCTAGAAGTTAAGCATAGAGATCGCCTATTCCTAGGACAACCTTAAGAATAAGATTAAATTAGTATAAGGCACTATTAAACTATTAATCTACAATAATGCGCTGTTAAAATAGAGCGTTTAAAAGAATCTTGTCTACTAAAGTTTAAATATTAGTAACTTTAATACTGTTACTAAGTTTAGCAAGCTCTAGTACTCTATTTTAATACTAGACAACTCTAGAGGTTTAGTCTATAATATAGTCTTCTTTTTTTAAACCTACTTCTAAGTCTTTAAAGACTTTTAATAGACCTAGAGTCTAAGGCAGTTACTGCTATAGCTGCTTGCCTTAAGCCTTATCTAATAGAGGCTAAGACATTGTTTAAGTAGTTTTGTTAGTAGTATGTATTATCTTTAGCCTTTATTAAACTAAAAGAGAAGATATTGCCGTAATTGTTATCTTTAAAAAGCAATACCTAGGCGTAAAAGTAGTAAAGTTAGTGTAGAAGGAAAGTTAGTTAGTTAGCAGGGCTATAGTTTAACTTTATGTGCAGTAGCAGTATACTGCTAGCAGGTAGGTAAAGGTAAAAGTAAACAGAGTCTATATCGCGCTAAAATAAGTAGGTTCTATAATAAAAATAGTTATTGTTATTAGTTGTTGCTTTGCAAATGCAAGAAATTAGGTGTAGTATTAGTGTAGTAGTAGAGTATTACAAGTCTACAGAATCTAAGTACTCTTTGCACACCTAGAATTTATAAAATAGGCAGCCTATACCTAAATTTTATATAACAAATTAGTAAATAAGCAGCTAAAGATAAAGGTAGACACTAATTATATAGCATCCTCTCCTTTTCTTAAGAATTTAGGCTGTCTTATAGCTTAAATGTTGCTAGATGTTGTGTTTTTTAAAAAAATAACTAAGATTAGCAAGGGCCTGCTCTAGCCTAGCGTCAATCTTTTAATTAATTATAAAAAGCTTCTTTATAATCCTATTAGCTATCTTATTAAAAAGAAAACGCTAAAAATTAAGTGTTCTAAAGCAGCGTGCATAGTCCTTAAATAAAGTATACTAAGCAGCACCTTAGTTAATCTTGTTCTATCTTAAATTTCTAACAACAAAGTATCTGTAGCCTAGTATAAATTATTTTTAGTTAAAAACTTCTATAAGTTTTTTATAACGTAATCCTTCTAGTAGATAGTTAGGCTTAGTAAGTACACTAATAAATTAACTAGTAGCCTTTCTAATACAAGCAATGCTATAAGCGCTAGAATTAGCAATATCTATTACTAGTAAACAAGTATTAATAAGCAAGCTAATAGTAGCTAGTTATACGCACGTAATAATTTGCTTAAAGTTTTATAAGTTGTCTATTTTAGCAAAAGAATAGCAAATAAGTTAAAAAAGTTGTATCTATCTTAGAAAGTGTTAATTATATTAATCTTGCAACATTTTTACAGCAGCAGCTACTTTACGTGCTAGGCTGCGCCTTAGTACTATGTTGTTAAGACGTGTCTTGTTATACAACCTTGTTAAAACTTTTTAAGAGCTAGAAAGTTAGCGCTAATACTATTGCTGTTTGCAAGGTGCTAAAGGTCTAATATTAAAAAATATAAGATAATAGCAGCTTTTAGTATTAAGCCCTAAGTAATACATTCCGCACGCCCTTTATATCCCACGCTGCTAACAGCAGAAGTTAGAGCCTATAAAGCCTTTTATCTTTAGCAAATCTGCTAGCGTTAAGTTAATATAGCCCTCTAGCTTACACGCTAATACTGTATGCTTATAGCAATTTAGATAAGCTGCCTAGTGCTATTTATTCTAGTAAAAGAACCTGCAACAGTAGACTTTTGTTTAAGTTTTTGTAGTACTGCTAATAATCTAAGATTACTAAGCTTAGTACGTTATAGTACGCCTCTCTCTGTGTCGCAGAGAATTACTACGCTAGGTTCTTTGTACTCGCGGCCTAGGTAGCGTCTAACAATACGCTAGAAAGGTGGCTCGCTGTTCTACTAACAAGAGGACAGGTAGTTATAAGCTAATCTTATAAAAGACAGGCAAGGATTTAATTATAGTAGTGTACTTCTAGGTACGTGGTTATAAGGTGGCTAAAGAAGTTATTAAGCTAACGTTGCCTTCTAGCTTGTTGTTGTTACTGTCGCGCCTGCTAGCTAAGAACGCTTGCATTTTAGCTTTAACTAAATTATGTAGCTCTTGTAGTGCTATAGTAGTTGTAGTTTCTGCTGCTAGTTCTTAACGCATTAAGCTAGCGCTTGCTGCCTTCTATATATATCTTGTTATTGTAGATCTGTAAAAGATTATTGCTTTAAAAGTTGTTAGTTGTAGTTAATAAAGTAAGCTAGCTTAAAAATAGTTTAAGTTGTGTTTTAATTGCTAAGGAAGTTTATAAAAAATTATTTATTACAGCATAAATGCTAAGTTACGTATTAAGGTGTAGAGAATTTACAAAATTTAGGTGCTCTTTGCACACCTAGAATTTATAAGCTAAGTAACTATTTTTTGCATTTAATATAAGAAATTTGTAAATAAGTAGCTTAAGATAAAAGTAGACACTAATAGCAAAGTATCTTCTCTTTTTCCTAAAAAAATAAGCTGTTTAGTAGCCTATTAGCTGCTAGTTGCAGTATTAAAATTAAAGTTTAAGCTTCTAAAGTCTTGCATATATATACAGCACTCTTTATTTATAAAACGCTTAGTAATAATAACTTATAAATAAAGATTGTCTCTTGTTGCAAGAGGTAGAAATAATTATAATTTAGTAGGCAGCTCTATTAAGTCTAAAGGGACAGGAACATTTACTGTTAAACTAGTTTATTTCTAATACTTAGAATCCTATAATTTTATGTTTTCTTAATTCTTCTTTATAATATTACGCGCTGTTGCTAGAAAGGCTTTAATTGCTAACTAGGTGTTGTGTGTAGAAAACGTGTGCTATTAAGGTCTTTAAGGCAGTAGGTCTCTCTATTAAGTTTAGCATTATAGATGTAATATAGTTCTAGCTACCTTATATCTAGCTTACGGTCTTAAAATATATTAATCTCTTAAACTAAATTCTAAAGAAGAACTAAGTCTCTTAGCTTTATATCCTTATACTATATTTCCTTAGTATTATCTTAGTATTTCTTCTTAGTAGCTCTTATGCAATTAGTACAAGCAACAGCATTTTTAGTAAACTAATTTCTAAGATCTAGCTGCATTGCTTGTATAGCAAGTAATTATACATAATTTTACACTTTTTTAAATAAAAGCGTTTGCCACGTAAGTAGTGCAAGCTTAATAAGTAGCACTAAGTTCTGCTTTATAACTAATTAGTATAGTAAGTAGCCTATCTATTCTTGTATAGAGATCCTGTCTGTAAGAAGAACTGTTAGCAAATTCTTAACTTAAAGTCTTAGCAGCTTTATAAGGGCATTTATAATTAGTTTATATCTCTTTTTAATCTTTTCTATAGCTTAAAAGTTATGTCTAGATAATTAGATTTAGTTAATTTTGTACATTTTTAATAGATGTAAGACTACCTTAGCAAAGTTAGGTCTTCTATTTACTATAAGCTTACGCGTTATACTCTATCTGTATATAATATCCTTATAAATAAATTCTGCAATTATCTTAGACTAGTTATTTAATAATACTTTTACTTCTAGCTAGCTGCTAAAGTAGTTCTTTATAATAACTAGAAATTTCTTTCTAAAACACTAAGGCATGTACACTATATTAATAGCAACAGTTTCCTAAATAGCAAAACTATAGGTGTTAGTAAGCATATTAACCCTCCTTTTAGAAGATCACAGTTAATAGTCTAGGCAGGTTACTAGTTTCCTTTACACTTACTTATATATTCCTTTCTACTAGTATCGCTGCGCAAGTATTAAGTAGACTATATTAACTTTTTAGTGTCTAATCTAAGTGTGCATGTTCTATACCGCAGCTGTTTTTAAATTTATATTATTTACAACTTATTAAATTATAATATTCCTTAATATTTTTTTAAACAGTATACTATCTTGTACAAAGAAGTTTAATACTTACTTCTTTTATAATTATAGCTCTTGTAGCTCTATTCTCTTTAGAGTCTTAAAATTAACTAAAAACTAAGTATATTACTCTAATTTCTTAAAGAACTTCTAGCAAAGTATCCTAGTTTGCCTTGCTAGCACTAGTGTATTTATATTCTCAATTATATAGTTAATAAACTTTTTTAGGTCTTCTTTAGGTTTAAGAGAAAGCTCCTAATTATTAGCTTTTAGATACCTAGATAATGCATCTACAACAACATTTTTCTTTCCTAGTATATGCTTAATATTTAAATCTTATAGAAGGATAGTTAATATTTATCTATTTATAACTAATCTTAAATTATTAGTTAATAAATAATTTAACTAAGCAATAAGAGTTGCAGCGTTAGTTTCTATAGTAAAGTAAACTTTATAGAGATAAGTCTAAAACTTCTTAAAAGCTTATAGTACAGCTTTATATTCTAACTTAGTTAAGTGCTATTGCCTTTCTTAAGCAGACTATAGTATGCTTTTAAACTATATTAGGTGTTGTTTATTATCTTTTTTAAGCTGCTCTATACAAGCGCCTGCACTGTCTTAACTAGTATTAGTTATTAGAAATATTTTACAGTCTTTTGTGTTAGTATAGTCTAGGTTAGTAAGCGCTAGTATATTATATATAGTTTATTTTAAGGTGTACATCGCCGCGTTTTGTGTATCTTCTTATTTAAAAAAAGTATCGTCTTGTAGGAGTGTAAATAGAGGTTTGGCAATCCTAGTAAAGTCTTTTACTTATATAGGATAGTAGACACAGATGCCTACAAACAATTATACCTCTCTCTTATTCTTATATAGTAGCTAGTTTATAATCTTCTTAACTTTCTTCTAGTTAGAATAGCAACTTTAAGGACTAACTTTATAGCCTACTACCTTAAGTCTTTCTATAAGAAAGTAACACTTCTTTCCTAAAACAGTACCTTTAGCTTATTTAATATTAGCTAGCACCCTGTCTAGTTGCATAATATGCTTAAGAATATAATATTATACCTTTAGCATTAATTCTTCTCTACTATAGTTAGTCCTAGGACCTCTGCATGTAATGTCATTAATAAAAGACATTATATTAGGCTAGTAGTCTCTTAAAATCTTTATTATAACTTATTAAAATGCTACTACTAAGTTAGTAGCACCTATAACTATTATGCATAAGCGTATAAGTTCTACAGGCGTTTAGAATACTATTATATCTCTGCTTTCTAAATGTAGTATAATCTAGTCGTATTCTAAAAACAAGTCTATAAGTAAGATAATCTTGCATCTTACAAATCTCTTAGAGAACTTATCTACTATTAGTAGTAAGTTTATATCTTATATTATAACTGCATTTATCCTTTATGCATTGCTAATTTATTAAACACTTTTATTCTTCTTTAGTACTAGGTGCTATAGATTACAATACTAACTATCACATTATTCCTACGTTCCTTAGTTTAGGCAGGCATTAACTATATCTACTACCTGCAATTTTAATGCCTTTAGGACAGCAAAGCCTTATACTTGCTAAGCTTTATGTAGTATTATTTGTATCTTGTATAGTAGATATACATTAAGATAAATTCTTTCTAATTCCTTAAATTGCTATAAGAGAGCTCCTTCTCTGTTATAGAGTATATATAAGAATATCTCCTTTTCCTTAAGGTAGAGATAATCTCCTACATACAGCTTATTAATTTGTTCTTTAGTAAGCCTTGTACCTTATAGAAAAGCAGCATATCTTAGTTTAAACAAATAATTATATAGTCTAATATTAAGATTGCAGACGCTTCTTTAAAAGAGCTGTTGTTCCTTAGCCTTTTCTTTCTAGTTTTCTTATTTAAATTCTATTAGTATTTCCTGCTAAGAGATATTAACAGGTCAAACTTTCTTGTCTATAGTTTTATACATAGTGTAGAGATTATATTATTATTAAAAGTTGTTAAGCAGCCTTTCTTACAATTACTGTTAGTTAAGCTTACACATAATTAAAAATTTACTAAAACTATAGTTTTTTGTAAAGTCTTTTAATTGTCTAACTACGTGTGTAAATACTTAGTTTATTTAGACTATCTAACTATACTTATTATTGTTTATGTACAGCATATTAAAATTGCTAAATCTAACTATAAAATCTAACTATACAGCTTCCTCTATATACTTTACTACAGCAGCTTACAGCTTGCTGTTTATTATATTAGTAATTGCGTATATTTATACATTACCTACTGTTTTTCTGTCTAAATTATTGTTAAAGGCTTTATTCCTAATCGTCTACGTAGAGTAACTTAGTAATAGATTAGATGCAATAAATACTGCGTTCCTAGTACTATTTTTAGAGAGAACTTAACACGTAATTTGCCTAAACGTGTTGTACTATATTACTATCCTTGCGCACGCACACTAAGGTTCTCCTAGAATTATAGATTTAGTAACATTAGCAATAATCTTAAAAGTAGTTTTAATAGTAACTATCTCTATTTGTATAGGTATGTTAAATGCTGTCCTAACAAACAGATTATAAGTTCTATTAGCTAAAGTAATACTAGAGGATAGCTGCCTAAGTCTCTATTCTATTATTTTATACAGTATTTTTAATGCTTGTGCAGTACTAAGTCTTAAGATATTTATTTGTGCTCTAGTGTTAATTAAGCACTTTAAGGAATTGCTGTTAATAATAACCTAGCATTTTAGTAAGTCTATTTAAGCAAAAACTTATTTATTCCTTTGTTAAACTCTGCGTACTTCCTTAGTAGGTACGTTGTCTAACTCCTTAATTTAAGAATTACTCTTCCTATACACCTTATATTAGGTTTAAGCATTTAATTAATACATACTTATTATATTACAACTTATGCTTGCAATAGTTAGTATAATAGATAAAGTTTTATTAGTAAGGTGTTCTTAGCCTATGCGCTAATTTAGCTAATTAGTAGTTAGAACAGATTCTAGGTGCGCTAAATTACACTTAGATTTTGTAATTTCTTTACTAGTTATAACATTAAGCGTTCTTAAGCTATCTGCAACGCTAACTTTGTTATTTAAAAAATTGCGCAGTTATTTCTAAATGTTGTCTTGCCTTATAAAGTTAGACATAGTAACTCCTTATACTTCTTGTCTAAGTAGAGCAGTTGCAATGCAGTTTAGCTAACTTTATATAAATTTTTTTAACTCTAGATTAAGAAGCGCATTTATAAATTTTACAGCCCTTTTTTTACGTCCTTGCTATAAGTACTTTAGATTAGCTAATATATTGTTATCTTATTAAGACAGCTGCGGTAGCCTAATAATTAAAAACAGTATACTATAAGGTTAACTTATAAAAAGTATTTTACTCTATCTTTTCTCTTGTAGAAACTGCATATCTATAGGCTGCGAGTTAGAGATTAAAGTATTACTATAAATTATTTAATTGCTTCCTTAGGTGCTTATATCCTTGCTTAGCTTTCCTTATTTCTTTATCTCTTTATCCCAGACACGATTAATATCTTAGTAAAGAGAGGGACTTTTTCTCTTTAAGCGCGTAGCAGCATTTAACTTAGAAATGTTGTATAAAGCATTCTGTCCGCCTTCTAGTATTATGTTGGCGGCATTAATATTATTAAGCCTATTAAGATATTTATCTGTAGTTAAATTATATAGTTGTTCCTAAAACTGTTAGAACTGCTAGAGAACATTATTATAGTAACCTTAGTTTATTAAACTAGTTGCTACGTTTGCAGAACTAGAGGCTTTACCCCTATACTTTAATCTTAGCTAAAAGTCTCTACTTGTAAACTTCTTAAGTATTACACTAGAGGCAGTTTAATTAAGTATGTTGTTAGTAACGTTGTAAAATTCTTAGATCTTTGCCTTTAATATAACAAAACTTAAGTTAATAAAGGCTATTTTAGAATTTCGCCTAGACGTTTATGTAGTAGCCTAAAGTAGTAAGTTCCTTTTTTAGCCGCAGTATCCTAGTTAAAACTAACCTATCTTATCTATTTTAAGGCGTAGTATAGTTTACAATCTTTAAGTATGTGTTCTATAATATTACACATACGGTAGAAAGTATTTATTTTTATGTTATTTAAGTATGCAGTACTTATCTTATTTAGTAACCTTTATCTTGTATTAGTAACAAAAAAACTATTATTCTTCTTACTTAAAAGTTTAGCGTTTATTGCTTATGCAATAAAGTACGCGTAGTTAGTAAGTTTCTTTAAAAGTTTCTTAGTTGTAGAATAAGCTATAAGCATATTAATAGTAGACGATTTAAGCTTTAGATTGCCTAAAGACTTAATAAAGTCTTCTACCTTTAAGTTAACTTCTGCTAGCGTGCTTGCTTTCTCGTGTGCCTTGCTAATCTTAACTGCTGCTTCTTTTACTTTCTTTAGAGTAAAGGTCGCACGCTAGTTAGACAACATAATCTAGCGCATTTCTGCATTTGCGCCTCCTTATTCTAGCTAATAAATCTTATCTAGGCTAGTTATCTTCTTATAGTAGAATTTAAGAAAAAAATAAATTAAATCTAGTTTATACGTATTCTAATTATTACTATTAGAGGCAGCAAGCATGTAGTACATAACTGCCTCTTTGTCTAATTATAGTAAACTTTAGAAGAAGAAAATACCTTCCTTTTCTTAAGGGATTTGCTTGTTCTTAATGCATGCATTAGCAATAGAAGTAAAATAAGTATAATACTCTACTAGCTCTAGCTAATTTTATACACATTTATAGATATAAGTTTAAAAATAAAAGCATTTACCTATTTTAACAGCAGTATCTTTGTCTTTCTACTACGCTTTTATGTTTATTTATAACTTAAACTAATCTCTCTTTGTATATCTAGGTAAACGTTTTAAAATGCAAGAGAGTAATTAATCTTTGTTAGAGAAATAGTCTAGTAGAATAGAGACTTGTATAGCATTACAAATACCTCTATTATTAGCTTGCCTATTAAAGTTTTCTAGAAATTTAGTAATATTTTTCCTAGTAAAGACTAAGGTACTATATTTTAGTTAAACTATAGACAACACTAAGTTGTGCGTAGGTGTAGTTATAGTATTAATAACTAAGCTTAATAGTGTTAATAGTAACTTAGGACTAGCAGTTGTAGGCCTAGCAGAAGGAAGCGTTTTGCCTTCTTGTCTTTAACTTAACTTCTAATTCTTTTTTAACATTTATAGTATTGTAAGACTTCTAAAAGTTCTTTATTTAGATAGTTAACAGTAGTTAGTTATTAATATAGCAGACAAGGTTTAGGTCTTAAAAGGAATAAGCTATTTATTCTTAAAATCTTTATAGTAAGTACTTAATTAAAAGTAGTTGTATAAATCTTTGCCTCTTTTATACCCTAATTTTTGCTAAGTAGGCTCTAATTTATACTTGTACTATCTTAATTATTAATAACGTCTTTAGTTCGCTAAATAAATACTTTAAATTAGCGTTTTAGACATATTTAGTTGTAAGCTTCTAGTCTTATCCTAATTTTTACTAGATAAAACCTTTACTCCTTATTATTAACGTATATAAGCCTATTACTATTTTGCTAGATAGGTTGCTACCTCTATTTTACTAAGTAGACTTTAGATTAGCGTTTAAACATATGTAAGACTGCCTCTATTTTACTAAACAGTTTACTGCCTCTATTTTGCTAGATAGACTTTAAATCAGCATTTTATAACGCATTTAGTAGTTGTATTAGTAGAGTTTGTTGCTATTCTCTGCTATTAGGGCTAACTTAGGTAACAAAGTCCTTAACGTAGTCTATAGTAGGGGATAGTGTTAACCCCCTAAAAGTATATCTAGTAGTAATTCTAAGGATTCTAATTTCTTTGAAGTTCCTCTAGATTCTAGTCTTATATAAAATTGTTATTTTGTTTTTATAATAATCGTGCACTAGTTTCTTTATGCACTAAGTAGTAGAGTATGTCCCTATAGGCTTTGTTATTTGTACAGGTGTTAGAGTGTATAAAGACATACTGCTACAAGGGCAAGAGATTACCAGTAGCTAGATTATACAAGAACAAGGCTAGCAAGATAATAATCTTATTATAAGTTAAGTGTAAAAACTATTAGTAGAAGAAGAGGCCTATTCTATAGTACATTGCAGGAGCTGAGCTCTGGAGTGGACGAATTATTAAATAGTACCCCTTTCCGTGGGATACTAAATGAGTTATATACCTTAGGATCAGGTGGTTGAGCACTGACCTAGTGTGCAGTCGGGTATCGCCCTGTGCACCGGCACACTAAACGCCTTAGCAATATTTTAAAAACTTATTAATAACGTGTTAAAAGTACACTTAGACATCTTTATTATAGTATACTTAGATAATATTTTTGTCTACTCTAAGAACTTAAAAAATTATGTAGAATATGTTTATATAGTACTAAAGTACCTAGACTAGTTTAACCTCTAACTTAAACTAAAAAAATATATAGTTTATAAAAATAAGGTTGCTTTTTTTAAATACATAGTAAAAGTACAAAGAGTACAAATAAGTAAAGAAAAAATATAAGTAGTTAAAAAATAGCTACAACTAACAATAGTAAAACAAATATAATTATTTTTAAAATTTTTAAACTTTAATTAATAGTTTATTTAAAAACTACTTTAAGATTGTTATTCTGTTCACAAGACTTACAAAGAAGGAAATACTTTTTAAGTAAAGTAAAAAAGTAAAAAACGCCTTCTAAACGATTAAAAAAGTAAGCATAGAACTACTATACTTTTATATATTTTAAGCAAGACAACTATTGCGCTTTAAAACTAATATATTAGACCTTATGCTAGAAGGCTGTGCTAGTTAAATATATAAAGGTAAATAGCACTCTATTATATACTATTTACTAAAGATTTTAAGACTAGAAGAATAATATAATGTTTATAATAAAGAGTTACTAGCTATTAATATATATTTATAGTATTAAAGAGTATACGTAGAAAGCTGCTTAAAACTTATAATATTTATAAATTATAAGAATTTAGTTAACTTTACAACTACTAAAGTACTTAACTAATAATAAGTAAAATAGTTAGAATTACTTAGACAATACAAGTTTAAAGTTATATATATACTAAAAAAAAATAATAGTAGAGTAGATGCTCTTAGCTAACAACATAATATTATAGGAATAAAAGAAATTATTAATACTATATATTACTTAAGATTAATAAAAATAAATTATTAGAACTAGTAAAAACACAAAACGCAGTCTTATAAATTATACTAAACATACTAAAAAAATTATAAAAAGCAATTATTAAACAACATTATAATAACTTTATATATAATTACCTTGGTATTAGTTAAGCTATAGAACTTATTAAATAAAATTATAAGTTTTTAAAAATAAAAAACAAAGTCACCTTCTTTATTACTAAGTAAATAAACTAATAAAAAAATAAGCATAGTACCTACGTACCTTATAAAAAAATATAAATAATAGAACTACTTAACGTACTATAGTTAAACATTTTTATAAACTTTATTACAAGACTACTAGTCTTAAAAAACTCTATTACTAAAGTAGCTTATAACGCAATTCTTGTAGTAGTTAATTAATTTATAAAATAAGTAAAGTATATTGCCTTTAAAGAAATTTTTACAGCAGTGCAGCTAGCACATATATTTAATAATTAAATTATTAAATATCACAGTATACTAAAGTTAATTATTAGTAAAAAAAACAAGCTCTTTCCTTTAAATTTTAAATAATACTATTAGCTGTAATTAAAATAAATAAAAGCTATTAACAGCTTATTATCTACAAATAAATAAATAGACTAAATAGATAAACTATATAATAAAAGCCTACTTTAGAATATATATTAATTAACAGTAAAATAATTAAGTATAACTACTACTTATAGCATAAATAGTATACAATAACAAAATTTTAAAATTTATAAAATAAATACTATTTTATATAAACTATAAAAGACACCTAAGTCTTTTTATATAAACACTTCTAAGCTAAAAAATAAAAGTAGCTATTACTACAGCTAATAAGCTAAAAATAGTAAATATGTTACTTAAAATAACACTTAAGAAAGCTTAATGCTAAAGCATTTTATATATTAACTAAAAAAAAAAAATAGCATCTTAGCTAAAAAAAGAAAATAAAGTATATTTACTTATAAAGAATTTTCGCACTTAACAATCTAATAAAAAACTTAATAATATTAAAGTTAAACTATTTTTAGTTCTAGGCTAGAAAAGACTAGTTATATATACACTTAACTTTCTACTAAGTATAAAAATCTATTAAAAATTTTATATTAATAAGTTAGAACTAGCAAACTTAGAAATACTATTACAAAAAACTTTCTACTTTAAAATAAAAAAATATATATGTTTAAAGTTAAGAAAATTTTAGCACACTAAGCATAAAATAATAGTAAAAAATACTAAGTTAAATAGTTAAAATACTAAAATAGTAAAATTATATAGAAACTAAGTATAAACTTTACAAATTATTATTAACTACTTATATAGTACTATGCAACTTACCTAAGAAGTTAGTAAAAGTAGAATTACTTTCTAAATAGGTAGAAAAGAACGCGCTCTAATCTAACAACAGCGTACTAGGCATTAGGCTACTTTTTAAAATACCAACCTTACAGTTAATAACCTCTGCAGCTTCTAAGGCTTTAATTTTGTTAACAAATTTTTTTAACTTATTTATTAACTACTACTTATAACGCGCTAGCACCTTACGCTATTTTTAAAGATAATCTTTCTTTACACGCGTTGCTAACAACGCTTTAAGCTTAACTAACTCTGCTATATTAGCTTTAGACTTTTACTACTTTAATTAAGCTAACTTTTAGTTTAGCTATAAATAATCTAGTAACAGCACTTCTACTAAAACACACTTTTTAACCTTATTTTTATAACAATTCCTACACGCCTTTCTTAATAAAGATATTTAATATAGTAGACTCTTCTTAACATAATATTAATAGGTAACTATAGTAAGTTAACTAATACTATTTATACAATTACTAAGTGCGTAATAATAAGTAGTACTGCAGAAAACTATTAGGCTAGTTTATAAAGATAAAAATGTAAAAAAAGATAATAGTATTACAAACCTAAAAAGAAAGAAAGTATAGACTATATATAAAAGATAAAAGTAGAAAGAGATTCTAGACTACTTAAATAAAGGACAAGCCTTTATGTACTAATAGATAACGCTACCCCGCACTAGGCACGTAATCTTACAGGGCTTAGCAGAAATTCTTTATAAGATAAGTTACATACATCCTATAATATACTACAAAATCTTATAACGTCTTATATATAGGACAGAATAGAATTCTATAGAACAGCATAGGATTTTGTAAGATAGTAAGATACTCTTTTAGTATATAGTAGTAAGTATCAAGCTTTTATAGCTTAGTGTGTTTAACTTTAAGTGCAATTTAAGGATTACCTAATTCTTAACCTTTTTATATTATTATATTGTTCTACTAAACGTGCTAATACAACTCTATACTATTTGCATTAATTTACTAATTACACAGGGGTGACAAAATAAAAAAGAAATTAAAAAAGTTATTATTTTTAAAGCTTTATAATTCTATAAGTAGAAGAGCTATACCAAAAGGAGTTAGTGATTTAAAAAGCCAAGAGCTTCCTCTTTAAGATAAAATGCTTAGTAAGCCGCTTAGTAAGCCGCTTAGTTAGCACGGTTGACCCTGCAATTTCGCTCAAATTAAGACATAAAAAAAAGTTAAAATGAATTTTAATAGTATATATATATTATATAAGCTTATTACCTTAAATAGTAACATACTAAAGAATCTTTTTAAAAGTATTAGTAAGTACATTAGATTAAATTATATAAAAAAAGAAGCCTTTTTACTTCCTTTTGCGCTTAAACTAGGCTGTTGTACTAAGATTTTTTACAATGTTTAAAAACTACTTAATATAAACTTTATTAAAATTACTAGAAAATTAAATAAAAACTTAAAAAAGTAAAATAAATATAATTTTTTTATAAAAATCTTATAAAACTTGCTAAAACAAGATATCTATATTAGAAAATATTTAAAGAAAAAACTCCCGTCAAATATAAGAGAGACCTTATAATTATTATAATTATACTAAGTAGAAACTAAAAAAAACTTTAAAATTTAGACTTAGAATTAGTTCTATATTAATATCAGTTGACTATTAAGTACTGTCATAATGCTAAAGTAATAAGATATTTAACATAACAATATAACAAAAATATAAGAAAGTATTTAATAGTTATACTTTACACTAGCTATAGTAATACTAAGTTACTAGAGAAGCTATAGGCTAGCTTACTAAGTGTTAGTAATCTATTTTATAATATTATCTACATAAACCTTAAAAATAGGCCTTTAATTATAACTGGGGAATTTTTTATAGTACTACTCTAAGACTCTCACACTAAAGAGATTAATTAGTCTTGTTTAATAATTTATAATTTTTAGCGATTTTTATACGTTTAAAAAAAAGTAATACAGAAATTCATTTTAATCTTTTTTTCTCTCTTGATTTGGGCGGAATTGCAGTGGCGGCCGTGCTAACTACGCAGCTTACTAAGCAGCGTAACTTTAAGAGGAAGTTCTTAGCTTTTCAAATCACTAACTCTTTTTGGTATAGCCCTTCTACTTATACAATTATAGAGCTTGAAAAATTCTAACTTTTTTGATTACTTTTTTTTTTTGTCACCCCTCTGTAAGTTCTTAAGGCGCTTAATAGACGTTTAAAGAATTTATAATTACTTAACATTTATTTTAATACTATATTTACTTATAATAATACTTTAAAAACTAACTTTACTTTTATTGCTACTAGTGTTAAACTTGCGGGCTGTTAGTACTAATTTAACTTTAAGCTCTTTAACTACTACTATATTACTACATACACTAGTACTTTTTTAAAAGTATTTACTTAAGTGCTAATATTTTTACTTTATTTTTTAAGCTTAATCTTAGTAAAGTAGCACTATATAGTAGCTATTCTTAAGTTAATTACTAGTTATATTAATAATAATAATAATAATAATAATAATAATAATAATAATAATAATAATAATAATAATAATAATAATAAGAGCTTAAGTAACAATAATATGCTGCTGCTTAGGCGCGGTCTAGGCGTAAGTAGCGCTTATAATAGTAGTATTAGAAGTAGTAATAATATTAAAATAGATAGTAGTAGTAAGAAAACTTATTCTAATAAGTAGAAGTTAATAACTTTTATACTTATAGTTTTATTCTTTTAGATACCTAATATTGCGCTTTAAAAGCGTAGTAACAATATTTAAGATACTTCTTTAGCGCGCTTAAAACGTAATAATCTTTATTTATACTTATATTTTTTAATTAGTTCTTTTATATTCCTAAACTGTAATGCTAGAGTCTAAGTATTTTATTATTTATTATGGCTTTTCTATTACAACTAATACTCTAGCTAGCTATTTTTAATTTGTTTTTTCAATATTTTTTTAATTTTTTTAATTTTATTACATTTAAACCTGATTTTTAGTGCCTAATTATTATCTTTTTAACTACTACGCGATTTCTATTACTTTAGTAAAGAAATATAGAAAATATTATAGATATAATAGTAAAGTAGTAGTTATAGTATGTAAGCCTGTGTTCTAACTGTTTTTTTATACTTAAAATAGTTTTATAAACTTGCTAGAAAGCTTTTTACTAAGTTAGTAAGCTAGGTTAACATTCTTTATACTAAGGCAAACTAAGTCTTTTTAGTAGAAGATTTTTAGTTTGTGTTTTTTATTATAGTATTAGTATTAGTATTTTTATATTACTAAAAAGTATTCTCTTGCTATTGCACGTGCGTTTTGTATATACTACACTCTATTTACAGCGTCTAGTACTTCTCTTTCTAGCCTACTGTCCTTAGAAGGCAACGTAAGCAATAAATGCTTACTACATACTAAGTAAAAAGGTATTATTTTAATTAATTTGTAGATAAAGCTATTATATACAAATTATATAGTTAGTAAAAGTAATATTTAATTGTCCTATTTCTCTAAAGTAAAAGTTTTTAAATATTACTCTATTATTTAGTTTTAGTATTTAGTTTACTAGTTTATTAATAAGTAGAAGGCTGTGCTTAGCTTACGCTTTACTTATAATTAGTAGCATATTTCTATCTAAAATATAAAGGTAAAGATTAAACTGTAATTAGATATAATACTTTTCTAAATTTTGTATTTTAAAATAATATATTTAAAGGAAGATTTTGTAAACTATTTTGTATTTTACATTTTTAATATAAGTATGTAGATTACTATCTTTAAAAATTAATTAATAATTATTAGAATTATATTAAATACGCAATTTAAACTATTATTCCTTACTAGTAGTAGCTTTATAGTAAAATTAAAGCTTACTTCCTTAAATATCTTACTAAAAACTACTAATAGTAATAACTAACTATATTCACTATATTTTAAAGCTTTGCTTCTTTAGTATACTACATAGATCTTTACGTAGTTATAAATATTATAGCTTAGCTCTAGCTAGTAATATAGCCTACTAATAAGCTTATAAGTCTTACGTGCGCTAAAATAACTCGCTATACACATATTATAATTCTATAATAAATTATTTTACTTAATAGCTTATTTTAGTAAAACATAAATTCTACTATTATATTTTAAAACTTTTTTATTATTAACGCGCTATACTTACGCGCTGCTGCTATTTTAAATACAAGCTGCTTACTTAAAGTCTAAAACTTACTATAAAGTAAAAGCATTTTTTTATTATAACTAGCATAGTTTATTTATTAAAGCTTTTAACTTTACTATTATAAGTTTACTATTAACTAATACTTTAGCTAGAGAGCGTAGTACACATAGTATGCACTTTTTAGCACTAGTAGTTTAAATACTTTTTATTTTATAAATATTAGCTATATACGTCGTACATGCGCTTTTCTAGCTATACTAAGTTATAAAACTTTTTATTTTACTATGCTTTACTTTTACTAGAAGTTTGTTCTACAGTGTAGGCAATAGTTAAGTTAATAATAAGTTCTTTTATTTATAATTTACTTTTTTTAATAGTCTATCTATAGAGTTAATATACTTTAGGCAGTATTTAACTTTAAAATTAAAAGCCTTTTGATATAAAGCTTAGTATACTTAACGCTAGTTTAGTTTTTATATAGCGCGTAAAAAATTTAAGCTGTTATAATTTATTAATACTTAAATAGTGTGTTAAGCACTTTTTAAGTAGTATTTTTATTTTTTAAAATATTATATAATAGCTAAAAGTTTAAAGTTATATATTTTATAGTTCAGCTTAGCGTTTTATAGTTTTTAAAAGTAAAACATAATAAAATACTACATTTTATCTTTAAAAAGTTAGAATAATATACTTAAAATAGAAAAATTTAAAGTATTTATTTTAATATAAATTATACGTGTATCTTTAGAGTAGCGCAAAATAAGTATATATATAAAGTGTTACTTTAGCTTTATTAAAGCAGCATATATATCTTTATTCTTGTAGAACGCTTATTTCTTTTTTAAGATATTTATAAGAGGTGCTATTTCTATAATATAGTTGTTAATAAAACGCTAATAAAAGTTTATAAATTTTAAAAAAGACTACAGCTTTTTAATACTAGTAAATATAGACTATTGCTTAATAGTAGCAACGCGCGCTAGATTTACGCAAATATTGCTTTTTCTAATAATAAATTTTAAGAAATAAACTTTATTTAAAGTATATATACACTTTTTAAATTTATATATAACTTTACTTTTTGTAAAGAGTTAAGTACAGCGCGTGTAGCATGCTAGTATAGCGCAATATTATTATTATAAGTATAAATAAGAATATTATTTAAATAAGCTATGTAAATATAATTTAAGTATTCTTTTAAAGCTTTATTAATATAGGCTTAAAAGCTTACTAGGGTGTTTGTAAGCTTAAAAAGTATAACAAAATATTTAAAATATTTATATCATTTTTTAAAAGTAGTTTTTTATTTATCTCTTGCCTTAATCCTTAAATAATAGTAGGCGTTTTTAAAATTTAGTGTTATGTAGTAGCATGCGCCTAATAGGCAGTCTAGTATCTCTCTAATTAGAGAGAGCAGGTAATAATCTTTTATTATAATAGCATTAAGACTCTAATAATCTACACAAAGGTAAAAATCTTATCTTTCTTAAGTATAAATAAATATTAAAGCGCCTATAAAGCTAGTGCTATAGCAAATTAATTTATTTTTTAGTACTTTCTTAATATATTTATAAAGCACTTAAAGCTTACAAGAAGAAAGAGTATAAAAAGGCTTATAAAGAAGTTCTTTTTTTTATTAAATAGAAAATACCCCACCGTTCGAATCTCGTTGACTACACACAATCTTTTTTTTTGACTTTTGCGACTGATTAGTAGAGGGTAGCTGCTTTTCACTAATTTTGGAAACCCCATTTTGACTACAACAACAACCACCGCCTTTGACACCTTAAAAAAAAAATAAAAAAAAATACGTAATTTAAGCTTTTTAGTTATAAAAGAGTTTTAATAGCTTTATTATTAAAAATATTAGTATAATCTTGCAATGTATTAGGTATACGCTATACTTATACTATAAATATTTTTAGTATATATACTTTAAGCTTAATATATATACTATTATTTTAAAGTACTTTTAAAAAGTAGGCTTTTAAATTTATAAGTCTTACGTTTTTTAAAAATACTTTAGTAGCTACTAAGTTGATGTTTACTTTTATATATTTTTAACGCTACATTTACTTTTTGTAGTTAATATAGATACCTTTCTAGCTTAAGAAGTAATTAACAAGTAGTAGTAGCATGCTTTCTTTATCTACTTTATACGCAGTAACCTTTATAATACGCTCTACGCTATTATTATTTATTTAGTATAGCTAAAGCTTATATACTATATATATATTCTGCCTTTAAAGTTAAATTCAACTTAAGTAAGAAAGTTCTGCATTTTAAATAGGTTTTAAATCTATTTTTATAGCTATTTTTTAACTAATAAAGCTAATATTTGCTTATAAGTTTAAAATAACCTAAAGTTTTTTCTTTACTTTAGTTACTAAACGTGCGTAACACACGCACTATATTTCTAGTAAAACATTTATTAATATACGCCTTACTAACTTTAAGTTTATAGCAAGGCTTAGCCTTTTTTTATTTAGTTTATATTAACTAAAACTTTAATTAAAGTTGCTGCTTTAGCACTTATTAGCGTAGTATTTTTTTTAACACTTAAAGTATATAATATTATAACTATTTTTATACTTTTTAGGTGCGTTTAGTATAGTAGCTAAAAAAAAGTATTTTTTTTTTCTTTAAAAAAGTGCTCTAGTAGAGTAGATTATATATAATAAGTACTCTACGCAAATTCTATTTAAGTGTAGATTTAAGTATAATAAAGTTTTCTTTAGTTATAAAAATTTAATAGTAGTTAGTAATTATATGCTATAGTTTAGTCCTTAGTTTTGTAAATAAGTGCTAGACTTTTTATACTTTAGTATATATTAAGAGTTAATTTTTAAAGATGTCTAAATAAGTTACAAATCATTAAATAGTTTAGTTCTTTTACTTTATAGTATATACATGCGTAGTTGCTGCTTTAAAGCTATAGTTAATAAAGCTATAGTTAATAAAGTTTAAAAGTGAAATAAATATATATTACTTAAAGTAGTTTTAAGTTAGTCCTTTTTTCTTTACTTTAAAAAATACTTATAGTAAGTATATAAAAGCTCTTAAAAGTCTACTTTAAAATACTATATTACTTAAATTACTTTATTATTATCTCTTTTAAATTCTTATAGTAGTAGCTAAAGTGCTACTTTATAAAAATAAATAAACTTATAATATTCTTTAAAAGTTATACTTTAGTATTTAGCTAAGTTTTTAAGTTTTAACGCGCGTTATATATATATAGTAGGTATTACTTTAAGTGCGTTCTACGCGTAGGATAATATAGTTAGTAATATTAGTATATTTAGAATTTCTTTCTATTTAACTCTTTTTAGGTATACTACTTCTTTTTTTAACTTTTATAATTATTATAAAAATTAAAGTTTATTGCGTTACTTTTTTGCAGTATTAATGCGCTTTTTAAGCGTTATAACTGCGCCTTAAGTATGCTCTTTAAGCTCTTTAGGCGTTGCAGGCCTTAATAAAGTTTAAGAAAAATTAGAGAGTTTAGATATAGTAAAGCTCTAGCTTCTCTAATTGCCTTAAGTGTTAGATCGCGTTAAGAGAGCTATCTCTTAACTATTAGCTTATAGAAGGAGGTATTATTCTGTAAGGGGTGGCTTTAGGCAATAGTACTTGCTTCACACTACAGAAGATAGTAAAAGATAGCTCTAGAATAATAACGTGTATATCTTTTAAGTAATAATACCTGCAGATATCCTTGCAGGTAAGGAGCCTCTTATAAGCACAATTGTAGGTGGGCAAGCTAACAATAAGCGAGCCTGGCGGATCCAGCCAGCACGCAACTATCCGTGACATTATAGTAAAGCTAGTCTTATTGAAGTAATAAGTATATTTATTTGGAATGCTATACTTAGCCTTAGCATTACGTATTAAGTTAAACTAAGGCCTAATAACCTCTAGATTGCTGTAAAAGACTCTCTAGCAATCCCTCTATTAAGTCATGTATAATTTTAGTTTAATATTACGTTTAATAAAGTTTATAGCTTATTATAAGCTAACAAGGTTTACGCCGCGGGCAGTAGGTAGTTAATTAGCTATATTTTTTATATAATAAAGCGTTAGGGTAAGTTCTTGGGAGATTAGCTATCTAACCACTGCATAAGCGCCCTTTCTTTTGTCTTTTATAAATCTGCTAGTTTATAGTAAGTATTACGTGTTAACCGCGTCCCAGCGCGTTAATAGTTAATAAACTTCTAAAATATATTATTGATAGTAGCTGCGCGTTCTACGCTTAATTTTTGCAGCTCTTTAATTACTTAAAAGGTAAGCTTAACCCTCTCCTCTTTTAAAAGCAATTTAAAATTAGGTTGTTAAGGCATTATAGTTTAAAGTAGTAGAGCCCTAGTAGCTTGTTAGGGTGGCGCGCTCGCTATACACTCACGTTAGGCTATTATACAATACTTAATATTTTTAGTAAAAAAGATACTGTATATAAAAGATTGTAGCTAGATTTATCTACACTTCTTTTTACCTCTAATTTTATTGCCTTTTATTGCCTCCATTATGCTTACTAGGCAGGCTTTCTAATAGCCTTAATCAAAAAGGAAGTTTTGCGCTTTTTAAAACACTAAAATCATACTCCTAGCTCTTCTAGTTATCTAGATATAAAGCTTTAAAAGAGGCAATTTTAAAATATCTCTCTCTTTTTGTCACCCCTCTGTATTTAATATACTATGGGAGCTCTAGTTGTGGGTAGAGAGCCTGCTAATGTTTGTAGCAGGTAACGCGCGTAGTTGAAATGCCCTAGTGTCTGTCTTAGCGTTGTATAGCTGCAACTATACTCTCTCGCGATTTGACAATAGCTAAATTATTCTCTTAGCTCTAGCGATTCGATTGCTGCAAGCGCAGCCTTAGTTAAGCTTATATTAGTGGAGTTATCGCGTGCTGAAGTTGAGGTGTTGTTTTGGTGGGTGGGTCGTACTGCGGTGGGGGGCGTAAGGCGGTGAACCTCGGTATGCCGAAAGCTGCTGACTAATACAGTGATGGGCCTCATCCTTGCACCGACTCGCGACAAGATGCACGCAAAATATGCCAACGAGGAGTTCCCCTACTTGTGTACCCTCATCCGACTCACCACGATGTCGAATGGTGGGTAATGCAGCTCGACCCCAGCATCTGTCTCAAGTAGTACGATCTTGCTCAAAGGCCATCCATTATTGTCTTGATAGCCGTCGAAGTCAAACCAATCGCAAGTCTCTAGTCCCGGGAAGATCAACCTCCAGACTTGCGCTCCAGGACCGAACTCTTCTGTCTCGCCAACCCCCTCAGCCGGCTCTAAAACAACGCCGTCGGGCGTAGAGAAGTAGCGTGGCTGAGCATCGGCAGTCCACGACAGGCGATCTATCGCTTCGAGTGCGGACGAACCATTCACAGTCAATGAGCGGAGATATAGGATCTGGTCTTGTACTGCAATATCCGCGTAGGTGGAGGAGTTCGAGAATGTGGTGGCGACTTCATCTGCAATCAGTCCAGTGTCTTCACCAGCCCTGTAAAATCCTGCGTATCGGTCCTTTGTCCTTTCACTCAACGCTTTCGCAAAAGCAGGTGCGAGGATATCATGTACCGTCGCTCTGACACTGCTCGTCGATATTCTTGTATAGTCGGCCAGACCAGATTGTTGCGCTAACACGACAATCCCGTACCCCAAATTTGGAATGGTGTCAATCCAACTATGCCAGCCTCCGCCATCGCCAGACTTCCCGAAGATACTATACGCCTTCGTACTTTCTTCTGCCAAACTGACATTTTCACTCGTTGGTAAGGTCAAGATCTCAATCTCCCAACCTGGACCGCTTTGCTGTTTGCCGTCTGGAAGTATGACGCTCGGCTTCATGACCTGGCGACGCTGGAAGGGCGTGATGAGCGTGGGTTCGGGAGTGAGCCATAGGTTAAATAAGTAACTGGAGATATCGTTTGCGGAGCTCCAAATACCGGCCGCTGGATCGTAGCCTTCGCCTACTATTAGATTAGCCCAGTTTTCACCGCCTGGAACGCCGATGTCAGGGATGAGATCCTGTGGGATGGTTCCAAAGAAGCTATGCGTCATGTTCAGACGCAAAAGAATTTCTTGGGTTGCGAGCTCAGACCAGGTTATAGATGAGGAAGTCACGTTGTTGTAGTAAGTAGCCACAGCAGCACCCAGAAGTCCCAGTCCAGCGTTGGAGTAAGCCGCCCTCTGCCCTGGCGCGAACATCAGATTCCTTGTCGCGATCCCGTCAATCACGTCCTGCGCGCTCTCGCCTGCCCATGCCGCTCCGATAGTTGACGAATCTGCTTTTCTGATGCTCAAAACCATGTTGAAGCCAGTACTGTAGCTTTCTCTAGGTATGCCTGCTGTATGACTCGCAAGCATGCGCAATGTGATTTCACTACCGCCGTCACTCCAATCTTTCTCTGGTAGAGCGAAGGAAGGAAGCAGTTGACGAACGGGTGTGTCAATGGTCAGGAGGGATGAAGATGAAGAATTTTGTCTGAGCTGATGTTCGATGACCAGAGCGGAGGCCATGGCGATATTCTTCGAAACGGAAATCAGGCGGAAGATCGAATCGCTTGTCACTTTGTTCGCTTCGGTCGGGCCAAGACCAGTCTCATTGAACTTCAGCGTTCCGTTATTAAATGTGTACACTGGTTTTAGATTTGATGCGTGAACCTCGTGATGGTGAGTAATCAGCCATGTGATGCGATTTGCTATGTACGTACGACAGCGAAACTTAAACCATCGCGCGTGGTGTTGATGTACAAAGTCGAAAGGTTTTTCTGAACTTGCTCAAATGCTGCAATCACTGCCGGATGTTGGAGTACTAGCGGATCAGACAGCACCTTGTCTGCGAAGTCGGGTACACACGTGCATGCTGCAAAGGAGAGCAGGTATGCCACAAGCACGAGCAAGACCTTCATCGCGACAGATTTTGTCTCTAAAACTGGGTTTCAGACGCGAGACGTGGACGCGCTCGCGTGTGTTTGGGTCTATGGGGTATTTGTACATTGCTACGCAGATGCTGATGCCCAGGTATCGCCGGAGTGGTCCAAGAGACGCGTAATGCGCCGAGATGGCATCGAGGATGCATCAAGCCAATGCTGTGCTTGTGCTCCTGCAAACAGAGGTACCTGCCTATCGGAGCTACATCATAATGCATATTGCTACAGAAAAAGCATGAAGTTTCTGATATTTCTGCAGCCTCCCATTTTATCGTGTCGGATCAAGCAGTTGCGAATTGGGCTGTAGCTTTGGGAGTGGAAGCAAGTGTTGATCGCTTGATTACCGAAATGAGGGCGAGAAGGACCGAGAAGGACCGAGAAGGGATAGGATAGAATTTAGAATAGGATGAGATGCGGAAAGTGCTTTTTTTGTTAGTATAATTTCTAGAAAGAGTTTAAAGAAGAAAAAGTAGTAGTACCTACTAATTATTAAGACAGTGAAGTTTAAAAAAATCTATTAAGATTTAAATAGTTGGTAAATAAAGTGTTTAGTATATGTACTTAGGTTAAGAGTACTTAAACTACTAAGTAAAAATAAAATAAAAAAATTTAAACCCATAATATAAAAGATAAAACAGAAACGAAAAAATCCGCGGCGCTATTTATAACTATTCTCAAGATCGCTACGGCATGACCCTTCTGTGTCGTAATTGGTCGGTCCTGCTACAGTACACGGGACTTGCACTCGCCAACCTGGGGGTATATACTCCTACTCTATCTTTTGAAAGAGCTGCTTTTAGTCCGGGTATTACGGAAACTATATAGTTAAGCTTACCGTAGTGCCCAGTGAGGGTGTTGGAAGGCTGCCGACATTTCTCGCACGCACATTCGCACTTCATCCTCCTCAGTCCCTACCATTCATCCCCTCTGCACTCAACGAACACAGTACTCGGCCTCGGTCCAATACCATTCAGACGACGCAGATCTCGCATATCGATATGTCCCACCGAAGCCGCGACGAAAAAGAGCTCTCCCGCTCAGAGTATAAAACTTACAATTTCACGCCTACAAGCTTCATCAAACGCGAGATCCCAATCAATGAGCGTAGTCAGAGGCAGGATGGCTCATTCATTGATGATCCAAGGCTTGCACAGCGCTTCTTCAACGAGGCTGCTGCATACAACTTGCTCAAGGAGATGACCTCTATCCCTGTTCCGAACGTCATTTCACATGGCTACGACGAGAACCGCCGACTTTTTCTGGAGACGGAGCTAATAGCAGGGACCGCTCAGGCCTCTCAGGCAGCCAGCATGTGTCGGATGCCTGCTGCCCATCACCTAACGCCTGGCTCTGGCCCCTGCGATATTTGTCGGAGCACTGTAGGCCAGAATATCGAGAGTTTCGTCCAGAACAGGGTACTGCCTCAGCTCCGCAATCTCAAGAGCTATTCCACGGGTCTCAACGGTTATGTAATGCCACCACGTTGGGTCATCGATACGGACGATAGATTGAAATGGCCAGTAAAGACATCTTCGACAGCTGAGTTCGTCTTTGTCCTTCACGACTTGGTCGATCACAACATCCTAGTCGATACCTGCACGCTACAAGTCCGGGCACTGGTGGATTTAGAGGAGTCGGGGTTCTTCCCGCTGGAGATGCAGCAATGGCGAGTCAACCGGGAGGGTCAATTTGCCATCTATGAGGACCACAGCCTCGTCAGGAGCCACATTCGTCTCTTACAGTGATAGAAGCTTCAGTAGTATCAATTAGTAACACCGCGTTATATATCGAGTGGAACACGTCGACTCAGGCACACATTGGAAGTCGCTCGTTGAATAGAACCTATTTTGTCTAGTAATTAACACTGATGCTTCTCAGTTGAAATCTTGACGCGGGCAAGAATGATCACGTCAAGTTCAAAGCAGTCATAACTGTCACTCCAAAACAGAGCACACAATATTGGGCGCCAAAGATTTTGTGATGGAGTAGGAAAGTGGATCTAAAGTTGCTTGGCCAAGCAAGGACAAAGAGGAATCTGTGCTGCGCGTAAATCAATACAAAGCAGCAGCACAGTAAAGAACAATGTGAATAGTAGCCAGTCGTAAGATAAATTCCACCCCATGTCCTCCGCAATCTGTTCTCAATTCTCCTCCCGACGATGTTATCTACGGCCTGCCAGCCTCAGGACTGGCGCCGCAAGATTACTTCTGCACCGTACCGTATGAGTCGCACTTGTAGGCTGAGCTAGAGATTTAAGCGGTGCAGTTGGTCCCCTTGCAGGTCACTGTTGACGGAGGAACAGTGATCGGAGTGCTGTCGGACATGGTACTGTGTGGGTCAGCAAGAAGCCCATGCTGTAACAGAGTAGGGTGTTGGGACACACATGAGTGATGGCCGGTTTGATGTTTCTTAGAGATTGTCCCGTGTTCGATGTGATGTCTGTTGCCGAAAGCTAGTTCACCCCCCCCCCCCCCCCCCTTCCCTGTTCACCGATCAAAACCATTTCCTTTTGAACTACGCGCCTGTGGTAAAGATCTGTCTCTTTGCATGGCCATGGAATTGCTGCACCTCAGTCTCCTTTCGTATTTTAGTTCTAGTTCTAAGCCCACTTCATTTTCTATCCCCCCATTGTACAATCACCAAAAACCGACTCGGAAGGGTTCGTATACTAGGCTGGGTAGGCTTTTGGCCAACATAATGCTACGCAGGTAGTATACCGCTTGTCACTTATCCTGTGCCGCTTGCAGACATGATTATGCTCCCTGATCCTCACATGCCATCTAACTTAAATAAGAAAGTGAGCATTATTTAGCCAAATTCGATCAAGCTCGTGATCAAGCTTTTTTCTTTTCTATCGCAGGCTAGTTATGGACTTAGGTCCTGGGCCTTGCCTATGGTTGGCATTGGAGGTTCCAGCGCCAAAGATCCACGTCTGCCTTACTACTGCCGAGCGAATCTCGGCTGCTGCAGCTAGGGAGTTACACATCATTTAAAGAAGAAGTATTATTACGTAGTACGCGCATGAGCTACTGCTAGCTGTGGTAGGTAATGGTAAAAAGTGTATTTAGTTGCGTCTAGCTGAGTGAAATTATGGCTTCTTCGCCGCGAAAACCAATACGCGCCGCGTGGGATATCGGTGATGTAGCTGCACGATGTGCCGGAAGTTGATGAAGGTTAGTGTTTGCGCACGGGGGGCGGCTGCAGTGGATAATAACCTAAGAGTACTTGTAAGGACATGCGACGTAGTCAAGATGTAATAAAACGTATGTTGGTCTTAAGACAGCAGATCCGGAAAGGTAAAAATAACGTATATGGCTTTCCCGCAGCTGGTGAAAAATGGCAACCGGCCAGCATTCCATCAACGTAAAAAGAACGTATCTCTGGTCAACGCATCGCGCTCAAAACGCCTCTGTCGCTCGCCCTCATCTTGACGTCCTGGCCGAGATCCACCAACGTCAAGACCTTCGATATTGGTTAACCGCCTGTTGACGGGACTTCTTCTCTCTGTAGGCTGAGGTTGTGTGTTGTGCTGCTGCAACGGATTCTGAGACATTAGAACTGGCATTGACGGTCGTGAAGCGAGGAATCGTCCTTGCAGCACGGCCTGGTCTCGCTGCCGTTTCTCGATTCGGGCGCGCTCTTCTAGCGAATCGAGACTCAGCCGCAAAGACTCCAACTTCTGTCGTGTAGTCTCCGCTTCTAGAGCTTCCGTACACGGCGACGGCTCGGGTAGCTTTCTATGGCTGTGACGTCTGGGCGGCGTGGAAAGTGTGGGGACTGTGGGTGTCTGGTGATGCGGCGAGATAGGATTTGCGTTGGTCGTCAGCTGTTCGCGCCGAGGGTGTGATTGCGAAACCTGATCACTTAGAGCCTGAGGTCGAACCGGACGTGATAAAGGAGCTGTGCCACAGCGTTTAGCCCATTGAGTCTCTCTAGTCTCAGTAGATCTAGTTGGGAAAGGTTCAGGTGGAGAAATTGCAATTCTCTGTTGCTTGTCCAGGTTGACACTGCATGCTGATGCTCCAACGGACAAATCGTCAATGTGTGTCGTTGCCGATGGAGCTTCATCATACACGCGTGTAGTGTTCTTTCTTTTCGAACTGGTATTTAAAGTAGACTTCACCTCGGGTTTCGAAGAGCTCTGGATAGAGGATGTCAGGTTCTGCCGCAGCCGATCCAGTGTCTGAACAAGGATTGCGCAGTTCCTGCACATGGCTGTGCTTTCGAACTCCGGACTTGATCGCAATAGGGAGGCTAGGCTAGAGGCGTTGCTCATGTACAAATGTTGGACGTTCGGACTCATCTTGCCACATACCGGCTGCAGCATTTTCAAATTTGTTTGAGAGAAGGGTGTAATCTCTGCCGATTTGTGTTCATACTGCCATTGCTGGATCTTCTCTTTCGTTGTCATCGAATGTGAAAAGTTCGAGAAGAGCGAGGGGCCTGCGAAAGGTTCGAAATCCATGTCTTTCTTCTGATTCAAGTCTGCGGGCAGGATCGTTGCTCTGGCAAGCGATGTTTTTAGGTGTTGTGGCGGTGTCTTCTTCGAGATCCCGGGAGCGCGGCGCAGAGGTGGCTCTACGTAACTGCTCGGCCTTCGAATTGGGGCAAGAGTCGAACTTGACAGGCCCATGACACTGGAATTCCCGTTTCGGATAATCTCAAGCATCGCATCGCCTTTAGGGGCTGTTGTCAGGTTTTCGTAACCACAAGAGGTGATGAGGATGTCGTCTTCGATGCGAACACCACCCACAGGCATGTACCGCTCTAGTACCGCAGTATTGATAAACTTAGAGTGGATGGGTGATGGAAGGTAGAAGTGTTGCAAAGCGTAGAGCGAGAAGTAAATGCCAGGCTCAACCGTAACGACCATGCCTTCTTCAAGATGGCTACTCTGGGGTTCGGTTGGTGCGTGGCAAGTCTCGGAGTCGTAAACCGGGACATGAAAGTTCTGTGGGTACAGAGACGGTGCCTGCCATTCTGTTAGCCATTGGTCGTTATAAGCGTTGATTAACCTTACATGTTGGTACACTGGCTTCCCTCTCCTTACACTCATCAACTGTGCTTGACCCACATCATGCACTTCAAGACCTATGTGATGCCCGAGACCATGCGGAAAGAATGCTCTACTTGTACCAGCCTTGTAGATCTCTTCCTTTGTTCCGTTGTGGAGAATGCCTAGCTGCAGGAGTCCATCGATAGCGATTTGATGTGCCATGATATGTAGATCCAGATATCTTACGCCAGGCTCTAGCCGCTTGATACACGTCTCCTGCATGCGTTGGACCAGCTTGTAGATATTTTCCGCTTCTTTGCTCGGCCAGGAGGCGGATAAGGGAAAGCTTCGCGTAATGTCACTTGCATAAAGTTCGTACTCGCATCCTGCGTCTAGACACATCAGCTGACGGCCTGCAAGATCTTCATTGTTCGCATCGTAGTGAAGAGTCCCAGCGTTCGGTCCGGAAGCAGCAATGGGATCATAAGCCTGTTTCTTTGCTTGCTGTGAGATACACACATCCATAAACAGACCCTCAACCTGAGCTTCATTCTTGAACTTTGCAATGTTAGCAAGGACTTCTCGGTGCGCCTGCGAGCTGATATGGTTCGCTTTTCGGATGAGTTTGATCTCGTGATCATCCTTGATCATGCGACACATGTTCATGGCTGATCGAAGGGCTGACGAATCGATGCGGGGCTTCAGATTGTCGCAACCAGCGAACTGCGATGACTGATGCAGGATGTAGATACCAGCCTGCCGATTACCGATCGCCCAACCTTGGACAGCGTACTCAAGCTCATCTGCGTAGAAAACCTGATCAACGTCGTACTTCACAAGTGCCTCTGCTAGAGTAGAGCCACGGCCGTTCCAGATCACGCGCTCAGGCTTGATGCGGGGAATGAATAGAGAGAGTTCATCGCGTCGCGTGTCGTACGTCAAATGGCAGTCAGCCTCGTTGCATCTTCATACCATCAGCACGATCCTCACTTTACTCCCAATTCAACGCACCCGCTCAAGTAGTAAAAGTATCTTCGTTGTCGGAAGGGTGCTGGCATGTCGCTATCCTCGTTGTTCCTCGCCGGCTGACCTGGGAGGTAGATCAAGCCTTCCTCAACACCCAACTTCTCTTGCACTCTCCGTGCATGTTGTTTTGCTGCGCGACGTTAGCTTGATTCGCGATCCACTCTCATCTCCGGAGGCTTACCAGGATACTTCTCGAACGGGGTCTCAGCCTCGAGGTGCACCCAATACTCGTTGTCTTCCCATCTCAGGCGCTCAGAGAGACCTTTCGCATCGAGAACTTCCATCTTTGATACCACGTGCTGCCCGAGAGAAGAGCTGCAAATGCGAAAGGTTGGAGCTCCGATGGAGACGAGACGGGTGTTTTAGTGTTGTCGAGGATCCTCACCGGTAAAGCCACCGCATCGTGCACGTGCCATCCTTCTCCGGTCAGTCAACCGGGAACTTACGAGAGGGTGAATACTGTCGTCGCATTTGGCCCCTGACATCTACAATTTGACTTGAGCTGATAAAAACAACATGTTAAGGTAGATTGGCATGGTACCAGCATCGCGAATGCAAACGTCCAAGCCCGGCGACGTTCCTCAGGAGTTGCTACGACCCCGCCTGCTTTCTACGCCCAACGACCTACCGGTACTGTGCGATATCGTATACATGCGGTCTTCGTACCCATGTGGCCATCTGCATCATGCTCACTGCATACAATAGGTGACACGAAGAGATGTACACCGATTTCGGGTCAAGCCAGAAAAGAGAAAGGAAAACGCAAGGTGGTCGGCATGGAGAGAGCGCTGATTGGCTCACGCGTCCTGACCGGTCACCGGTCAACGTAGCGAGCTTTTAGAGGCACGTATCATGAACTATCATACTGAGTAATGTCACACAATCACCCGATCGGCCTGACATGTTCTTTGTTTGTTTTTGTAGTTGCCTTAGGACTTTGCTCAAGGAATACGGTCACGGTTGTTTGACGAAGTCCTCGTTGACGAACTTCGTGGCAAATTTCACTAGGGTGATATGGTTTTTTTCCTGATTCCCAGTTCGTGAACTATATCCCACTTTCTCCTTTCTTTTTTTCTCGGAACCAACTTACTCGTTGTCGTCCGTTCCTACTTGCGATTGCCAATTCTATTTATCAAATACAGACTATCAAAGCGTAGCCCGGAATGTTGGCGCAGCAAAAGCCTGGTGTCATAGCCCCTATAAGAAGCCCTCGACGCCAGTTAAACCACGAAAAGTCACTATCATAGCCTATCGAGAATGATAGCGCGATGATCAGTTTTGGGGTAGCAGCTGCCCTCCATCATTTCTATTCCTTTCTTATCTTCAGTTGAGTTGTAGAATACTAGCGCCATATCATGTGACACGACTTCGCATTGAGTCTGGTTACAAACAGTCATTCCTGAAAAGTGCTTATTACTTGCAGAAAACGACCTCCTCTGATTTTGGAATTTGAATAGAGAACGAGGTAATTCTCGTTGTGCCACACAATGGACACGTACTGTTCACAGTACTGTGTGTATCGTGCTAATGTGTGTCTGTCAACTGGCATCGTATCATATTCTCCAGTGAGCTTCGGGCCTCGTGCCTCGACTTGAGGGAGGAGAGTTTACAGATTAGACGAGTGAATATTTCTTGGACAAGAAGGAGATCTAACCATGGCATGGAAGTAGATATCATGCGCTGGTGCTGAGAGTGCATATTATAAGAATTGCATTAGGATGACAGTACTATAGAACGACCGCTCAGGAAAGAAATGTTAAAAGATGGTGGAGTAGCGGATATAACAGTATACGAGTAGTTATAAGCCCCCTTACTCGTCATCGCTATCATCTTCGTCATCATCATCATCATCATCGTTTCCGTCATCTTCCATCTCTTCATCTTCATTTTCATCCGAGTCTATCGCGTCAATAACGTGTACCTCTTCTGGCCACTTCACGGTGACCTGATCCTTTAGCTCCTTCCAAAATTTGCTCATGTCCGGACCAGTATGCTCCTTCATGGTTTTCGCTGACTCCTTCGATTCCTCGTCGGCACCCTCAGGCTTGAAGCTCACATGCATATGATCTTGCTGTAGCAGACCAACTTTCAGATGGGTGAGAGTAAGCTGCTGAATTTTAGACAGTTTGTCGAAGAAGTCCCTCCAGAAATTAGGTTTGTGGCCGAAGGGCGGAGAGGTTGCAGCGGGGAGATTCATTCTCCAGAGGCTCAGATCTTCCACGGTCGGTGCGAATTTCGTAATCAGAGCGACAAGAATATCAGCGCGAGCACTTAGCTGACCGAGTTCAAGCTTCTTCAGAAGCGGTAAAGCGATGGCGGCGGGGTCAAGAAAAGTCGCGTCACTTGCACCGGCAGCAGGCTCTGGAGTACGCAACCACTGCAGAAAGTCTTCGTTACTGGCTACCAGATGTTTCTCAAAGTTCAGGCGGAGATGTACGAGATTTGGAGTGACGTGTAGAAAGCGCCGAAGTGAGCGTCCCGCGTTCTGGTCTGCAGGCGTTCCGTTGCCGTGGGTGTGCAGGTACCGAGGCTTGAGATCCACGTTCAGAAGCAACGTAGTGGTATTTTTCAGTATCGGCTCGACTGTAGATCGGATATAGTCTGGGATAAAAAACGCTGTATCTGGAAGGCCACGCTGGCGGAGAAGGACCTCGAACTCAGTGGGTCTTCGGTTCGCTTTGGCCAGAGCGTACAGCACACTAGAGAAGACGCGAGATGCGAAACGTGTGCCGAGTTCATGTGCGAAAGAGTCGCGGTCGGAGAACCGGAGGTCAATACCGGTTTCGCGATGAACGGTAGTTGCGCCCCAGGAGCTCCAGCTCTTGCCGTCGCGAATCCGATTGCCTGCATTGAAATCGCGGATCCCGACTGTGGTGAGGTTTTCGAGACGCTCGAACGCCTCTGTGAGCATCTCACGATCGATGCCTGTACTCAATAGAGTTTTTTGGTCCTCGTAGCCCTGAATGTAGCGTGTAGCGGCGTCTTCATCCTTGAAGCGCAGTGGCATTTCACTGTACACATTGGTGGCAATGATGATATGCGACACTTTCTTGGAGAGGCTGACGTGTTTAGATATGTCAATGAGTGCTTGCAAGCTCTTGTGCGTAAGCATGAATTGTTTCTTGAAGAAGAACTCTCTTGAAAACCATTCATAAAGCGACTTCTCAGTTTGTTTGCAAGCCAGGCGGAGTGACGCTAGATCGTCGGTAGGAAGGTATTCTGAGACAGCGACAAGCAACTCTAACGGTATAGTGAGCAGCGACGCCATCTTGACGGAACGGGATCTTGGCGAAATTTGGAGTTGCAGTTGTGATGATGGTGCTTGTGGTACGACGTTGGCTTATCATGTGTGGACGCGTCCATCTCGCGAAGGCAGAAGTGGGCGCCAGTCTGCTTTTGGGGCTGATGCCTACATAAAGGCCTTGATTCCACACACAGGCCAGCGTCTCACCGGGCGCCTAATACCGTCTCGGCCGGGTGCTCAAATAGCCCTTCCGCGCCTCGAATCAAGGTGCATCGCATCCTCTCCAACTTCAATCGCATCAATGGCTCGCAAAGCTGCGCAAAAAGCTGCCCCAGCGGCCGCCCCCCTTGCCGGATGTTCTATCGCGGCGTCTGGCCGCTTCCCCGGTGGAGTAACCCAATCGGCACTACAGGCGCGTCTAGCGTCACTCGGCGCCGCATTCGCGTCAAGCGTATCAGCGGACACGACGTATCTCATCGCAACGAAGAAGGACGTTGACAGTAACTCTACAAAAGCCAAGGCTGCAGCTGCTCACAACGTGCCGGTTGTCACGCTCGAATGGCTCAATGAATGCGAAGCGACAGGTAAGTTCAAAACCAATTGCGTTTTTCCGAACCGTCACATGCCCCTCCCGATGCTGCGAGCATTTTCAAGTTGACATTGGAGACAGGTTCCAGGGTCGATGAGTCGCAATATCTGCTGTCTTCTACGGCACCAGCAGCGGCACCTCCTGCACCTGCCCGAAATGGGTCAAAGAAGCGCGCGGCGTCGTCCGTGTCACCACCAGCGGCTGCCCAGCAGGAAACCAAGAAGCCTAAGATCAAGGAGAATGCCAAAGTTGGCGATGGTCAAAATGCCAAATCTAAGCAAATTGCCATCCCTGTAGACGAATTCTGCCCTCTTGCTCACTATCAAGTCTACATCGATGACAACGATGGCACCATCTACGATGCGTCACTCAATCAAACGAATTCATCCGCGAACAACAGTAAGTCACAACAGCCTCATTCAATATAGGTGAGTGCTAATTCTATCAGACAAGTTCTACAGGGCCCAGGTTCGTATGAGTTCACAAACGTCTTCATGTTCTACTGACACTCCAAGCTTCTCACCAACGGCTCTCATTATCAAACCTGGACACGCTGGGGGCGTGTCGGGGATCGTGGTCAAATGAAAATGCTTGGCGACGGAAGTTTCGCCAATGCCCTGTACGAGTTTGAGAAGAAATTCAAGGACAAGTCGGGTCTCAGGTGGGCAGACCGTAGCGAAGAGCCGAAAGCTGGCAAATATGCTTACGTAGAGCGATCTTACAACCCGGACTCGGACTCGGACTCGGACGATGCTGATGCTGCTGGGGGTGCCGACGATACCAAGGAGAGCGTCACACCCGCTGATAGCACCTTATCTCCCCCTATCCAGGATCTCATGAAGCTCATTTTCAATCAGGTAAGGCTGTATTGCTTGCCCTATTTCTGGTTCCAGATTCTTTGTAAAGTATCAGGCTAACAGTGATTAGGATTACTTCAACGCAACCATGACCGCGCTGAACTACGATGCCAACAAACTTCCACTAGGCAAACTGAGCAAAGGCACCATAGCTCGTGGTTTCCAAGCGCTGAAGGATCTCTCTGTATTAATCGACAAAACCGATGACGAATCCAAGGACGAAGTAGAACGCCTGTCAAACCAATACTTCTCCATCATTCCTCATGCTTTTGGTCGTACTCGTCCACCGATCATCCGAGACATCAATCTCCTCAAGAAGGAAATAGAGCTACTCGAGAGTCTTTCAGATATGAAGGAGACGGCTGCTATGCTCAAGGATCAATTGAAAGACAACAGCGATGTCAACAAGCTCGACAAACAGTTCCAAGGTCTAGGCATGAACGAAATGTCGCCTCTGGATCATAAGAGTCGCGAGTTCGTTGAGATCGACGAGTATCTCAACAATTCAAAGGGCAAGACGCACCATGTCAACTACAAGGTTCAAGAGATATTTCGAATTGAGCGTCAAGGAGAACTCGAACGTTTCGACAAGAGCAAGTACTCGAAGATCGCCAGCAATCGTCGTTTGCTGTGGCACGGATCCCGAGTCACCAACTATGGTGGTATTCTGGGTCAAGGTCTCAGGATCGCGCCACCCGAAGCTCCTGTCACCGGATACATGTTCGGTAAGGGTATCTACCTTGCCGATATGTCTTCCAAATCCGCCAACTATTGCAATGCGTACAACTCCGGAGGCACTGCCTTACTTCTTCTCTGTGAGGCTGAGCTTGGCAACCCAATGCACCAGCTGACCGATGCATCGTATACTGCTGGAGAAGACGCCATCAACAAGGGCATGTACAGCACATTCGGTATGGGACGGACAGGCCCGAGCAAGTGGAAAGATGCTGTTTGCATGAACCCAGCCTTGAAAGGCTGCATGATGGTAAGCAAGCTCTCATCAGATCTAGGTTTACAGCTGACCCATTCTCCTAGCCTGATGTGTCGACACCACCTGGCCCTACCAACGTGCCCAACGCGTACTTGCAGTACAATGAGTACATCACGTATGATGTTGCGCAGGTCAAGCTTCGTTACCTGCTCCGCGTCCAAATGTAGACTCGCATCGCGTGCGACTCTGGCATTTTTCTAGTGACGTCCATCGTCTTACCGCCATAACTTTCTTGTTTCGGCGTTAAAGCCCTCCAAGAGGCGTTGTCATGGCATTGGGTACAGCAAATCGTCGTTGTTGTTTCCATATTGGGAACAATCTTTCTCCTTGGGCGTGCGCATTTCGTTGTGCGCGATATGATCTCGTGCCAACTTTAGTCATTGAGTAAATCAATTTGTCAAAAAGCATGGTATATTCGTCGTTGGTCAAATACAAGCATCGCGTGAGGCTTCATCGCACATTGGGGCTGATCATCGAACTCTAGGCCAGCAAAAGCGCAACCGACTCTACTCGCGTCCACCAATCCTCCTCTCATAGTCATCTTCAAGTCGGGATGCATCCACGACCTCGACACCCTTGCCCAGACCAATCAAATCACTACGGACCTGCCACCACCTAACCGTGTGCTCACTTTCCTTGCCCTTGTTCACCGGGCTCTCATCATCCGTGTCAACAAGCCCACCAAGGCCAGTACCATCACCGCCAACAACGACGATAGTCTGACCGACCCACTTCCTAACATCCTCGATATTCTGGCCATTCACCCCGCTCAACGCGTCGACTACATAGACAAGCTCTGGCCCAAGATGCCTGAGCATATGCACAAAGCCTGTGGTGGTGTTGAAGGGCATGACCATTGCTGGGTCCTCGACTAGACGAAGTGCTTGAGAGTGGAGCGTGTTCCAGAGCGTGTTGTCTGACCCCCGAGTGCTTGGTGCTGGTGTGTAGACCACGGGTTCGATGGACTGTAGTTCTTCGCCTGGCGTGCGTGCAGGTGTGCTGATGGCCGAGTATGAGTCGCCGAGGGAAGACGATCCAGTGCGGGAGTTGGAGCGGGACTGTGGGCGCGAGCGTAGCGGTGGGGAGTAGATGAGGACGAAGAGTTTGGTCCTGGAGAAATCGGTGTCGGGGAGGTGGGAGAGGATAGTCTGCGAGCTATTAGTTTCTGGCACTAGAGAAGGAAAACGAGATGGGAGGCTTACAGCGTTCTCTTCACGGTACGTGCCCTCATCTTCATCCACCCTGTCCATAAAGCTCTCTGCGCTTACAACCAAAACTACAGTCTTCCTCTTTCCGCTATATTCGCCCCTCCCTTCAGCCTTCCGCACACTTGCCGCAAAGCTCCTTGCCTGCGTATCCACAGCAGCATCGCTGTCCCGACTCTGCGCCTCGACGTTCCTCCTAATAGTAGCCTCCTCGTTCCATCGCGAATGGTCTCCAAAAGCCTCATCTTTGTCTTCCTCGCGAATGGAAGCGAGCGCCGCACCAGCCGCCGCACCCGCCGCCGCCCAGCCTGCCGCTGTCTTCTTGCTCACAGTATCAAATAGTTGTTGCGGAGAAGGCGTGCGCCTGATGACACCTTGTGCGCGGCCAAGCAGTGTTGCGTCGCCGCCTCCGTATCCATAGCCTTCACCGCCTCCTTCCCTCCCTAGCGGGAACCCAGACGCATCGCGTGTTGCAGGCGTCCTGCCTTGTCGCTTCTCATGCGACGAATCTTCTCCGTAGGATAGGTCGTCGTCGGAAGAGTAGTCCCGACTATCCTCGCGCGCACTCCATACCCAAGCTGCGAGACCGGCGGTCGCGACCGTTACGGTGAGGATAAGAGGGACGTAGAAGCCGAGGGCGCTGCGGTTGCGCGAATTCGCTTGACGACGGTCGTAGCGGTCGTAGTTGAAAGAAGACATTGTGCTGCTCAGGTCATGATAATCGTGAAGTTTCTCCAAAGTCGGGGTGAGGAGTCTGAGACTGTTGTTTTGGCCATCAGCCGCTGCCGCTCGGCTCTAGGGCAGCTTCCCTGTTGTTGACGGTGGCTGGGGAGCTGATGCGCTGCTTGACACGTGCCTGCTTGCCAAGGCGAGTGTGCGCGAGTCAGACTCTGAACTTTTGGCGGCGGGGTGACTCTTACTGCTTATGTACACCCCACACGCACGTCTTTGTACCTGCAGCTACATTCGGCAGACGCCAATTCAATCCCCCACGAGACGAGGCAAGTTTACGAGTGCACACCACCAGGGCTGAACCGGAGACACACAGACTACTAGTCCGCGCATATATCGCGGATACTGCTTCGCATTCTCACAATGCCTCACGCAACTAGTCTTCCCGCGCCAGGCTTCCAGGCTCTCATCCTGTGCGGGCCTGGAGCTTCCTTCAGTACTTTCACATCCACGCCGAGGGAGATACCAAAGGCGTTGTTGCCCATTGCAAATAGGCCTATGGTCTGGTATCCCCTCGAATGGTGCTACCGCATGGGAGTCACAGGTAGAACAACGCATGCCATGCTTCCAAGTTTTGTAAACTAACATCTTGGAGACATCACAGTTGTGACACCACCAGAGTCGTTAGAAGCCATCGAGGCCGCCATGTCGCAGAACCCACACCTCACAACTCTCCCTTCGCCACAGCCGGATATCCTTGCGCCGAAAGACCTTTCACACCAAACGAGTACCGGCGACCTCTTCCGGCTACCTGAACTACAGAACGCGATCAAAGGTGACTTCATTGTTCTACCGTGCGATCTCGTATGCGAACTGGATGGCACAGCATTGGCAGATGCGTGGATGGTTGAGCAGGGCGGATTCGCAGGAGCAAGTGGCGGATTAGATCATAACGGCAGCAAGATCGCATTCGGTGCTGGTGGTGAGAAGCTCGGACGAAGAGGTGGAATGGGCGTTTGGTATCAGACCAAGGAAGAAGGCAGCAGGAAAAAGGAAGAAACCGACTTCATTGCGACAACACCTTTACCAACACCCATCGTTCCTGTCCCGACAGATTCGCTACGCCGCAATATCTCGAAACTAGTGTATTCTGTTCCCAGCGATACCCTCAATGACATTACAGAAGAGAACAAAACATTCCCACTGCGACATTCGCTGATTCGCAAGCACGCGCGGATAAAGATGCTTACGACCCACCGAGATGCACACATCTACTTTTTCCCATACTGGGTCATCGAGATGATCAAGAAGAACGAAAAATTTGAGAGCATTAGCGAAGAAGTCTTAGGATGGTGGGCAAAGGCGGGCTGGCAAGAAGGTCTAGGAGACAAACTGGGTCTGCGACAGATACTCCAAGACGAGGATGAGGAGTCAGATCACGGTTCGCAGGTCGTCGAGGAAGAGATCAATGTATCAAAATTCAGTACCACATACTCCGGGGATATCACAGAAAACGACAACAAGCCCCCTACAAAACTCGCCTCAAGAGTCACAAAATCATCCAGCGTTCCCGAATCCGCGAGATCACTCGTCTCGAATGCAAAACTCACTGTCCCACCCATTCTAGCCTATGTCCAGCCCTCAAGCCCAACCGAACCCCTCATCCGCCGCGTAGACGATTCCCACCTCCTCCTGACCGTCTCCCTCCGCCTCGCCAAACTCCCCTCACACGAAGAAGTAACTAAAGAACTCGCATCGCCATTCGCTCACGCATCCAAAATCGCCCATAGAGAATCCATACCCCGGAAATGCCGCGTAGAAGCCGAAAACTCCTTACTCGCAGATAACGTCATCGTAGAAGAGAAGACAAATATCAAGGAAAGCGTCATCGGTCCTAATTGTAAAATAAGTGAAGGCGCAAGGCTGTTACGGTGTTTGTTGATGGATGGTGTGGAAGTTGGGCCGAATGTTCAGCTAACAGATTGTATCTTGGGGAGGAGGTGTAGGGTGGAAGGTGGGGACGCGAAAGATGGGGATAAGACTGTTCTGAAGGATTGTGAGGTTCAGGATGGTCAAGTTGTAGAGTGGGGCAGTAAGTCTATCCTGACCCGCTATGTCATGAAGTTTGGGCTAACGGCTTTGCAGCTGAGGCGAAGAACGAGAAGTTTATGCGCTTTGATGTTGGGGATGATGTGGGGAGTGAAGGTTTTGGTGGGGACGAGATGGACACTCTGGATGATGGACAGGGCGAGGGTATCCCGTTGAGATGATTGGCGGCGTCGAGGTGGATGAGGGGATGTGTTCGATGGCACTGCAGAGTGAGGATATGAGCATGATATCTAGGTAATAGAGTTCTGGCTTTTGAAGAGCCGAAGGGAAAGCAGGGCATGGCAAGAAACTGTTTGGGGCATTGAACAACGGAGTGATAATGACACTCAGTGTTAGCAATCGACCACGTGTCCACCCTCATCTTACCAGAGATGCATGGTAAGATCAACGCACTGGTTGTTCCGCCTAATCCCCTTGCAGAGCATGACGCATGGTAGCATCATCTATAAACTGATCATTGTTGCCATACTTCCAGACGTCAGACGAATTCTTTTTCGAGCACACTCACATCTTCAGTCCTGACGTTTTGAAAAGCCGCACTCCCAGCGATGTTTTAGGAGTCTACTCTATCACTTACCAAGACCTTACAAAAACTCCATCGGTGAGGACACATCGATGAGACCCCCTCCACCCCGATTATCCATCACACACCATAATTCTTCACACCACGACACATCTACTCCCCAACCCCCCAACCCCCAACCTC
>WBOK01000221.1:0-115686 GCA_009289805.1 Alternaria gansuensis | reverse complement strand
TGCCTAATCTTTTATCTTTGTTATAATATTGTAATGTTGTTTTTAATTAAGCAAGTAGCTTAGTTCTATTATAATATTAAAATATTAGATAGACCCTAAATATCGTTTAAAAAGTCTGTGCATAGTTAATATAAATACTAATTGCGTTTACTGCCTTTCTAAAACCTTTAGCCTTACTATAATATTAATTACTAAGTCTTTCTAATTTTTAACGCACTCCTATTACTATTAATATAGTAAGCCTTGTTGCCTTACTATTCTCTTACTAATTAGCTGCTAATCTTTCTAGTATAGTCTGCCCCTAATAGCAACAAGCATAAGCATTGCTTAGGGAGTTGTTATTATAAGCGTAAGAATAGTGCTAAGTATAAATATTATGTACGTTAAAGCCTGTTTAATAATAAAATTTAGCAAGTAGCTAATTTTTAAAATAATAAGAGTTTATTACCTCTGCCCTTTAATCTGTATGCGCACCGCAAGACTTCTAGTAGCTCTACTTAAAAATTAATCTTCTTACTTATTAAGTTAAGTCTGCTGTCAAGCTTTTATTTAAACTTTAATTAAAATAAAAGCTTAACTAAGTAATTAAGTTAGCGCAAGAACAAGACAGCTTAAAAGCTAAAGCAAAAGTTATAGCAGCTTACTACTTAACTAGTATTGCGTAAACAGCAATATAATAATAGTAATAGGCTAGAAACGCTTATAAAATAGTTTACAAGGCGCAACGCGCCTTTAACTATTTAAAAAAAAGCGCTTATAAGCTTTTTAAAGATTACTGCTAATTTATTACGTCTTTACATTTTTTTATATAAGCGCTGCATAAAGAAAATACTTAATAGTTTATTTACTAAGCGCTACTTTAACTAAGTTTAGACTAGTAGTTAAAGTAGTACTTGCTACAGTAGTTGCTTATCTTATATATACTATATAGTTAATAATAATCTTGCTAATTACTTTATAGCCTTATATAGAGATAAAGACGTAAGTTTTTAATTATTTAAGCTTCTTGCTTAGCTTACTAACTAGTTTTAAAGAATAGATCAACAATAAGTACTGCGTTAATAAGTAGTAGCTGCTTAGCAACATTATTGCTTACTATAAAGAGATTAATAGTAGCGCTATATTAACTAGAAAGCCTTTTGCGTAGAAGCCCCTAGTCTCTAATTGCTGTAATTAAGAAATTCTATTAAGAGGTTTTAGCACTTAGCTCCTGCAGCCTGCTCTAGTAAGTATTTTTAACTAAGAATATAATATTAAGAATTATTTACGCTAGATATATCCTGCTTTATAGGCTATAAGTCTAAATTAAAGTTATCTTTTTAGTTAAGAGCCTGCTGCTTTTGCTCCTAGTTAACCTGCAGTTTAGCTTACTTAATAGCTAGCTTATAATCTGTAATAGCTGCAGCAATAATAAATTTAGTTATAGCAATAATAATAAAATCTTCTTTATTAATTATTAGTTTAAGAATACTATGCTTACAAAATACTACTTTTTTTTAGTTTTTATAATTGCCTTTTTATGTACTGTTCTAATTACTATAAATCTTAACTATAAGAGTATGCTAGTGTAAGTAGGTAATTATCTTGTAAATTAATGTATAAGAGTAATAGATTAGATTCGCGTCTTTATGCTGCTTGCCTGCGCACTTTAGCTATTTAAGCTAAAATAGCAAATAACGCGCTTAAGCTTACTAAAGCTTAAAAGGCTAAGTAAGACTTGCTAATAAAGTTTAGTAAGTATAATAATTCTAATACTTACTAGTAAGCTTATTTCTAGTCCTAGTCCTAGTTTTTAGTTAGTTTAGCTTCTAATCTCCTGCTTATTTTAAGCAACTAAGAAGAGACTTAGCTTAGTATATAAATGTTGCTACTTAATACAAATACTTTACTTATTAATTATTATTGCTTTTAATTAAGTCCTTAACTTGCTAAAGATTAAGCAACTACTTAAACTTCTTAAACTATTATTAAGTAAGCGTTTTAGTTAGTTTATTAGCTAGCATAATTGCTGTTTCTAAGTATTTAACTTAAAATAATCTTTTAGCAAATTCCTGCTGCAGCTACATGTTCTATATATTAATATGTCTTAAACAAGTGCTAATCTGCTTATTTTTCCTAATAATAAGTCTAATTATTTATTAATTATTATACTAGACTGTCTAAACGTCTTTTAAATTAAGAGATAGCTTGCAAAAGAAGCGTTTAAGGGCTATAGCTTCCTTAGTAGTATACTTGAAGGCAAGCAGCTTAGCTTTAGTAGTTAATGTAGTTACTATAGCCTATTAAGCTGCCTTCTAAAATATTAGACTACTATACAAGATTACTATATATCTATAAAATAATTAATAAGTTTTCTAATTATTTATAAAAGAAGCATTGCCTGTAATTATTAAGTCTAGGCTATTATAGTTCCTATATTAGATCGCATTCTACCTTGTCTAATAAAAGTATATAATTACTTATTTAACAGCTTTTATATGCTAATTACTAAAGTTTGTAAGAAAGTATAAGAGCTTTAAGATTAAGTAAGTAACGTTTAGTTATAGCATAATAACTATATATAGCACTAATCTAACTTTTTCTTAGTAGACCTTAATCTCTTGCTTAGTTGCTTTGCTAGTGTTCTTAATTAGCTTCTCTAACAGCAGTAGAGTCTTTAGAAAGCTACTATCTTCTAGCTTAAACTTCTTTGTAATTTTATTAATATACGTATTATATACAAGCGTAATTATTTACTTCTTATAATTGTTAAGTACTTTAATACTAAGAAACTATTTAAATAATCCTTGTTCTTGTATTTTATACTTGTTTATAATCTTTAACTAAAGATTTAACGCTCTCTGCTTATAATCTTTTACAGAAAGTAGTAGGATATTATCTATATAGAATAAAACTAGGATCCTTCTTTCTTAATAAAAGAACAGGCAGGGCTTCTCTAGTAAGGCAATTAGTTTAATCTTCTTTAGTAATCTTAAGAACTTCTTATACTATAATAGTAGCAAGTCTTACAATTTATAAAGTGCGCGGTTAAGCTATATACACTTTTTAGGCTTTTTAAAGCTATCTAGCATCTTACAAATTACTAAGTTGTCTACTATAATTAATATATTAAGAAATGCTCTTACGATATTATATTGCTTAATTTTTAGATTATTTTTAGCTATAATAGCTATTACTGCTCTAAAAGACTTAGCTGCTAACGTAGCAGCATATATTAATTTATTTTTTAAGGTGTTAAAGGTTAACAAGATTCGAACGGTGGGTGGATAAGGTCCACGCGCTAAGCGCTCGGAGCAGAAAAGCTTAGACCACTAAGCGAAAATCAGGGTTGAAAAAATTTGCTGAAGGTACCAAAAAACAACACCAATTAAAACGTATTCAACGGCGATTGCTAGCCTATAGCTGGCAACAAGATTGCGATAGAGATAGAGGAGGAAGGTAAGGACACATACGTTACCGCAGCAGGAGCCTGCAATACTTCTTCATAAAAGCTCCCTGCCTACTACTTCTCACCTTTAGGATTTCCTACACTACACGGTACCGCATACAAACGACTCGCATACAAACAATACAATGCTCAGACTGTTCTTCTCCCCCTTCAACACGAAGACCAATAGCTCACATTAAGTAAAGTTAGACCTCACTAAGTCACCATACTGGAAGCTATAGTGGTGGATTACAAAGCCGGCGTTTACCGTCGTTGAGCGGCCACCTCCGTCAGTCGAAAAGGAGCTGGTGGCGATAGTCCCTGTGGTAGTCGAGTTGGTGCAGAGGTTAGAATGTAACTGTAGTTAAGACATTTTTAATGCGTCTAGTGTCATAGATGTTAAGGTTACAACAAGAACTGTAAAAGGCTAACACTATATACACTGCGCATGTTAATAGTCTAGGTGTAGTAAAGGTGTATTACTTCGGCAATCTCCTCCTGCGCAAATGCAACCTTAGTAAAGAGACTTAAGAGTAGCTTCGCGAGGAGCAAAGGCGTGTCAAAACAGCTATTAAGCAGCTAGGACAAACTAACGAGCAGGAGGATTTTGTAAGTCGCCTCTAGGGATAGGAGAGCTGTGCATAGATGGTGATGCTGTTGTCGTTTATTTATATCTAAGAATAGGCACCAAACGCCGCGACTGCAACACCGCCGGGATGGCGACAGGACAACAGAAGTTGCGGTCAGCGGTAAATAGTCAGCGGTAAATAGTCATCAGTCAAGAGAGTTAGTTGGAGGGATATCGCGCATCTTCGTTTCCGTTCAGTTGTTAGCAATAAATCTTTTTTTACCAAAAAGGTGTCTACAAAATGTGTGGTCACATCAAAAGGTTGTCTTAAAAGGCCGAAGCTATCATATATTAAATTAATTAAGTTTTTCTTTTAAAAATTACTTTTTATAATAATCTGTGCCTTACATTTAAGAAAAAAAGCTATTTTAAATTAAACTTGTAGGTCTAAACCTACTTTATAAGTATTAGTTAATTATTTACTTTTTTTTTTAAATATCTTAGTCTAAGTTTTATTCTTGCTTAACTAATTAATTTCTTTTTTGCAGGTATTCTTAAACAAGGCCCTTATGTAATACTAGAGCAACTACTTTTATAATTCTAGTAGTTTAAGTAGATTATTACAATGTAGTTAAGTATTTCTTACATTTAGTATATGCTTAGTAAGCAAAGCTGCTATAACTATATAATTAAAAGTCTTATAGCTTACTTAGTCTTTCTAAGTTACTTATAAACTTAGTAGGTAGGTATTACAAAAATTAATTTATAATAAATTCTTATAATTTGTAATTAATGCATTAACACTACCTATGCTTTTACTTTCTAGTTAATTATTAAAATCTTAGTTTGTGTCTTTACACTTACGCCCGCCGCCTAGCTTACGTAGTAAAAGATAACAATTTATAAGCTAATTTAGGCTTTTGCTAGTAATCCTAGCACTATGTCTAGTAATTAGAAGTTAAGCTTGTAATTGCTTACTTTTTTTGCTATTTAAGACCTAAGATCTTAAACTACAAGATAATTTATAGTCTATAACTTGCTTTTTTTAAGCAAGAGTTCTATTTTAATTAGCTAGCGTGTTAGAGTCTTTAGGCACAAACTGTTAGACTAGTAATAAGTTATTAAGCTTATATAAAGAAGGCTTCTTACTTTTAGATATTAGTAAGTTAGCTTCTCTAGGGAAGCGCATTATTATTTAACTATTAAATACTTTGTAATTAATTGCGTTGTCACTCTCTAAAGTCTCTAGTTTAGGAATTAGTTTTAAGGTAGCAAGACTAGTATTTTACTACTAATTTAAGCAAATTCCTAATAGTGTATAGGCTTTGTACTTTATTTGCTTAGCGTCTTTTAATCTACTTTTATACTTAGTAAGTAGGCCTTCCTTACTACTTAAAATAGTATATAGATTACTTCTAAGGTTTTTAGTAGTTAGCTGCTTTTTTTAATTTACTCTACCTTAAAAGGCTAAGAAGGCTTGCAAGTTATCTTCTAGATTAACTAGCTTACTCTTATAAAAAAATTCTATAATTTTAATTACTTAATTTTTTAACAGCTCTTCTTTGTAATTTCCTTTATAAAACAACTGTTTATTAAAGGTTATATTATAGGTAGTAATTACTTAATCAACAGTTAGTACTTATATATAGTATATATTAGAGGCTTAATAACTAACTAAATAAGTAATATAGCTGTAAGGAGTAATCTTAAATCCTTAATAATTATGCTTAGCTGCCTTCTCCTTATTTAATAGGTAGGCTTAGCAGCTATAAGCATAAATTCTACTCTAGTCTAGGCGTAGAATAGCAGTCTAATGTCTAATTATAAGTAGTTAATAGTATTAGAAATATTTTCTAAACTATTCTTTAAGTACCTAGTTAGGAGATAAGTAGCTATAAATCTTAGTAGGGCTTATTTTATGCAAGTAAGCTGCTGCATCTATAATTACTAGCTAGAGCTTAGCTAGTAGATTTGCACTTGTGCGCATTTCAATAGCTTTTATAATTAGCTTTTAGCCTACTCTCTCTGCTAAGCTATTAGGCTTATAAGTGTATAGTAGTAGCGTTTTAATTACAATTTTTTTCTTTATTACCTATTCCTTATATCTTAATTGCCCTCTCTTAGGCAGTGTAGCAGTGTTGTTATTTTAATAAATTTCCTTAATCTTCTATTAATATTTCTTTTTAATTCTTGTAGTAAAGCCTTTAATTATAGGCATAATATTGTTTAGTGTCTTTAACTAGATATTATAATTATATAGTTTGCCTATGTAGTCTTTTTTAATAATAAGTGCCTATTTCTTAAGTAGTTAACTAGTTAGGAAATTAAACAGATCTTATAAAATCTTATAAAAAAGTTAAAGTAATCTTTTTTTTAGCTAATGTAAAATTACTTATAAAGCATAAGCTGTTGCGCAGTAATTATATTCTAATAGCTTCTTGCTAGTAATTTTAACATTCTGCACTAAGCAGACTATAGCTTTAATAGCTTATTATTTTAGGTGTCTTAATTATTAATGCTATAGATCCTTATTACTAGTGCGCACCTAAGGTTTCTTTAATTGTGCTACAGCGTTCACTAGCAGTAGTTAAGCAATGTAATAAGAGAGTTACTTGTATTTAATAAATAAGAAATTAAAGTAATACTCTAGGTTAATTAAGACAACGTTTTTCTTAATTATTCTAAATCTTATAGTATAATTATATCCTAAGTACTAAATGCCTGCTTGCTTAAGCTGTGCTTTAGAGATAATATTAACGTAGAAGCCTAGTACAAACTTAACGTTAGTAAGTAGAAAATTAGCTATTTTAAGGCTAGCCTTGCTATGCAGAACGTTTTTAAGCAGCCTATTTCCTATTTTAGTAACTAAAATAAACTAAGTGCCTACCTTAACTATCTTGTTCTTATTGCATTCGCGATAGGTGCCTAGTACTAGTTAATCTATGCTATTAACTAAGTAGACTGCTACTCTACTATCTATAATTATACAAAAGGACAACACATAAGAGGTAAAGGCTGCGCTAAACACGTTTAAACTAATTTCTTTAATTAAGTTCTTTAAGTTAATTAGCGCTAAAACTAATAAGCTAGGGTATACTCTACTTAGTTTATTAGCAGCTAATCTACTAGTGCTAGCTTTTTAGCTTTTTTTCTTAATCTAGGTATAAAGCGCTACTAATCTGTTACTATTTTATTGCTTAACAATCTTCTTTTAATTGTTGTTTGTTAGTTTAATTAGTATCCTTTTAGTAGGCATTAATTCTATAACTATAGTTTAAAGTTAGAAGTAGTTACGCAGTGCCTAGAAGTGCTTGCTTAGCTTACAGGAGCAAAAGTGTAATTACTTACTATCTTTACTTAGCTATAAGACTTTTAATAATTAAGCTATTCTTAATTTAGATTTAGTTTAGAACACTGCGTGTCCTTTTCCTTTTAAAAAAGTAATTAATTAATTCTATAATAAAACACTAAAAATCTTTCTTAAATTATTAAGAGTTAATTAAGCTTTATTAAGCGCTATTACTTATAATAGCTTATTGCGCTTTTTACGCAACTAGTTTAGTGCAATTTTAGTGCCTAAAGCTTCTAAAAAATTAGTAACTGCTAATAGCCTAATAACCTTAAAGAGTAAGTAGATTGTTACTTGTCTATACAGGAGCTGCTACTTAGTAAACTAACGCTTAGGGCCTATTTGTCCCTAGCGCGCCTTATTTAAGTAGGATCTGTATTGCGCCCTAATTAAATACTAAGTATTCTAATCTGTAGGAGCAAGATCCTTTTTTAGAATTTTTACTAAGGCTTAAAGACTAGTAAAGTTTTAAGTAATTATGCTTATTAAGGCGTTTAAAAGTAGGTCTAGATATATAGTTTTGCTAATCTAGTTTTTAACATTAGTAATTTTAGTAACTTTCCTTATTTATTAAGAAGTGTGTACTTTATACCTATTAACTAGCTTATTATAATTATTTTTTTTATACTTAGTATTAATTGTATAAGCCTTGTATTTGTATTAAGTAATATTATAGTCCTCTTGTTTTTAAGCGCTTGCGCCAGGTAGTAGAGCAATAGGTTCTTTAATATCCTTAGGCAACTTAGGATACTAAAGCTCCTAGTAATCTATTAAGCGCACATCTAGGAGATTAGGATTAACCTAATCCTAGATGCCTTTCTCTAAGTAGTGCAGTCTTAATAGAGCAAACTAGGTTAGCTAGTCTAATTAAGCCTTAAGAATTACATCTAGGGCAACAAGCAGTGTATTAGAGAGGTCTATCTTAATAAGATGCTTTGTAGAATTAAGACGTAAATTATTGTTAAAATAAGAGCAGAATTAGTTAGTTAGTAGCTGTGTTAATAATAACAGTAGCTTGTAGGTTGTAAGATAGATTAGTAGGAAGTTAATTGTATAGTTAAGTAGGTAAGAGGTACAGCAGCTGCAGCGATCTGCTAGCTATACTGTAGGAGAATAAAGAGGAGAGTAAAGTAATAATTAAGCAGTTAGCCTTCTAGCTTGCTAATTGCGCAGTGGGAATTAATACTACAATTAAGTAGCTGGGCTTATAACTGTGGGAGCTAAGAAGAGGCAACTAATATTAATTAAATAGAGTAAAATAAGTGTATGAATTACTAAGGGTCACAACAAAGTGTCCAATAACTACTAAAGAGACATAAGACGATCTACCGCTTATATAGGTGCTAGCGTGGCCGTCACGTGCAGCAGCTTACTAGGATCACCTAATCAACAGGGTGATCCGCATGTCAATACTCTAACACTACATAATTAAAAGTCTTATAGCTTACTTAGTCTTTCTAGGTTGCTTGCAAACCTAGTAGGTAAGTAATATAAAAATTAATTTATAATTAATTCTTATAATTTGTAATTAATACGTTAACACTACCTATACTTCTACTTTTTAGTCAATTATTAAGATTTTAAGTTATATTTTTATGCTTACACCTGCTGCCTAGCTTACGTAGTAAAAGATAATAATTTATAAGCTAATTTAGGCTTTTGCTAGTAATCTTAGCACTACGTTTAGTAAGTAGAGGTTAAGCTTATAATTGCTTACCTTATCTATTATTTAAGACCTAGAATCTTAAACTATAAGATAGTTTACAGTTTACAACTTACTTGCTTTAAATAAAAGTTTTATTATAATTAGCTAGCGCGTTAAAGTCTTTAAGCTTAAACTATTAAACTAGAAATAAGTTGTTAGGCTTATACATAGAAGGCTCCTTACTTTTAAATACTAATAAGTTAGCTTTTCTAAGTAAGCGCACTGCTATTTAACTATTAAATACTCTATTTATTTTTAAGGTGTTAAAGGTGGTGGTTGTTATTGTAGTCAAAATAGGGATTCCAAAAAAAGTGAAAAGCAGCTACCCTCTACTAATCAGTTAGTCAAAAAAAAGATTGTGTGTAGTCAACGAGATTTGAACGGTGGGTGGATAAGGTCCACGCGCTAAGCGCTCGGAGCAGAAAAGCTCAGACCACCAAGCGAAAATCAGGGTCAAAAAAATTTGCTAAAGGTACCAAAAAACGACACTAATTGAAACGTGTTCAACGGCGATTGCCAGCCTATGGCTGGCAACAAGATTGCGATGTAGATGGAGGAGGATTAAATACTCTATAATTAATTGCGTTATTACTCTCTAGAGTTTTTAGTTTAAAAGTGAGTTTTAGAGTAGTAAAACTAGTATCTTGCTACTAATTTAAGCAAATTCTTAATAGTGCACTAGCTTTATGCTTTATTTACTTAGCTTCTTTTAATCTACTTTTCTACTTAGTAGGCAGGCCTTTTTTACTACTTAAGATAGTAAATAAATTACTTTTAAGCTTTTTAGTAGTTAGCTGTATTTCCTAATTTACTTTACCTTAAAAGGCTAAAAGGACTTGCAAGTTGTCTCTTAGATTAGATAGCTTACTATTATAAAAAATCTTTATAATTTTAATTAATTAATTCTTTAGCAGCTTTTTTTGTAATTTTTTTTATAGAACAACTATTTATTAAAGGTTATATTATAGGTAGTAATTACCTAATTGAAAGTTAGTACTTATATATAGTATATATTAAAGGCTTAATAACTAACTAAATAACTAATATAGCTGCAAGAGTTAATTTTAAATCTTTAATAATTACGCCTAGCTGCTTTCTCCCTGTTTAATAGGTAGGCTCGGCAGCTATAGGCATAAATTCTACTCTAGTCTAGGCGTAGAATAGCAGTCTAATGTCTAATTATAAGTAGTTAATAGTATTAAAAATATTTCCTAAACTATTCTTTAGGCACCTAGTTAGGGGATAAGTAGCTATAGATTTTAGTAAAGCTTATTCTATGCAAGTAAGCTGCTATATTTATAATTACTAGCTAAAGCTTAGCTAGTAGATTAGCACTTATACGCATTTTAATAGCTTTTATAATTAGCTTTTAGCCCGCTCTCTCTGCTAAGCTATTAAGCTTATAAGTATATAGTAGTAGCGTTTTAATTACTATCTTTTTCTTTATTGCTTATTCCTTATATCTTAATTGCCTTCTCTAAGGCAGTGTAGCAGTGTGAAGATCGTCTATAGATAATCTGTGTTAGTTCTCTTAGAATAAGTGAGTGCGATGGACGAGGGTTGTACTAGCACGATTGGTAGATTGATGTAAATAGTACAGGGTTGTGTTAGCACGTTTAGTAGAACAATGTAATAACACAGAGAGGTTAAGAATTAAGTAATCCTTAAATTATACTTAAAGTTAAACACACTAAGCTATAAAGGCTTAATACTTACTACTATATACTAAGAGAGTGTCTTACTGTCCGACAAAATCCTATGCTGTCCTATAGAATTCTATGCTGTCCTATGCGTAAGACGTGTAGAATTCTATAGTACATTGTAGGACGTATGTAACTTGTCTTATAAAGGATTTTCGCCAAGGCCTGTAGGATTACGTGCCTAGTGCGGGGTAGCGTTATCTATTAGCACGCAAAGGCTTGTCCTTTGTTTAGGTGGTCTAGGATCTCTTCCTGCCTCCATCCTTTATACATAGTCTATACCTTCTCTCTTCTTAGGTTCGTAACAAGCAGTGTTGTTATCTTAATAGATTTCTATAATTTTTTACTAATATTTTCTCTTAATCCTTACAGTAAAGCCTTTAATTATAGATATAATATTATTTAGTGTCTTTAACTAGATATTATAAATATACAGTTTGCCTAAGTAGTTTGTCTTAAAATTTAGTGCCTATTTCTTAAGTAGTTAACTAGTTAGGAAATTAAATAAATTTTATAAGATTTTATAAAAAAGTTAAAGCTATTTTTCTTTTAGTTGTTATAAGATTAGTTATAAAGTATAAGGTGTTGCATAGTAATTATATTCTAACAGCTTTTTACTAGTAATTTCAATATTCTGCGCTAAGCAGACTAGAGCTTTAATAGCTTGTTGTCCTTAGTGTTTTAATTATTGATACTATAGATCTTTATTACTAGTGCGTAACTATAGTTTTCTTAATTATACTACGGCGTTTACTAGTAGTAGTTAAGCAATATAATTAGGGAGTTGCTTATAGTTAATAAATAAGAGATTAAAGTAACACTCTAAGTTAATTAAAACAACATTCTTCTTAATTGTTCTAAATCTTATAGTATAATTATATTCTAAGTACTAAATGCCTGCTTGCTTAAGCTGTGCTTTAGAGACAATATTAACGTAAAAGCCTAGTATAAACTTAATATTAGTAAGTAGAAGATTAGCTGTTTTAGGGCTAGCCTTGCTATGCAAGACATTTTTAAGCAGCTTATTTTTTATTCTAGCAACTAAAATAAATTAAGTGCCTGCTTTAACTATCTTATCCTTGTCGCATTTATAATTAATGCCTAGTACTAGTTACTCTATGCTATTAACTAAGTAGACTACTGCTCTACTATCTATAATTGTACAAAGAGATAACGTATAAGAGGTAAAAGCTATACTAAACATATTTAAACTAATTTTTGTAATTAAGTTTTTTAGGTTAATTAGTGCTAAAACTAATAAGCTAGGGTACGCTCTACTTAGGTTATTAGTAACTAATCTGCTAGTACTAGCTTTTTAGCTCTTCTTTTTAATCTAAGTCTATAGAGTTGCTTATCTATTACTATTATATTACTTAATAATCTTCTTTTAATTGTTGTCTGTTAGTTTAATTAGTATACTATTAGTAAGTATTAATCCTGTAACTGTAGTTTAAAGTTAGAAGCAGTTACGCAGTATCTAGAAGTAGTTACTTAGCTTATAAAAGTAAAAGTATAATTACTTACTACTTTTATTTAACATTAAGTTATTTAGTAATTATTAAGCTATTTTTAATTTAGATTTAGTTTAGAACACTACGTGTCCTTTTCTTTTTAAGAAAGTAATTAACAAATCTTATAACAAAATACTAAAAACTTTTTTAAATTATTAAGAGTTAATTAAGCTTTACTAAGTGCTATTACTTATAATAGCTTATTACGCTTCTTACGTAACTAGTCTAGCACAATTTTAGTGCTTAAGGCGTTTAAAAAATTAGTAACTACTAATAGCTTAACAACTTGAAAAAGTAAGTAGATTATTGCTTGTTTATATAAGAGCTGCTACTAAGTAAACTAACGCTTAGGGCCTATTTATCTTTAGCAAGCCTTATCTAAGTAGGATCTATATTACGCCTTAATTAAATACTAAGTATTCTAATTTTTAGAAGTAAGATCTTTCTTTAAAATCTTTACTAAGGCTTAAATGCTAGTAAGGTTTTAAGTAATTATACTTATTAAGGTGTTTAATATTAGGTCTAGATATATAGTCTTACTAATTTAGTCTTTAACATTAGTAAATTTAGCAACTTCTCTTATTTATTAAGTAGTGTGTACGTTGTATTTATTAACTAGCTTATTATAATTATTTTTTTATACTAAGTATTAATTATATAAGCCTTAGATTTATATTAAGCAATATTATAGTTTTCTTGTTTTGAAGCGCTTGCGCTAGGTAGTAAAGCAATAGGCTTTTTAATAACTTTAAGTAACTTAAAATACTAAGGCTTTTAGTAATCTATTAAGCGCACATCTAGGAAATTAGGATTAACTTAATCCTAAATGCCTTTCTTTAAGCAGTATAGTCTTAGTAAAGTAAACTAAGTTAGCTAGTTCTAATTAAGCCTTAAGGATTACTTCTAAAGCAACAAGTAGTGTATTAAAGAGGTCTATATTAGTAAAATACTCTGTAAAACTACAACATAGGTTATTGTTAAAGTAAGCGCAGGATTAGTTAGTTAGTAGCTATATTAACGATAACAGTAGCCTGTAAGTTATAAAATAGATTAGTAGGAGGTTAATTGTATAATTAAGTAGGTAAGAGGTACAGTAGCTGCAGCGATCTGCTGGCCGTACTGTAGAAGAAAATAAAGGAGAGTAAGTTAATAATTAAATAGTTAACCTTCTAGCTTGCTAATTGCGTAGTGGGAATTAATACTACAATTAAGCAGCTAGGCTTATAACTTTAGGAGCTAAGAAGGAGTAATTGTTTAATTACCTAAGTGGAAAGTAAGTGTATTAATTAACTAAGTGCTACAACAAAGTGTCTAATAACTACCTAAGAGACATAAGATAATCTGGCCTGTTTATATAGACGCTAGCGGGGCCGTCACGTGAACAGCTTACTAGGATCACCTGATTAAAAGGGTGATCCGCGTATCAATACCATAACAAACAGATTAAAGAATACTAAGGTAGAGCTGTAGTTTAGTCTTTAAAAAAGTAAAAAAAGCACGTAAATGCTAATAACTCTAAAAGCATAAAAAGAAGTAGGTACAATACTAAAAAGCTAAAATAAATAAGTATTTTAAGAAGATAAAGTAAGTAAAAGTAAAAACAGAATAAAGCAACAGGTAAAGGCTGTAGCTTAATTAGTAAAAGAGAAGAAGAAGGCTAAGAGGGCTACTAAATAGGCCTTTAGGGCAGCTGCTTGCAGGGCTGCAAAATAACTCTAATAATCTATTAAAACTTCTTTAAAAAGTAAGAAGAGCAGCCTTAAGGCTCTAAAAAAGGTTACTTAAGAAAAAAGGCCTATTGTAAGCCTTATAGGTAGTAGAAAGCCTTAAGGCAGTGTTACAGCTTAACTAGCGTCTACCTTGCGCACAGGGCGCGCGATTAAAACTTCAACTTAATTTCTATAGCTATATATATTATTTAAGCCTTATAAATCTTACTACTTAAAAAACTTACGATAGTAGCTATTGTGTGAGGCTCTACAGCCTCAAGTTTAGTAGTGGTTTTAGTGTTCAAACCGCGCGTTACGCGGTTATGCGCGTTACGCCGTCAACCTCAGTACCGTGTCCGTGCGCGCAATGCGCGGTCCCAACAAATATAGATTTCAGAAAAATGAGGCTGTAGAGCCACCACTAATAGCTAGTATCGCGAGATTTTGTAGAGTTGTAGTATATATATTATTGCGATCAATTTGTGCTACTTGTATTTACTTAGTAAGTTAACGTTACGCCTGCGGCGGGTAGTACGCGCTGGGGCAGCTAGTGCAGCTACCTCAGCATTAACATAAAATTAATTAACAATAACATATTTTTAATACTTATACTTTTAAGTAAAGACTTATAAGGCCTCACGCTTACTTAATTAAAATAGTTGTATAGCTTTTTAAGCGTCGCAAGCTAATTTTTAACACTCCTTTTTAGCTACCTTTCTAGCCTTCTTTTTCTTTCTTGTCTTTTCAAGCCTCTTCTTCTTAACATGCCTCTTTTTAGCTTATTAAGCCTTATATAATGAAGTTTGCTCTTTCACGTAAGACTTCTTGGCTTTTTAAAGTTGTAGTAGTTATTATTTATATTATTAAACTACCTTGTTGTTATAAGCCTAATAGACTGTTTCAGGCAACTAGAAAATAGCAATACTATAGTACTTCTTAAAATTACTAAGTTAGAAAGTAAAGCTTTTTTTTAGTATTTTTTTTAACTAAAAAAGCCTTTTTTAGGTCTTGAAGTCTTTTATGAAAATACTATTTTAAGCTAAGACATAGTAGAGGCTTTAATAATTTGTTTTTCTTCTTTAGTGCTTATATATTGTACTAAACAGCATATACAAGTCTTTATATTAAGTTAATTGTTTCTACTAAGTATAGAAGCTGAAAATATATCCAAATCAAAGGCCTTTTTACAGAATCTTTAAGATATAAACTTAGAATAAGGTAGATAAACTCTAGTTACTTAAAAAGACTTTCTAATAGTCTTTTTTTTAAAAGCAGTACTCTAGGCCCTCTAAAAGAGAAGAACAAGGTCTCTTTTTATTATTAGTAAAAGCCCTTAGCTGTCAGAGAAGGCCTGGTCAACCTTGACGATATATACTATCCTGCACCATGATCAGTAGTTCACTGATCATACGTACCCTTTTGTGGTTGTTATGGCGTAGTGGTGCAGGGCTGCGTTCTGACATTAGCTTTAATAAAAATAAAATAAAAGCCTAGTTATATAAGCAGTTAGAAGAGACCTAGAAAATCTAATATCAAGTACTTAAAGCGTATAAGTTAAATAAGAAAAAAACACAGCTAATAGATTTTTATTGTTATTATAGTAATTAATAATATCTATAGTTAAGTAGAATTTATGGCTATTAAGAAGAAGTAATTAGTATTTTAAATAAGCATTCTGTCTAGTCTTTCTCTAAAAAACTTCTTTAAGCTCGGCTAGACTAATATTCTTAATTACTAGCTTGAAAAAAATAAGCTAACAAACACTAAGTGCTTTTTATTGTTAACATTCGCAACTTAGCTTAATTTTAAAGCTCTAACAGCTAACTAAAAGATAAAAGCTAGAGATAAAGCTATGCTATTCAAATAAACGCAAGCTAAAATAATTAAATACTTTTCATTACTATTTTCAGTTGTAGCTCTAACTCCTTTTAAGTTATATATTTTCTTATTAAATACTCTTCTTAACCTTCTAGTTACTTTATTTATAAAGCCTTTCTTACTTATATTAAAAATTTAAGAAGGCCTTATATTGTATTTTTTTATCTTCTTATATTGTAGCTTAAAGTAAAAGCTATGTTTAGCCTCTAAAATAGCTTTATAGCAATAATAGTCTATTCCTTCCTGCTAGCGTAAGATAAAATAGGTAGGAATTTTATTAATAAAGTAAGTAACCTAGCTTTCTAAAACTTCTCTACTAGCTAAAGATAAAGCAAAATTGCGTATTATTACTTATGTAGGTAGTGTACGTTGCTTAGTAAGTGTAGTAATATACTTTAGGAGCTTAGTATCTTAGTGTAGGTAAAGAAGTTAGTAGGCAAGTTAGCGTAGTTAAGTTTAGCCCTTGTGTCTTTAAGCAAGCGTACAATAACTAATACTGTACTTTTTTGCATACTTTCTATATAAGAAAGCTGCGCTTAGTGCGCGCAATTTAATTTCTTTAACTGCTTTCTAGATTAGGTCTATAGTGGTTGATTTATAACGCGATTTGTGTTGGTGGTTGTTGTGTTAGAGTGGGTCATTGCGCGAACTAGGTCATTGCGCGCACGGACACGGTACTGTTACATCAATCTACTAATCGTGCTAGTACACCAACCGTCCATCGCTACTCGCTCATTCCCGAGAACCAACCCTAGATCATCTTCGGACGATCTTCACATTGAGGTTATCACTAAAATAAGATAAAGTTGGCCTTCTACTAAATAACTATCTATAAGTTAACAATAACTTTAACGTTACACACTTATTATTTTACTTTATATAAGACCTTCACTAGCTTTAGCCTTTTAAGACAACCTTTTGATGTAACTACACATTTTATAGACACCTTTTTATTAAAAAAAGATTTATTGCTAACAACAGGTATCTGGGCTTATATAAGCCCCCTTGTTTAGCATTACTAGCACGCAATTAGTGTATCGCATGTTTAGATAAAAACAAAGATGCGCGATATCCCTCTAACTAATTGTCTTAACTAATAACTATTTACTAATAACTGCAACTTCTATTGTTTTTGTTGCTATTTTAGCAGTGTTATAGTTGCGGCGTTTCTAGCATGCGCTTATACTTAGATGTAAATATATAAAAACAACGTTACTATCTTAGTATAGCTTTTTTATTCTTAGAAGCAACTTATAAAATTCTCTTACTTATTAGTTTATTCTAGCTACTTAATAGCTGTTTTAAAACGCTTTTGCTTTTTGTAAAGCTACTATAAAGGTTATATTTACGTAGGAGGAGATTAGTAAGATAATACACTATTACTGTACCTAAACTATTAATATGCGCAACGTATTTAATAGACTTACTACTAAATAAGCTTTTTACAACTTTTATTATAACTTTAATATCTATAATACTAGACGCATTAATAAAGTATTGATAAATAATAGAATTTAACTTCTATATCTACTTAATTACTATAAAAGCTACTGCTAACAGCTCCTCTTTAACTAACTAGAGAAGCTACTTAATAAAAGTAAATTCTACTACTATAGCTTTTTATATAGTAACTTAGTAAGGTCTAATTTTACTTAATATAAGCTATTAGTTTTTATATTAAATAAGAAAATAAATAGTTTAAGTATTATATTATTTATATGCAAGTTGTTTGTATATAGTACTATATAGTATAAGGAATCTTAAAAGTAAAAAGTAGTAAGTAGAGAGCTTTTATAAAGTATTGCAGGCTTCTGCTATAGTAACGTACGTGTCCTTACTTTTCTCTACCTTCTCTACTTTTATCGCAATCTTGTTGCTAGCTATAGGCTAGCAACTGCTGTTAAACACGTTTTAATTAGTATTGTTTTTTAGTACTTTTAGCAAATTTTTTAACCCTAGTTTTGCTTACTAGTCTAAGCTTTTCTGCTCTAAGCGCTTAGCGCGTAGACCTTATCTACTTACTGTTTAAATTTTGTTAACTACACATAATCTTTTCTTAACTTTTGCTACTAATTAGTAGAGGGCAGCTGCTTTTTACTTTTTTAGAAAACCTATTTTGACTACAACAACAACAACAACAACCACCACCTTTAATACCTTAAAAAATAAATAGAAACTAATAAAGCAAGACATTTCCTAAAGATCAGCCCAACAGCAATAATTTCGGCGGAGGCGCAGTCTATCTTAGTAATAGCTTTGGCGGCTATGTAGGTAGCAGCTTACCAGTTTAGTATGTTCCCTTACGTCCTCCTTCGAACAAATCATAGTGGCGCATACAACATCCTTACTTTTGCGTAGTCATTATTGCCTAGCTGATATATTGTCTATACAGATAATCCTTAACTCAAAATCGCAGATAGAGTATAAACTATAGTTAAAGGAGAAGTCAACTTTAAAATAACACATAGAGTAGAAGACAGTTTTATGTAGAAGAAAGGCACAGGTCGCGCTGATAACCCGAGAGTCTTTAGTAATGAGATAGAGGGGAACGCGAAGGTTGGCGTGAAGAGGTGGTGTATGAAGAGACGGCAGGGGGGAGGTTATGCACATCACAGCGAGGGCGTAGGGAAAGGACCTATACAGGATGATGTGTTATAGGCACTGAGACACCTAGGTACTGACATCTGGACAGCACGATTGCATTATCAATTTACTGTTTTTTTCCGCTGCAACTTCTTCTACGCTCTTCTTGGCTGCCTTGTAACAATCTTCGACTATCTCCAAATCTAAACCGCTTAGAATTCGAGGTTACAAAATTATCCTCGCACAGAGGTACAAAGCCGCAGTGCATGTAGATCACCCTTGCCATTCTGGCCATGTAAAGATATTTGCAAGATACCAACAGGGCTCATCATCAAGTATCTCCATGCGCACTGCGTCGCTAACTGCGAAGTAGCCGTTCCACTGTTCATCATCTATATTTGACCACAGCTTCTCGAACTTGTCGTCTAAGCAATCGGACTAGTCTCTTCACTTACAGAAATCTACGGCGCTCTTTGCGGAACTAGTCGTGTGGAGGATTTTCCAGGAGCCGGTCCAGCATGCGCTTTAGGTGATCTCGATGGTGAGGGACTACGTATTTCGTTACCATCCACCGACAGCGCGGGTTTGAGAACGTGGGGGAGCGATGCGTTTTGATCATGCGTTCTTTCGTTGGCGGATGACTTCACTTCGTGGACGCTTTGTTAGAGGCTCCTTTCTTTACCAAATGTCTTTCCCAGAAAGATTTTTGTAGAGCCCATCCATGTACTACGAGCCACTGCGGCTAAAATGGTAAATATCACACCAAGGTACGATTCATCGCTCTATCGAGACAATTTGCCGGAGGCCACTGTTTGTTGACTGAGCCTCTATGGAATTGGGCTTTCGCACCACTTTGAGAAGTTTGTGGTCCAAGTGTTGTCTTACGACTGAGGACGTCAACGCAGAGGCGCGGTAAGGACGAATCTTACATAACCTGTCTCGCTGGTTCAGCAAGCATCGCATACAAGACACCATACCTGATAAAAATACATTCAACTTCGGCTGTCATATCAACAGTCTTGGAATTTATGGCATTATCTCTCATATCCACGCAATGTACCCCAAAAAATCTATAATTCTTTATCCGACATCAGGACAATGGGTATTTTATAAGCCCCTTCTTCAAGACGCCAATGACGGAGGTTTCGTAGCTATACACACAAAGTAGAGAATCGGTATGGCGTAGTGGAAGATGGCATTTTTTTTACTCCTTCTTTACTGCCTCGGAAGGCTTCTCGCCCTTGCCTGTAGGATCGTCCATCTTCATAGCTCGTTCATCTTGTTCAGCCCTCTCAGCACTTCCACCTGCAGCGTCACCGGCGCTAGCCTCGGCTTCTTTGCTTTCCTCAACAGCCTTGGCTTCCTTGGCTTCCTGCGCCTCCTTTGCAGGCTTTTCATCGATATCCTCGTGGTCCTTGGGCGATGCTGTAGCCTTGTTCTCAACTGTCTCGGTTTGTTCGTTCTCCTCGTTGATGAGTTCTTGCTGCTCCTTGAGAACCTCAAGACGTTGCTTGTTGGTTGCGGCACCTTCGGCATTGCGGACCTCGAGATCCACTTCGTGGTACAACTCCTCAGGGATACTGGAAAGAACAGCCTCCAAAGCATCGATTTGAGAGGTCATTTCTGTCTCTTTGCCCTGGGCGTAGACGAAAGCGTTGGAGAGCACCAGAAGGGTTGATGGGACACCGTGCTTCAGACGGAGATCGAGCCAGCTAGTGAGGTCATCCCGTAAGCGGCCGGGAGAGACACCGTAGGTTCGCAGACCACGGCTTGCACAGGCAGTCTGGAGCTCGGGAACAGAGAGGGAATCGACACCTTCGTAGGCAATAGCTCTATCGTCACGCTTGATTTGGCGCATGCGTAGACGGACCTGGTAGCGCAGAAAGTTGTCTGTACCGAAAGAGGTGATGTTCATGTAGCGGCAGATTGAGACAAGCTGGGGCCGAGACAAGTTGTCCAGGGTCAGGTCGTCTTTGAAAATCTTACATACTTTGATAATCTCCTCTGGGGTTGGCTTCTCACCAGTGGTGCGGACTTTGCGGAAGAACTCGGCGAATTCAGCTGTCTGCGCGTTCTCAGCAGAGACAGGGAGACCGGTTTCCTTTAGTGTTGTACGAAGGAAGTCGCTGACGTCCTTGCGAGTTGCTCGGAGTGTCTGGGCCTTGGTGTCCTTGGCCGACTGGCCCTCGTATGTACTAGGCAGCATGTTGGGGAAGAGCTTGAGGGCTACGGGAAGCAATAGTTCCGCAAAGGGGACGATGACGAACGGCAGGAAAGGTACCAAACGGGCAAGATCCTGTACGGTACGTTGCAACTAGATCTTGTGAGCAACAATTATCAGTACTGACTTCCAGTACATACTTGTCGACGTTCACGGCGAGTAAGCTCGTAGCCAGCCGCCATTTTCAGTGCGAGTTTGGAGCTAATCCGAACTTCGAAGCCGAGCAACTTGGTGCCGTCCCAGTAGTGAACCAACTCCTTCTTGACCTTTTGCCAGATGGTCAACTTATTCTTCTCTTCGTCCTTTTTGGCTAGAATCTTCTTCTCCTCCTTGCTCTCAGCGGCCGACTTCTCCACCTTTAGCTCGCTTAATGTCTGGACATCTTGTGCGTGTGTTTTTGGGATGGCGGTTGCGCCGGACTTGGGGACTTGGGGGTCCGACTTCTCGACGGTCTGTTTTGGCTGTTGCTGAGTCTGCTGCTTGAGCAAATGCTGGTTCGCCTGCTTGGGGTCGAAACCAGGAGGCGGGTAGCTTTGCGCATTGTTTGATGACGTCGACTCGGTTTGTAGGGCGCGCAGCGGAATGAGGATGCGAATTGCTGGCGAGTTCCTGAGCATAGGGCGGTGAGCTCTAGTAGCAGTCCGGATGCCCGCTCTGAAGACTGCGGGCGCTGCCCTAGAAGCAGTGCGACCGGCGTACATTGCGCCGGAGGAGAGCGAGGTTTACAGGGAGTGCGTCGTATATGGTACAAGGATTAAAGTAGATTTGGTAGAGAAGCAACAGATGAAGGGTAGAAAGAGATGGTAGATGACAGCGTTGGTAGTTTGATGCAACGAGTGGAATGATGCAGCTTTGAGAAAATGGGCTCCGCTGACGTTGCGTCTTCGGACTTAGTCTCAGGGACCGGCGGGCGGGCGATCTGCTGGCTAAAGCTTGGTCGCCACCAACGGTGCGCACAAGTCATCGGACTGACGCGCATAGCCGTGACAGCTACAGCTAGCAGCAGCATTGGGCCCTGGCTTATGCGACATGACTTTTTTCTTTTTTTTTCCCTTCAGGTTTGTCAAAGTTGTGGTGTAGTCAAAAGGTTGTTCCAAAGTTGGTGAAAAGCAGCTGCCCTCTACCAATCGGTCGCAAAAGTCGAGAGAGAAAAAAATGATTGTAAGCGACGAGATTCGAACGGTGGGCGGATGAGATGCACGGCGACGTGACTATTGTGGCATGTCATGGTCCATTCGCCGAGGCGATGGCGTCTCCGATGTCCGCAAGAACGACAGCGCAGCTTGCGAGTCGAAAGCCATGAATGCTGGGGGCCGTCCCCTCCCCTCGATGCCTATCCGACGGTAATCGTTCCTCTGCCACCTTGGCCAGGTTCGGTGTTCCGGCGACTCCATACCTCCATGTCACCACTCCCCTCCTGCCTCCGTACCATAGTTCACTGATTCTCTATTTCACACAATTTTCGCCATGGATTTGTTCTAGCAACTAGGAGCCTTTGGCGGAGCGCTCGAGCTTCATCCACCGTACCGACCTATTATCTATATCAGCATATATTCGCAGGCAACTCGCGACTCTGAATTACGCATACAATAATGCCTGTTCAAAGACTGTCCAAGGCCGCCAGGATCATACTGGTTGGCGCGCCTGGCGTCGGGAAGGGCACCCAGACCGAGCGCTTGATGAACAGATTCTCGGAGCTCTCAGCAATCAGTTCTGGTGATTTACTGAGGAAAAATGTTCGGGAGCGGACACCCCTCGGTATGCGCGCCGCTTCCCTCGTTCGTAAAAAAAGTGCTGACCGGGGCAGGCATACAAGCGGAATCGACGATGAAGTCTGGCAACTTGGTACCCGACGCCATGATCTTGCGTCTCATTGTCAACGAGCTCACGACACGCGGGTGGATCCGAGACAACGCCTTGCGCCCATATGCGCTCAACTTCAGCTCCATGGACACGCCAGCGACTACGGTAGATGCAGTCATGATCCCCTCGGCGGTACGGGCTCCGCGATACACCTTCTCCAACAGGCCATCGGCCTCGTTCATACTCGACGGCTTTCCAAGAACCGCGGTGCAAGCGATACAGCTCGACAACATTGTACCCATCAACATGGTGGTCAACTTCAACACTCCGAGCGAGATTATCATCGACCGCATATGTAACCGCTGGGTGCACGAGGCCTCAGGGCGTGTCTACAACACTACGTTCAATGCGCCAAGAGTTGACGGCAAGGATGACATGACGGGCGAGCCGCTTACTCGAAGAGCCGACGACGACCCAGAGGTGTGGAAGGCGCGGCTGAAGAGCTTCAAGGCGAACAACGAGCCCTTGCTTGAGCATTACGACAAGCTGGGTGTGCTTTGGACCGTCACGGGGAACAGCAGTGACGAGATTACTCCACAGCTTTTTGACGAGTTCAACAAGCGCTTCGGTGCTGATGAGCATTGATGTACTGCCATGTTAACAACCATGTCTTTCTTCATTCACTGTACATGTTAGACCCGCCACACGACATGGCGGTAGAGTCCACTCATTGCACGCCATTAATCACCATTTCTTGAAATCATGGCCGTTCTAGCCGAATCTCGCCCGCTTCGTAGGAGCGCCGAGGACTGTGAAGCCGTGTACGAGCGCGTGAGGCATCGTGCGACCGCCCTGGACAACGGCGCTAATGCCGGGTCGCCGACCGACGTCACCGACACAACCCCGAGCTCACTAAGACGACCCCAGCCCGCCAGCCCGCCACATGCATCAACATTTGACCATCTGCTTGACGAGCCCGAGTACGCCCAGATAAGCGATATCGAAGACCTTGCAACCAGTCGCCTCGTCCACATTGGCGATCCAGAGGCTGTCCGCAGACGCGCAATGGCAGCCGACTTCAGCGAAGGGCGCCTGGAGACATTCGTCGGTAGCCCGCAGAAAGAGCTGGCAGGCACGCAGAACCAATATGTCTCCTACCAAGTCACCACAAAGGTTGGTGCCTCCGACCTTGAATGTGCACTCGTCGTGAAGCTGCAGAACTAACCCTCACCCCGCATGTAGTCCGACTTTCAGTCCTTCCAGAAACCCGACTTCTCCGTACGTCGCCGCTTCACAGACTTCGTCTTCCTCTGGAAACAGCTCTCCAAAGAGTACCCGCAATGCGCCGTCCCGCCGCTGCCCGACAAGCACAAGATGGAGTATGTGCGTGGAGACCGCTTTGGCCCGGACTTCACACAGAGAAGAGCCCACTCATTGCACCGCTTCCTCAAGCGGATAGCACTGCACCCAGTGCTGCGAAGAGCAGCTCTGGTCATCAACTTCCTGGAGAGTCCCGATTGGAATCAGCATATGAGGGGAAGGTCATCAAGAGCTGCGAGTGGGTCGGAACAAGGCGGCGTCGGCTTCGTGGACGCAATCGCGGACACCTTCGTCAATACCTTTACCAAGATACACAAGCCGGACCAACGCTTTATTGAGGTCAGCGAGCGAGCCAATAAGCTCAGCGAGGATCTGAGCAACGTTGAGAAGGTCACCGTCAAGGTGGCCAGGCGACAGGGTGATCTGGAGACGGATTACGCCGATCTCGCCACGCAGTGCCAGAAGCTGACGACCATGGAACCTGCAGTCGAAGGCAACCTGACATCCTTTGCTGCTTCTGTAAATACCACGTCACAGGGGTTCAAGTCTATCCGAGACCACACAGATCAAAACTACCTCACTAGTCTGCGCGATATGGATGCTTATATTCAGGCCGTCAAGACACTACTCCGCACACGAGAAGGCAAGCAGCTCGACTTTGAACAGTTAAGCGAGTATCTGGCCAAATCTGCCGCGGATCGGGATTCCTTGGCTAGCGCAACAGGGGCCGGCTTGGGTGCGTCAGGCTTCCTGCGATCCAAGGTGGAAGATTTCCGGGGTATCGACCACGATCAAGCGCGTCGGCAACGGGTCCGCAAACTCGAGGTCGAAATCGAGCGGCTGACGGGCGAGGTCGAGCTGTCCAAGAAAGCCAGCGAGGCCTTTGATGAGCACACCGTCAAGGAGGTGGCCGATTTTGAACGTATCAAAGCCGTCGAGTTTAAAGACACCCTGGGTGATCTTGCAGATGCACATGTTGATTTCTTCCAGAGCACTATTGAGACGTGGGAGAAGTTTCTGGAGGATATGCGCAAGGAGGAGGATCAAAGGAAGGCTGTTGCGGCATCGTAGGATGATGGCCGACTTGTACCTACTGTAAACGAAGGACAGGCAGCGCCCATACAGGTCGATGCGCCGTCTGAGTTGACTTAGATGTTTTGAAGCCCCCAAGCGGGTGGGAGGAGGCAGGGCCCAACTACAGAGTGATTGTGAGGCCGTTTGTCCCTTGGTAGTCGTATGTAACGATAACATGCACTGCGTTTCGAATCACGAAGACTAGCATCTCCCGCACTTTGGGCTAGTCTCTTCATCACATGAGCCTGATGAGGTTGGTATGGAGGTACGGAGTACGTGTGTCCACGATCTTCACGTGCAAGAGCGATTGGAGCTAAACGAGCTAAACCCTGGAAGATTGCTACCGAGCCGACGGTCCCGTACCTTTAGAAGGTTTGACGCCCGTCAAAAGCCCATCCTGTTGTTCATCCCATCCCACAAGAGACAGGCGGCACCTGCAGCGCAAATTCCCCGCTACACTACATGGCCACGATCCCTTATATAAATCAACCTGCCCCGCCAAAACCCATGTCTTTGCCACTGCCCGTCACATCACCCACCATGCCGCCGAGCAAAGGTACGACTCCTTGCGCGTGAATCCTGCCGAATCTTGACCACGTACTGACCATTGAATTGCGCAGAAACTGCAAGGCATGAGTGCGTCTCGGAAGATGCACTGCAACACCTCCGCACGTATAAATACTCGAGTGTCGACAAGTCCTTCATCTCCCGCTACATCCTCAAGCATTACGTACGCACCCTGCACCTGCGCACTCGCCACGCGACCTGACAAGAATATAGTGGGATGCCTTTGTCGAATTGCTACCGCTGTGGATTGCGCCGAATCTTGTCACATTATTAGGCTTCTTTTTCATCCTGGGGAATGTGGTGCTGCTAGAGCTATACATCCCGGATCTGGTCGGACCAGCACCCTCATGGGTATACTACAGCTTCGCCTTTGGCATGTGGATGTAGGACGCAACAGTACGGATGGGTTGAAAGCAATGCTAACCGCCTGCAGGTATTCCACAATGGACAATGTCGACGGAAAGCAAGCGCGCCGAACCGGCACATCGAGTCCGCTAGGAGAACTTTTCGAGTACGTGATAAACACTGCCCAAAGCGCCAATATCACGATACTGATTGCGACGTAGCCACGGAATTGATTCTCTCAACTGCACATTAGCAAGTCTCCTGGAGACGGCGGCTGTGGGATACGGCTCGACCAAGATTGGCGCATTTACTGCGCTGATCCCGGTGCTGCCCATGTTCTTCTCGACTTGGGAGACATACCACACGCACACGCTGTACTTGGGCTACTTCAACGGTCCCACTGGTACGTTGATTAGCTCGATTTGTCTTGGGATCTACTGACTCTGCACAGAGGGGTTGATCCTCGCATGCACCTTCATCTGCATGTCCGGCTACTTTGGCCCCGAAATATGGTCAACACCCCTCGCAAACTACTTCCCATCCTACAAAGCGGAAATCGGCAGCGTTACCCTGAAAGAACTCTGGGTACCTATCATCCTCTTCACATTCTTCGTAGCCCATCTTCCAGCATGCATCGTCAACGTTGCACGAGCGCGACGAGCCAGGAACCAGCCTCTGCTCCCCTTGCTCAAGGAATGGACACCGCTAGTCATCTTCGTCACATGCACCATGGCCTGGCTTGGATCGCCTTACTCAAAGCTCCTCGAAGACAACCACCTCGTTCTCTACTGCCTAACCATGTCACTAGTCTTTGGTCGCATGACAACCAAAATCATCCTAGCGCATCTCACACACCAACCCTTCCCTTACTGGACCATTATGCTTGCGCCAATGATTGGCGGTGCACTTCTCATCAACCACCCCTATTTCACCTTCCCTGGTACAACATTCGGTCCCATTTCAGCGAATTTTGAATTGTGGTATCTGCGCGCTTACTTTGTATTTGCGGCTGTTGTGTACGGGAAGTGGGCGCATCTAGTCGTCACAAGTATCTGCGATTACTTGGGGATTAATTGTTTGACTATTCCTCGGAAGACAGCGGATGATTTGAAAAACGGACATGTTGTGGATGGGAAAGGCCGGACTGACTAAGGACGCTGCATGCATGAACTTTGCGACGACATTTATTCCTACACCCGTATAGACTGGGCGGTGCATAGATCGGCTCTCGCCTTTTTACCTTGCATGACAGCGCAGCGCAGCGATACTTTATGATTCGGTCTTTTCTTTGGTCTCAAAAGACTACATATGACATTTTTCACGGCCTTTTTTTCAAGGGGGGAGATACATATACTCTTATTTTAATCACTTTGTAATCGATAACCCAGACCACAAAGGTCTTGTTTTAGCATACATCCAGCGGGATCGATCTTGTACTATGCTCTTTTTTATTTCCAGAGGTCTTTTTAGCAGATACGTTACTGTATATTTTTAACCGCGTTTCAAACAACATTTGGGAGGAGAATAAAAAGAGTGAGGGGGGTGATAGAGTGGTGGGATGACCAGGTACAGAGCTTAGGCTTGGAAAGCCAGAAAAGTAAAATACATTTGATGAGTGTGTTTGTTATGATTCCACACTTTTTCTCCCTTCCAAAATGAGGATGTGCTGTAAGGTAAGGTAAGGTTGGTGTTTTGTTGAAGGTGACGCGGGGTAGGAATTCGTTTCGTTAGCGCCGACTCTGCTGCCCACATAATTTCTTGCGCGGCAACAACCAAGTGCTCAGCATTACCGTCACCACACAAAATGGCACCCGCATCACTACTAGACCTCGTGTCGGCGCTGCCCGATACCTCGGGATGGGGACCGCCAGTATCCAACGAGACGATGCTCGATGGCGTACCGTTTGCGCCTTACTCCAAGGCCGACAAGCTGGGTCGCATGGCCGACTGGACTGAGGGCAAGGACCGCGAGCGGGGAGGACGCCAGCAATACGGCAATCGCAACTATAGGGGTATGTTAAAGATAGTATCATAGAGAAATACCAAAGACGCTAAGACATTTCGTAGACCAGCAAGTATACGGCGCGAACCAGCAGACCAACCCCTTCGCCATCCAGGCGGCCGAAGAGGAGGCTACCTTCTCCGTTGTCGACAACACACGCACATCAGCCCGCGGCCGAGGATTTGGGCGAGGCGGCGGCACCGTCTTCCGTGGACGTGGAGGGGCGCGGGGCGGACAGGCGCAACGCGGAGGGCGTGGCACCTTCCAGCGCGTTGGTGGCCGTGGCGGAAACCAATACGACAACCAGCGTGGTGGCCGTGGCGGCAGGGGAGGACGTCGCTTTGGCTGGAGGGACGACAAGCCCCAGCGCAACCGCGATGCCTCGGTGCAGGTCAAGCCCGAATGGAACGTTATGGAGGAGATCGACTTCTCCCGTCTTAGCAAGCTCAACCTCGACACCCACGAGGGAGAGGACATCGACAACTATGGCTTCCTGTACTACTACGACCGCAGTTACGACAAGCAACCTGGCGCGAAGACCTCTGAGCGAAAACTCAACGTCCTTGACCGTGCTGCCTACAATGTTACCACTTCCAGCGATCCCATCTTGCAAGAGCTTGCCGACAAGAACGAGGCTACTGTATTCGCTACCGACGGCGTCCTTTCCATGCTCATGTGCGCGACCAAATCTGTCTACTCCTGGGACTTGGTCTTCACCAAGAGGGACAACAAGGTCTTCATCGACAAGCGCGATGGATCAAGTCTGGACATGGTTACTGTCAACGAGAACGCCGCAGACGCGCCGCTCGAGATTTCCGAAGGCAACAAGGACTCCATCAACAGCCCGGGTGCCCTGATGCTGGAAGCCACCCACATCAACAACATCTTCCCCCTCCAGGTCGTTTCCGAGTCCGAAACACAAAAGGTCAACATGCCCCACGAGCACCCCTTCTACAATGAGGAGGTTGAGACCGACCCACCCGCCTCCAAGGCATACAGGTACCGCCGATTCGATCTGTCTCTAGACAAGGACGAGGAGCCTCTGCACCTGGTTGTCCGGACGGAACTGGACGCTGTTGTTAAGAACAACATCAACGGTGAAGACCAGTACCTGACCATCAAGGCCCTGAACGAGTTCGACAACAAGGCGCAGGGAGCTGGTGGTGCTTTGGACTGGAGGTCTAAATTGGCAAGCCAGAGGGGTGCTGTTCTCGCCACTGAGATGAAGAACAACTCTTGCAAGCTTGCCCGATGGACTGTGCAGAGTATATTGGCCAAGGCTGATACCATGAAGCTTGGGTATGTATTTCCATCAGTCGCATCGAGCTCAGCTAACCGCATTCCAGATTCGTGTCCCGTACCAACCCTAAGAACAACAACGACCATGTCATCCTTGGTGTACTTACAGCCAAGCCCCGTGACTTCGCCGCCCAGATGGCACTTAACCTCAACAACGGATGGGCCATCGTCCGTACTATTGTTGACATGGTACTTCGTATGGACGAGGGCAAATATGTCCTCGTCAAGGACCCTAACAAGTCTCTCCTTCGCTTGTACTCGGTACCCATGCACACTTTCGAGGAGGAGGATATCGAGGAGATGCAGGTACCGGCTGAAGATGATGAGGAGTAATTTCGGGAAACTAAAATGGGGTGTGATTCTTTTCTTTCAGCGATATCCGTAGGGATGGTTCACGTGATAGCATGCATGGTAGACGACATACCATTTAACGACGATGCCGGACAGATGTCCTCAAGCTGAACCTTGGAATTGGTGGAGACCCGACACGTGATACTAAGTTGGTGATTCATGAGGCTGTCGGCTGTCTTTTGTCTGCCTGGTAATCGGCTTGTAAGATCGTGCACTGACCGTAGGTACCTGCCAAGTGGCGTCGGAGATCCCTTCGTCGTCCACACTTGACTTCTTTGATCCTTTTCCCCAACAACAATCCTTGCGCGCTTTACTTGGATCACCCCTCTATATTCTCTTATGATGGATGTTGTACAGCATCAACTCTACCTGATTGCCCTCAACTATGGTCGTCGATGAACTCTTGGTCCACATCTCCACACCAGCTACCCGCCAAAACGATCAACTCTACCGTTCCTTAGCCGACGCTTATCTCAACTACGAGCCGTATCAAAACCAAGCAGAGGACTCACAACAACACAATGTATCAAGTCAGTCTGCAGATACTTCCCTAGTAAGCGACCCAGCAGTACCAAACAACGGGAGTTCATTCCATAAAAACATCGACACATCAATCTTATCAACTAGTAAAGATTCTTACGGCAGTTTTCCCTCTCACTTATCATTTGATGGACATGCTGCCAGAGGATATACCGGTGCGTCCTACGACGATGCAGATGTAGTAGAAGACGAGGGCTTTGCACCAACATCTAGTCGGCTTGCGAGGTTGGAACGTATTCATCGGAATTGGAAGGCGCAGGTTACGCCCAAGTCAAGCGCTGTTGGTAAAGAAGAGGATGGGGGAGATTGGAGTAGTTTTGTAGAGGATGAGGACGAGGATGTTGATACGGCTTTTATTGAGGATACGCAGGATGCGGTTAGGGCGCTGCAGAGTCAGTTGACGGATGGGTTTGAGGGAGTTTATGGGGATACTGAGGAGGAGGCTGAGGACGAGGAGGAGGAGGATATTGAGCTAGCTGAACGCACGATTTCTAATACAGCAGAAATGCTGCAGAGTGAACCACCGCATAGCCTCTGGATGGCTCGTGAGGATACCTTCGAAGACGATTCGGACGCTGGAAATTCTACGCAAGAGGCCCCTTTGTTGTCTGCGAAGCCAGCTGGCCCCCAAACTGCCACTGTAGCAAAAAAGTCGGTTCCGCCTCGAGCTACACCCTCTCTCAAGGTACCTGCAGCCGCTGGAAATCATCGTAAGAGTGCGCGCTTGGAAGAAGCTCGTTGCACAGCAAAAACCAAGACGCCTCTGTCCTCAAACCAACATCCGGAGTCCAGCAGCGCCGTTCAAGAACACCAAGAAAGTTTGCGTTCAAACGACGCGTCAAAGCCAGCGGCCTCAATACCACAACACAATGCAAGCGAGAACAAGAGCGTCCACAAAACCGGCAAGCTCGATCAGTTCGTAGACTTGACCAAACTTCCACTCAGTGTACTTGCTCCCGAGCCGAAGATAGGTATAACTCGTCCGGGCACTCTACCGTCCCAGGTCACGACGTACCTTGCAGCTATCAAAGCCCAGAATCCAAACCGGTTTAAACCAACCAGAAAGTTACGCTCTCCTGCACCCGATGAGCGCGGTTGGTGGTCCATCGACTGTTCGCTTTGGCCTGGGCAGATCCAAAAAGACTTCTGGAATGCAGTGTGTGAACTGTTAACAAAGGGCAGGCTTGGTTGGGCCACGTCGTTGCATCGAGAAGTTGATTCTCAAACCCTTGGAGAGGTCAGACTGTATTGCTGGGGAGAACTTTTAGAGCACATGTGGTTGGTATTGTGGCTTTGCTCCAAGGGGAAAACATGTGGTGCAGGTCTCAGGTGGTTTGATGCTTGGAAAAACGCCGTCTTAGAGATGGAGTAAGACGATGCGTAATTTTGGATATTCGGAGACGAACATAGACTAGTGGCTGCAATCTGTCATGCGCACATGAAATAACCAAACTAGACTTCCATTCATTCCTTGGTTGCGTGAACTTTGGATAAATACCGATTAACACCCTTATCGTTCCTGCACGCGTGAAACACGAATGCCAAGAGACACGTCTGAGGTCGCTGACCCCCAACATATTGAGCACCGCGGTGGCGCGCAACGTTTCCTGGATCACCCAGCGATGTAACTTATCACCTGAAGGCGCGATCATGTCTTCGCAACCGCACAATGGAGTGCATAGAGTCGCTAGCTCCGATGCTGGCACCGACGAGCGCACGCTCTATGACCACACCGACGACGACGAAGGCTACGACGGTAGACCATCCGGCGAACTTGACGAACGCGATGACGACATTCTAGACTCGGAAGACGAGCGCGAGAGGCTTCTTACGCGGAAAGATGGCGCTGAGGGCATATTAGGGCGCAAAGGCTCAGGCGTCAAGGTCGGAAAATGGGAGAAGAAGAAGGAGATGAAGGAGCGCAGGAAAAGCGGCACCGAGGAAGCAAGTGCCCTCATGTATGAAATGGAAGAAGGCATTGGCGCTTCAAATACAAGTTTCCGGTCGAGGAGAAGTTCAGAGAGCGATGAACAGCGGTTACTTGCGAGCGAGTCCCAACGGGGAGTATGTATAGTCTACGAATGCGCAGACGAAGCTAATGGATATTACAGGCACGCAGGAAGAGCCTATACCGACGGATAGGCATATATATATCCATCATTGTCCTCTTCGTCGTCCTCCTCGCAGCTACGTACAATCTCTCTACCCCTAAAGATGTCAAGGACGCAGCAGTCATGGTATCTAACGGTACCTCACTTTTTGCGCCTACGACGATCCTAATTTCTCTCGATGGCTTCCGTGCCGACTTCCTATACCGGAATCTCACACCTACGCTCAACCAATTCGTACGAGAGGGAATATCGCCAAAGTACATGATGCCCAGCTTCCCTAGTGTCACGTTCCCGAATCACTACACAATGGCCACGGGCATGTATCCCGAAGCGCATGGCGTGGTAGGAAACACCTTCTGGGATCCAAAACTCAAGCAGGAGTTCTACTACACAGATCCAAAACGCAGTCTGCAACCGCACTGGTGGGGGGGTGAACCTCTCTGGGTCACAGCCGAGAAGCAAGGAGTGCGAACAGCAGTTCACATGTGGCCAGGCTCCGAAGCACATATCCTGAACCAAGAAGTTGCATATATCGACAAGTACAACGGCTCAGAAGTGCTTCCTACAAAAGTAGACCGCATCATGCAATTCCTCGACATGCCCGGACCCAAAGACGTGGGCGCGAATGCAAACACACCGCGACCCCAACTCATCGCAGCCTATGTCCCAGATGTAGACGGCGACGGCCACCGCTACGGCCCCAACAGCACCGAAATCCGCAAAACCATAGCAAACGCCGACGCAATGGTAGGTGACATTCTATCCGGACTCCAACAGCGCAACCTCACAAACATTGTCAACGTAATCGTCGTCTCAGACCACGGCATGGCCACAACCGACGTAACCCGCCTCATCCAACTAGAATCCCTCATCGACCCCACCGAACTCTCCCACACAGACGGCTGGCCCCTCTACGGTCTCCGCCCAAAGGACCCTTCTTCCCTGCACCGCTTGTACCAGCAACTTAAGAATCGCACACAGGATAACCCCAACGTTGATGTCTATTTGCGAGACGAGGATATGCCGGAGCGTTACCATTTTAGTCGGAATGAGAGGATTGCTCCGCTGTGGATTGTGCCGAAGACAGGGTGGGCGATAGTAACAAAGGATGAGTTTGATGTTGAAGAAGGTGTTAGGAAGGGCGAGGTTTATCATCCGAGGGGTTTGCATGGATATGATTTTGAACATCCGTTGATGCGGGCGGTATTTATTGCTAGGGGACCGGCATTTCCGCATAAGGCTGGGAGTAGGGTGGTACCTTTTCGTAAGTTACTTTTTGTCCTTTTCCCACCTCTTATGAGAGTTGTTGAGGAGGAATTGAGGGGGAGGAGAAAGAAAACGAAGTGGACATGGGGAAAGAGTGAGGCTAACAAGAAAACCAAACAGAGAATATCGAACTTTACAACATTGTGTGCGATTCTATTGGCCTTGTTCCTGCTCCTAATAATGGGACTTTGCGGTTGCCGCTGGAACCGGTTGGTACACACAACGACGATGATGATGCTGCCGATGACGCCGAGAACGCTACACCTGAGGATCCTGTTCCTACTTATACCCTCTCCTCTTCCTCCTCCTCCTCCTTCTCCCCATCATCTCCACCACCAACAAACCTCGCATCCATAGGCTTCGACTCTCTATCTAGCCTCACGGCTTCAGCATCCGGGCTGGAAGATACGACTCCGAGTCTAAATGAGGTGGTTAGTAGACCCACACCGCCGAGTGGTGGGAAAGATGAGTTGAAGGATAAGGAGAAGGGGGGTGAGAAGGAAGGAAGTAAAGAGAGTGATGAGAAAGAGAGATGGTGGGAGTGGTTGACGCATAAAGCTGATGGGGTGAAGGATTGGGTGGATGGGTTTGTGCATGATCATGTTCCGCAGGGGGAGGGCGAGGGGAAGGGGGAGGATGGAAAGGGTGGGAGTGGTCGGTGATGAGGAGGGTGGAGTAAATTACTCTTTTTGTTTCTTTGTTCACACGAATCGTTTGGGTGTGAACATCATGTTCTTCTTCTGGCCAATCCTGTGCTAACCACTGTTATGCCACTGATTCAAGAAACATGGCGCAAGACTACCACGCGACATGGGGTTGGTTCCTGTCTTTGTCGACTGGAAAAGACGATCTGTGTGTTGTAATTATTTCATTCCATTTCCTTGCAATCTAAAACATGTAGAGGTAAAGGAACAAGGACAAAAGTCTACATGATATCGCACTTTGCAGGCAATCCACACGGACCTTCTTTATCCTTTTCTTCCGTCCTCTGCTGAGGCTGCGATGAAGACGTAGCAGGAGCCGGAGCCGGAGCCGGAGCAGAAGCAGCAGCAGCAGCAGTTTCACCGTTCGCTGCCGCTACCGCCGACCCATTCCCATTCTCCACCGTCTTCACCTCGCCATCAGCAGTCTTCCCATCATCTAGTCACGGATGCGCCTTAGCAACAGCCTCGTAAAAAGCCTTACCCTGAGCCTTTGCAATGTTCAGCTCAAGCTCAGTAGGCTGCCTACTACCATCACCACCAGAGAAGGTACCCGCACCCCACGGGCTGCCACCATGGATCTCCTCGAGGTTCGACAACATGCTAAACGCAGTCTTGTAACCCAGGGGCACATAGATGAAGCCGTGGTGCACAAGCGTGCTCATACTGGTAATTGCGGTAGTTTCCTGGCCGCCTCCTAGGGTACCGGTGGAGACGAAGATTCCGGCGTATTTACCCCAGAAGGATCCTTGTTGCCATTGCTTGCCCGTCTTGTCCCAGAAGGTTTTGAATTGTGCAGGGAAGTTTCCGTAGCGGGTGGGGATGCCGAAGAGGACTCCGTCGTACTCTTCGAGAATGGAGGGGTCTTGGAGAACGGGGACGGAGGAGTCCTTGGGTGGGGCGTACATTTTGTCGAGGACTTCTTGGGGGAGGGTCTCGGCGACTCTGTAGGAAAGGTGGGGTTAGTTGGTGGTCTTTGGTGTAGAAATGATGGGAGGGTTTGGTGGATAGCGAATTGGGAGGTTGCAATTGCGACTGCTATTGGGAGACATACTGGAAGAGCTTGGCATCACCACCGGCCTCTTGGATGCCCTTCAACTCAGCATCGGCCTATTCATAAATTGTGGTAAGTAGAAGCTCTTGAGTTGGAAGAGAACAGGTGGGGAGCCGTTAAGCAGCAACGCTAGCAATACAATGTCTTCAACATACCAACTTCTTGATGTGGCCGTACATGGAGTAGTAAACAATCGCAATCTTAGGAGCCATCTTGGAGGACTAGAGGGGGGTATCAAGTAAAACTATCAAAGGACAAGTAGGTAGTCAAAGCAGGCGAGAGAGAGGTGTGATGTGTAGGAGGTGGGGTACTCCCTTCTTATACTGCACGGGTTGCATAGAGAGATGGCTGCACCCTTGTCCCTTGTCCCTTGTCCCGACCCCCTGGAAATACATCATGCCCTCAAAGCACGCACAGCATATGCCGGTCCAAGGACAATTGAGACGCCCCGTTGGTAACTGCTATGCAAGCAACCTAGCTGATCCTGTCCAACACAGAGAGGCCTTGCGCCATTCTGCCCCCTTTTTCCCCCCCCCCCCCCCGGGTGCAGCGGCGTCATACACATTTCTAACGATTACATGAGGCTTTGGTAAGGCATTGTTAAGGCATTGGCAATGGGGGTGGGAGGGTGAGTTTTTTTTTCGCTGGCTGCTGGGAAGGCTTTGCTGGGATGGAAAAGCCCGCTCGTGTTCTTGCTACGTGACAGAACCGTTTGGATGGTGTGCGGCCATGTTCCGCGATCCCATCTGATTCTTACTCAGCAGCCCATCGGCCTGTAAGGTTGATCGGCTCGGATAGAGAAAGAGGTTAGCATCCGGACTGTACTTTGTACAGTCGTCGGATGATGACTGTGCGGTGTGTAAGCAAAGACGTGCGCAAATGTACCTTGGGCTTGTCTGCTTTAGGAGAGTGTGGGTGCGTGGGCTGCAGGTGCCGTTGCAGGATTTGGAGTGTTCGCCAAGTCTCTTATCGTATCACATTTTGCTTGCGTCGCTACATCATGCGCGAGAGGTGGAGGAGAGGTAGCCAAAGCGTAAATGGCTAGTTTATAATCCTCTTTTCTTTTGGTTGGAAATCAATGCACAGAGGAGCGATGGAATGGGACGACGCAAGACGAGTGTGGCAATTGCTTCATTATCTTTGGGTTCAAGGTCGGACGCTAAAAATGCTAAACAAGCTGCAAAAGGAAAAAGACTCCCCGCTGTCCCAATCAATAGTACACAGTATTCGCTTTTCGAGACATGTCCACCTTCTCGAAACGAGTTTCTCCAAATGCATGAATACAATATGGCTGCTCCAGCCTGGTATCTCCGTGGCTCCAGGCCTGTCGCTCATGCATGTGGTCGTAATTTCGCTAGTAAAAAGGTTCGTGGTAAAGGTTACAGTTGAAGTGAAGTTCGGCCGTTATTCGTTTGCATGCAGCTACAATCAGGTTTGGATGGAGAGGAGCCTCCTGCGAACCCCAGCCAGGAAGTCGGCTTCGTCGATGCGCTGGAACTGCGCCTCCTCTTCTTTTCCGTAGAGACCGGTGCTGCCGTACGGTCCCTTGCCGCTGAACTCAATGTTCTGTGGCCAGCGCCCATCGGACGAAATCTGCGCCAGGGAGAAGTCGCCGTGGACAGATTGGAAACCGGGTTCGAAGATGCAATCGGCGAAGAAGAGCTCGACGTACAAATCGCGAGGGATGGCACTCTCTGCGCGAAGGCGGATGAAGCGACGGGCTTGCTCAAGAAGCTTCTGCAGCGCGTCGGTAGCTTCGTGTGTGGAGCGACCGTCCTCGTGCTCGCACAAGTGCAGAGCACGTACCTGCAGGTCGCCCGCAAACCTTGCATCGTCGTTGGAGAAGAGATGGGAGCATACAGAAGGAAGCGATATGGAGAGAGTCTCAAGCTTAGGACAGTTGCGGAAAGTGTCGCAGAGATGCTCGCAGTCGCTCGGCGAGCCAGGATGTGGGTGCCAGAAGCCATCCTGTGAACGCGGGCTGTGCTCAAGAACCCGGAGAGTCTTGCGAGATGCCCTGACAATAGCCATGACACCGTCGATGGTGATGGATGAGTTGCAGGTCAAGTGGAACTCCTCCAGCCGAGTGGCAGTGCGAGCGATGGCGAAGAGATCATTGTCGGTCATGGGCATGAAGCTCGTGTCGCCAAAGATCTTCAGGCGTCGCAGCTGACTGAAGTTGACCGACTGCAGTGGCTCCAGATCAACGAGGTTATCCTTGTCTGTTGCTTGCTGCGAAGTAGGGTCGACGCATTGGAGTTCGAGCGACTGGAGTGGCTTGCCAGTACCAGTGAGCACAGCCTGCCACGCCTTGGCGTCTACATGACGGATAGTGGTCCATGGCAGAGAGAGCGAGGTAATGCTGGTGCAGTTCTTGAGCGACTGGAACACTAGACGATCCGTCTCGGCGGTGTAAAAGCCGTGCACCCACATGCGCTTGATCTTGGCCGCCACCTGTGGGTAGTCGTTGCAGATGCTCACGGTCCGCTTAAGAGAGGCAAAGGGGTCGCGGTAGACAGCTGTGCCAGTCGGACGGTCAATGAGTTCGTAGAGCGGGTAGCTCTCTCGCCTGTTGGACAGTTCGGCCCATCGCTATGTGACGTTAGCACCATGTCATGGATACGTACATGGTATGGTGTTGAGGGGCCGGGCACGCAGGGGGTGTGGCGACTGTCATGCAACTGTGCTTTGGTTGTGCTTACCTCTCCGCCCTTCCAGCGGCGGATGTAGACGTCCTTGATGGAGTGCTCCAAAGCCCACTCATGCCACTTCCAGCAGACGGATCGTAGTGTGGCAGTCGCGTCCCATTTGAGGAGCTCTGGCGGGACCGGGCCTCTCACGTAGCGTTGGAGCTTGGCTCTCTCGAGGGGCAGTGGTGCTTGCTGGAGGCCGAATGTATACGTGGGGCCGTCACGCACATTGGCCTTGGTAACCTCGTCAAGGATCTGGGTGAGAACTTCGTAGGGGAAGTCGTTGATGTTCATTGAGTGTTGGACGGGCAGGTGAGAGAGTCGTGGGTTGGTCGGGTCAGGTGTGTGGATTCTGGGGCGAGTCTGGGAGGGCGCCCCGGGCTCTTATAGACAGACAGCGCCTCGCGCAGAGATTTATCTCGACAAAGGGCGCCGTGGTTCATTGTTAGTCAGGCGTCTTGCGTCTTCCCCAGCTCCCTGCACAAGCGCCAACGCCTGGCCGGCATGGTCAATGGGGCCAGAGGGATCAATTGCGAGGCTAGCGTCGCCTTACGTCACGGTGGCTTGGCGGGCCCGGGCGTGCTGAGACTTGGCTTCACGTGGCTCGTGGCGGACGTTTCGATTACCCCCAGGAAATTCAATCCGCAGCCCACCTGACCAGCAGTGACTCATGGAAATCTCAGACGAGACGCTTCCACCCTCCTCCACCATGTGCGCCTCTCCAGACGCTGGCGGCTGGCGGCTGCCTGTGTCGCCATCGCTGTCCTGTCTGGCACCTTGCACGTCGCCAATCCACGTCGTCAAACTGCCAGCGTCTTGCGCAGCACGACGCAATCTCCAAGCAGTCTTGCAACACACCTTAGCTCCGAATACGAGGCGTCTAGGACGTGCTGGACTTGCTGGTTTGCTTTCTCTCCGACATGCGACGCGGTGGACCTTTGCAAAATCTTCACCATGCATTGGCTCCTCCTCCTGGTGACACGTATTTTTCTCGTCTGCTGCATGAGTTGGAGCTTAGGCTTCTTACCATCGTCTTCGCCTCGACTTATTTGGTAATTTCTTACGTCTTCGAAACTTCCCCGCTATGCGACTTGTCCACAACCAAGAATCAACACCGTTACGGGAACTACTCTAGCTCACCACTTGAGCCGAGCACACCACACAGCCATGCCCAAACAGCAGAGTAATTAGTGTACGAGAGATGCTGACGTTGATTAGACAGTGATGATGATGCAACCACGATACCGCATCGTCGACACATGTCTTCGCAAATGAGCACAGCATACCCATCACTATATCGACCGTGCCTCTGCACACTACGCCAAGCCCCATTCTGAGCACCCCTAATTTCCTTTTTCCGTTTCCATGAGCTAAGCAAATACGCTACCCCGCAAACATCTCAGATCCCCGGCCCAGCTCGCTTCCACCAAGTTCATCTAGCTCTAAGACGACCAGACCGGCAGCCTAGGCTACCGGGATAGACATTCCGTTTCCACTAGAGTGCTGCACTTTGCCTACTATGCCACTGCGAGGCGAGTCTGCTCGCCCAATTTAATTGTCGCCTTTGCTGTTCGTCCGCCTGGACGTGCGCCACCAAGAATCACGGGGCTGTACAACTCAGCTGACATGGTCCTTCCCAGCGCTAAGAGCCGCAACACCACCGACAAACTATCGTGACCTTCCTTTTTCGCCCCCTGGATCCAGCTGCGCGAGGCTGAGGCTTCTTGCTGACCGTCGGTGCCTCCCGGATGCTGAGGTGGCTGTCGTGTCCGTGCTCTCCGGTCGGTGCGGCATGCGAAGCGCAATCAAGATCATCACACCATGTTCAGGTGATCCAAGTAGCGAGGTGACATTCTTTTTCTGGTAGACAGCAACCTGTTTGAGTAACATGTCGTGTTCAGCTCTTCCCAGCGGCTGCCGAACTGGCTACTGGTGCTAGTGCAACGTGAGATGAGGAGGGTAAAGGGAAAGGTGTTGCAAAAAAATCTTCAATGGGGTATCTAACCTATTCAAACCAAACCACACAACACATCATCCTCCCTTCTCCCTTCTCCCTTCTCCCTTCTCCTTTCTTCTCCTTCTTCTCCTTCTTCTCCTTCTTCTCCTTCTTCTCCTTCTTCTCCTTCTTCTCCTTCTTCTCCTTCTTCTCCTTCTTCTTCTTCTTCTTTTCTCATCTCCTCTTTTCCCTCCTACCTCCTCCTCACCCCCATACTCTCAATATTATTCGCATGCGCAAGCAAATACTTGCAACACGTCAACGTGTACTTGCATGCCTTGGTCCACCCCTCATCTTTATTCATCGCCAGTTTGATACTCTGATCATGAATACGATCCTTCCTAATCTCATACGGCATCTTGACGCCGCCCGGCGGCCCACCACCTCCAGGTCCTCCGAGGGTACTGTTATTGGGCATCGCAGTAGCAGCAGCAGAAAGCTCAACAAACTCTCCCAACTGACGTAAACACTCGAGGAAAGCCACCATGGCCGTATCAAACTTCCTATGCAGGAACCCAAAGTTTATGGGAAAGTCACCGGAGGAGTAAAGTTCTAGTCTGTGTTTTGATATTGCAGGTGAGAGGGCACTTGTATTGCTGTGACTTGGTTGACGGGTGGATTCGGTATTGGTTGAAGTACCACCACCACCACCACCACCGCCGCCTTTGGCTTCTAGACGGGTAATAGTAGATGTAGAGCCCATGGGACAGAGTTCGTAGCCGTCGAATTTATAGCCTAGTCGCTCGGCTAGTGTGGCGAGTAAGAGACATGTTTGGCCCCATGCGGCGTTGATTTCGGGCCAGTCGACGTAAGGGTTTGGTAGGCGGCCGAGACGCAAACCGTTGATTGTGGCGAAGTGGTTGTCGTGGGTTATATTGAAGGTGTCGTTGTACACACTTCTTCTCTGCAGCTGATTCAAGACCTGCGCATCGTGCGCATATCGCGCTGCTAGAGCATCACGCTCGTTTTGCATGTCAGTCAAGGTGGTGTTGAATTCGTTTCTGCTCTTCCAGAAGTCGCTTTCTTCTCTGTCGAGGATGCGGGATTCGGCTTCTAGTGCTGCGAGCTGGGCGTCTAGTTCGGCCTTTTCCGCTTCGAGGCTCTCGAGATGCGTAATGGCCGTGCTTTCGGCTTTCTTGGCTGCTTTGAGGGCGTCTTCGGCGGCGCGGACTTCTTCGGCGCTGGGCACGTCTGTGTTGGCGCGGCGGAGGTAGTCTACGTATGCGTCCCGCTCTCGGGTTGCTACGCCTAGGCGCTTCTGTAGGCCTTCGATGAGCAGTTCGGTGCATTCTACGCATATGGGGTGGTCGATATCGGAGCGTGCAGAGAGTATTTCGAACATGCGGTTGGTCGTCTCTAGTCCGTCGGCTAGACTCGCACCTCCCGGTATGCCCGGCCCGTTCGTGAAGCTCTTCCGTCGCGCCTTGTCGTTCGCACTCGGCTTCGTCTCGCCTGTGTGTGATTTCCGATCTGGACTACGGACAGCGGAAGAGGGTGCATCGATCATCGACTCGGACATGTGCACGTCGATAAAGGACATGGCGGGATTTTGAGGGCCATTGGAGAGTCCCGAAGGCAGTGCGCCTTGTATGTTGCGTTTCAAGGCAGGGTTCCTGGCGTCCTTGGCCGCATCTTGATACGTCTTCAAGTGTTCGGGAGGGTTGGGAGGGCGCGACTGGCGGTTGGGTGATGTCTTTGACGCTGGCTGTTGGCCTGGTACTGTCGAGTCTAGAACATGTTAGCATGATGTGGCATAGGTTCTACAAGTAGACATATACCAGTCAATAGCTTGAAGGCTGCCGGATTGAGCTGGTCGATGGAGGCATCGATGTTTATAGGCGTCCGGCATTTCTGGCAAGCCAAGCCGGCATGTTTCTTGTCGTTGGCCATGGGGTCATGAGCTACGACCCTTCATGCTTCGAGACGGGTTGAGGAATCCCAGGTGTTGTCGTAGGTCGGAATGACGGCGTTGCGGTTCACGGCTGGCGATCGCCTGCACGCGGGTGGGGTTGCCGCTAGGCGCGTGCCCTGTGCCTGCCGCGGGTAGGCGCGTCGCAGTCGCGTCATTTAGCACAACCGCCGCCAATTGCCTCACAGACAAACGCTCCCCGCCAGCCCACCGACATACCAACGCCCTTGCCCTCCACCGAGACGTATGCCCGCTGTCGAAGCGTTTCGGGAGCGTGCGCCATGGAACCACTGGCAAAGCGCATGCGCATACTCCCATCAGTCCAAGTCGACGAAGAGAACCATGACTACATCAAAGAGGAGCAAAAGAACCAGCAAAGGCTCAAAAGCCAATTCGAGTCCATATTCGAGAGATTTGGCAACATGAACGAATCCCAGAGCGACGAGATCGACATGAAAACAAATAGGGTGGTGGTGGATAGAGGGCATCTACGAAGACTGAAGCGCCAGATTAATGGGAAAGGAAAGACGCTGCTACACACGATCGTATTGTCGGATGGGGGTAATTTGGAGGACGATAAAGAGGAAGAGGAGGAAGATTCGGAAGACGAGCTAGCACTCCTACAGATGGTGAAGTCGAAGACTACTGGACCGCCTGAGCAAGACATGAACAGACGACAAGTCGAACCCACAGAGATCAATGCGCAACACCCTACGTTACTTCGGCCAGCCATCCCAGAAACGTTTATTCCGCAATCCGGCGTTCCGCAAACACCCGATACATCAAACCCTGCCGCAGACCTCCTACGACATGTCCAGTTTCCACAGACCCCTGCAGGAACAGAGGCGCAAAGTGCCGCTTTTTACGCAAACTTATTACAGACAATCAACCAGGCTGTTCATCAATTTACAGCCGGTCTGAACACACCAGAGGCCTCAACATCCTTCGCAAACGCTGCTCCCGCGCCGATCACCCCCATAACAACAAACGACAAAGTAGCACCTGCCACAGACCCAAAATGGTTCTTTCCACCTCTGTCTGCAAAACCGCGCCAATGTCCAATTGCTCAGTCGAGTCCCCTGCCAAGCCATCCTGTAGCATCAACAGCGAAAGAGGCAGTCCAACAACATGAAAAGGCTTCATCGATAGACATGGCTGAAGAAAGACCCGCCATGACACTCAATTCAAGGATAGGCGAAAGCTCACCCACAAGACCCCGTCGAAGTAGTCCACGTGTTGAAATCCAGAGGCGCAGTCCCTGGACTGCGAGGAAGTACCATTTCACTTGTGAAGACGACGTGTACATAAGCAAGCGCAAGAGAATGGATGGTGTTTTGTGGGCGGCTATCAAGGACGGCAGAGAGAAGTGGAAGACATGGCCAGTGAGCGCATTCCAAAATCGTTGGATTCTGATCAAGAATCAAAACCCACACCTGCAAGAGCCTTCCATCTCTACAGAACAAGTTCACACCTCTTCAAAGCCATCGCACCATCTGCCAACACCAAGTTCTTCTGAACACGACGAGAGCTATCAAAGCCTTCCAGAGTTGACAGAAGAAAGGTCCCCGAACATGCTGTCATCGAGCGCGCATTTCGACGACGACGATCGTGATCTGTTATCTCTTGCTGGAACTGAATCTGATGAGGAGCAACTTCCAACAGGTGATGACGGCATTATCGAAGTTGCATCGAAAGATGTAATATTACCATCCATCGAAACAAGACATTTTGTCGATCAAGACACCATGCCAGAAAATTTACTTGCAGATCTACCAACACAGGACACCATCGCAACACCTACCCGAGTAGCGTCAGTCACAATAAAATCTGAGCCCACGTTTTCTTCGCCAACCGCACTTATCAAACGAATCCGATTTCCAACCATCACTGAAGCAATACTCAACTCCCAAGAAAACGAAGACGACATGCAGGACGACTTGGGCAATATCATCGTCGCACTCCATCAATCCAACGAACAAACTACGCACACCACTCCCCTCCAGCGAAGCACATCCCTATCCCTTATCGATACCGCCACCGACGACGAACTCCTCGCCTTCTCTCCCAATCCGCCCAACCCGACAACCCCATCCCTTCAACGCAAACACGAAATAAACACACCAGCAACAGCCTCCCTCTTCACCTCATACCAAACCTCCAAAAAACGTGATGTGGATGGTAGAAGTGAAACGGGAACTATCAAGTCTCCCTCGAAAGTCGATCGGAAAAAGTTTTATCAACGGGTGAAAAGGGGGTGGACGAAGAATGGGATGCAAGTAAAGGAGATTGAGAGTGCGGGGAAATGGAGATTGACTCCTGCAAGGAAAAACGGAGAGGATAGGAGGAGTTTAGGAGGTTTGGAGGTGAGGAAACGGAAGTGGCTAGGTTGTGACGATGGGAGTGAGGATGAACTTGCTATGTGAAGGGGCAGCGGCGGGGAGATTTTGTTGGTCTAGCTATTTATTTCCTGTTATGCTTGCGGATATGGTATGATAATGATGTAGATGCACGTTTCCCGTTTCTACTTGTCGAGAGGGGAAGCAGCGATTGGAAGATGTGGCTTAGTGAAGTGGGGAGTGGACGAGACTTTGATGCTGCCTTGTTTATAAACAGTCTATACATACACATATATACATATACACATATACACATATGCACTACAATTTCAAACTGCCAACTCTACACCTATTATGCACATCCATCCTATCCCCGCATCCCAACCCAATCCTCTGTCTTTCCTTCTTTCCCAGCCTCGACAACCAAACTCTTTCCCCCTAAAACTTCAACCCCCCGAATGCTGTTGAACCCACTCTTCCGTCAAACTCTTCACCCCACCATCCGTCTTCCCACTCGCCCTCCTCTGCCCATGCCTCTCCTTCCCGTGCTTCGAAGCAACACCATCAACCACCTCATCCCTTGGTACACGCTCGCGCTTCCCCTTCCCCAACCCTTGTTGGCCCTCAGCCGAACCCACGACTCCCTCGCCAAACATGCCTTCTAAAACTCTCTCACTCCGGTACTTGAACCTGAAAACAGCGTACGGCCTTCTCAAACTATCTAGATACTCTGGTCTTCCGATGACGTGGCCGTAGTGGGTGGCTTTGCCTGGTCGGACGGCGTGTTGGATGCCCGTTTTGAGGGAGGTTTGTTGGGTGATTGTTTGGCGGGGGAGAGCGGGGGCGAGGTATGTGGTGTTGGAGGTGGGATGAATGGTGGCTGGAGGGGAGGGCGGAGGTGGGAATTGCCAGTGTGGATTTGAGGTCGGGAGGTGATTAGGGCGGTACTTTGAGAGGGATTTGTTGCTCATGCGGGGGACTTGTTTGGGTGGTGATGGGGCGGGGGCTGGGGCGGAGGTTAATGGTGTGGTTGTGATTTGGTGGAGGGCGGGATTTGCGGTATTTTTGGTGGGAGGTAAAGTCCATGATTGGTTTTGCAATGGTATTTCTGAAGGTGGAGGTGGAGGTCGGTTTTCGAACGCGGATTCCAGGGCGGATTTCAGACCGGCCCAGTCGTTTGTGGTGATGTCTTTCTCTTGCTTTGGAGGACCCCATCCTGTATCTTTTGTGTTCCAGCTGTCGTCAGCTTCAGCTTTCTTGTCGTCGTCGTTCTTCGTCCAAGAATCGATTTTTTCGTCAGCGATGGTTGTGTAGTAACCATCTTTATCGTTCTCCTTGGGTGTCTTGTCTTGCCAACCGCTGTCACTAGTTATACTCCAACCAGCATCCTTCCCAATTGCCTCACCCCAAGAAAGCTTCCCGGCACTATCCTTCTTGCTAGTGCCCCAAGATGATGACGAAGAAGATCGGTTTTCTCCCAGTCTCTCACCCACGGTACTCTGTACAAAGTCCTTCAATGATGGTGCATATGGGGCTGGCAGTATATGACTCGGAACAATGCTACTCTTTCGCATTGTATCATGGACATCAGCACCCCAGCCCGACGAGGGCAAAACTGGAGCAGGTAGATTAGAGCACACACTCGGCTGACATGATGGCACCTGCATCGGAATGGCAGGGACCTGAGCGTTCATCACAGTCGGCGTCACCCGCGTAATAAATGAAGGCACAGGAGCTGAGGATACATCTGCCGGTCCCCAAGCTGGCGCGTGACTAGAATGTCTTGATGTCTTTCGCTCATGTTCGCGCTGTATCGACTTGGAAGGTCGGGATCGGCTCTTCGAACTACGTCGTGATGTCTGTATTTGGCTATGAGAACGCATCGGCTGGAAAATGTCGTCTGAGCTGCTCAATGAGACCACTGATTCTGACGGCCGGTCGAGATAAGACCAACTTCCCTTGTCTTCTTCTTCTTCAGGAGAAGAAGAAATGACTTCGTGCTTTCTTCGAGGATGTCTTGATCGAGATTTGGATCGAGATTTTGGCTGCGAATTGTGCTTTGAACGTCGTCGACTCTGTCGTCGCAGAGTGATGGGCGAGCTAGGTACCGCGTTGTAGTGATTAGGAGGGTTTGGCGCCCAAGACTTACCCTGCTGGCCGGAAGCTTTCCATTCAGCTACTCTGTCAGTCGGCCAGGTGTCATCCGTGTCCCAGGAATCCGATGGTGTCTCTTCGCGCGAGTTCCACCCACCGATACTGGATGATCCAGTCTCTTCAATCGGGTCGGCGTTCCAGGTAACGTGGGTTCCTGCTCTGCTCTGTGATGGCCGTTCACCCCAGCCAGTCTGAGACTGAGCCCAGTTTGAGCCGTGGTCGGTTTGGTGATCGCGCGAGGAAAAAGCTGGCTGTTCGGACTGGTGATGTGGCAGTGTGGGTGCATCGAATGGAGAATCGGGCCATGCGCCAGGTGGCTGGCTCGTAGTCTTTGCATCCGAAGTAGTATCCCTGTACCCAGTTTGCTCTTTTGACTGTACGTCCATTCGTCGCGACTCTTCCACTCCCTGTTTCACTGCTGTCGTGAGAAGGTTGTTCAGCCATATCGGGTCCACAGCAGGAGGTTGTACCACTCCAACATTGGGAAGACGGTTATGTATCTCTCCGTCTCGCGGAACGGGGCCGCTGCCGTACTGGAAACCCGACGTAGGAAGACCACTCGTGCGCCGCGTCCCAGGACTCATTGGCTCAGAGTATCTAGAGCGAGGCTGCGAGTTGCGCGTAACAGACACTGGAGGAAAGAGCTCTTGAGGGGTGTATTTGGTGTAATGACTTCTCGATGCCGAGCCTTCCTGGCTACGCAGTGTTTCAGCATAGGGTGAGTGATAAGACGAGATTGGTGGTGGTGGGCCGTGGCCATTGCCAAAATGCTTGAAGAAGGGTCCACGGTCATCGTACATGGACCTCTCGTTGGATGGCGATGAGTTGTCGTCTAGGTCAAGCCGACGATCTGGAAAGTCTCCTGCTCCATCAAAGTTCATCGTCGAAGCAGATTTGGCATTGCGTGTGCCTGCGCACCGTAGAACGACAACCTCGATACAGCCGATGTTGTTTAGGAGGGTTGGTGAACACAGATAAGGCGCGTTGTCTGCTGAAGCTGAGAATAGTTAGCAAGTGGTAACTCTGTGATGTCTTCGCAACGTATACCAATGTTGAGCTTGTCAAAAGCCCACTCACGCGCAATGACCGAGCCGTCCTTCTGCCTCTCTTCCTTCTGACGCACTCGAAAGTCGACGAGAGAGCGACTGTCGGAAGGCTTCCTGAGCTTCAGGTTCTGTCTGTTGCGGTTGCATTGGTAGATGCCGTCGACGTAGACAAAGATTGCAACACCCGGGGCGATGAACTTGTTGGACGTGAGGTGAATTGAGAAGGGTTGTGGCTTGCTAGGTACGGGGACGAAGGTCTCCACGAAGCCGTCGCCATAGATGGTGCCGAACTCTCGCAATGCCTGTTGACTTTCAGACAGCTCGATCGCGCAGTTGAGGTCCTTGAGTGAGGGCATTGTAAGACTGGGTTTCTAATACAGCAGTCGGCGCACTGCCGCTGGAAAAGGAAAAGGTTCTGGGGTTACAGTTTCGTTGGATTGCTACGCTGGCGTGTCAAAGTGAGAACTGGTTGTCACAGTGACCGACAAGGTGTCAAGTGTTGACACTACAAGACAAACGACCGATGTAGCACTTAGCTTGGAAATTGCCCCATGAAGACAATACCGAACATACGACATGACCCAGGTGAAAAACCTCAAGATATATCTACCCCTCAACAGCATCGACCAGCGACATCGGCAGTCGCCCACTTCACCAACACCTTACCTTCACATTCCTCAGACTGCCACATATAGCCACGAACCAAAGAGCTCTAGCTCCACGTTGTAAACAGCCTTATCCCGGGTGCGCGCGATCTCGTTGGCTGCGGACCTTATGGTATGTAAACAAACAGAGGCTTTCGTTATGTTGTGCGTGTCTATAAGATATAGCTGTGTTTGACTCATGACTATTGTGTTAGGAAGAAAAAATGCAAAGGTAAGTAGCATTGGTTCAGCATCCTGTATTTGTGATGGAATAGAATGGGGAAGTCGCACCTCTTTTGCTAGCTTCTTCCAGCAAGGGTGATTTCTGCCATTACTGCTGCCCGGCTTTGTATTCCCAAACATACCTCATATTCGACTTTGCAATCAATGCACCAGTTCACAGTCTTCAAAGAGTCAATATCAGGAATACAAGATTGGCGTCTTCAACTTCTTTTTTTCATTCTACCCATCAACGGTAGAAGAACTAGCTAGCATAGTATACGCGCACCCTCAGACCAGGAGACCCAATGGGTCCATTTCGACCTTGTAATCCTGAAGATCTTTTCGCAATAGACAGCCGTGACGGACAAAGAGACAAGATGAGCAAATGGAGCCGCGAAACAGCGCGCTACCAAATGCAACCTCCAGCCAGTCCTGGTACACCAGTACCGGTATTAGATTTTACGTACGAAAGGACTCGAGTCCATTTGAGAGAGAGAGAAAGAAAAGGAAGGAAAAGTTGCCCGTGGGCAAACAAACAAACAAACAAACAAACAAACGGTGGTATAGACAAAGGAAACAGCTAGAGGAAGAGAAAGATGAAGTAGGTGGTAAATCGACACATTGAAAATATTCGATCAAAAAGGTCCTTGAAAAGGTATGAGAAGAAAGTGGGCGGCCAAGCCGTGCACCAGGCAAAGTAATCGTAAATATGGGGTATTCGAAAGGGACAATAGTTGTCGAAAAGGTTTTGGCAGCCGAGCGAAATGGTAGGAAACGTCGACCTGACGAACAAGACAGGACGCTATCCCATGGTATTTGTGAAGATCAAATCCCAGTTTTAATCGGTGCCACCCAGACTCCGTCGCCAAAGGGCAGATAAAAGGAAGAAAAAAAAATAAGAAAAAGGAAAAAGGTCATGAACACATGTACAATGGCGAGATCAGTGGTTAAATCAAGCCGGAGGTGCAGCCGCGCCCTTCTTGCGACCAAAGATGGTGCGAGTCCTGCTCTTATCGCGAGCCTTCTTCTCAGACAAGTGGTCTTTTGTTGCCGAGCGACCAGATCGAACGGAGTGCTCATCCGAAGCAGTGGTGGGGCCGTCGTCCATGTATTTATCTTTGTAGATCCAGCTGTTACCCACCATGCTGACGCCTTTGGCTTCGGCTGCACGGTAAAACTTGGCTGCCTTTTTCATGTTCTTCTTGCAGCCGACGCCTTCAGCATAGCAATAACCAGCTTCAACGAGGGCATCGGCGTCGCCCCAGTTGCCGGCTATTTCGTAGCATCGGAGCGCGAGGGACTTGTCTTGAGGAGCACCCCAACCGTTTCCGTAGCACTTTCCTAGTTCGTAGATGGCTACGGCGTACTGTGCGCGGTGTCGCTTCTTCTTGGTAAGGTCGGCTGGCTCCCCGTGCTTGGATTGGTCTTCATCGTCGGCGACTTCTAGTTGTCCAGAGTCGACGGCGCGGCGTAACCATTGCAGCGCTTCGGCCTGGTTCACACGCATGCCCCAGCCGTGACGGCAAGCGAGGCCGTACCAGAACATGGCTTCTGGAAGACCTGCACGAGCTGCAAGACGAATATGGTAGGTGGACTTGAGCAGTTCACCAGCTTCATGAAGCTCCAGCCCCATGTCGCAGTGTTGCTGGGGCGTGACCTCCCCAACAGATCCCGCAGTTCGCGCGCGGATGGTGCTGTTGCTGGAGGCGAGGGACGGTGTACCGTGTTCGGCGGAGGCGTCACGTCGTGCAGCTGGGTTGTTGTTGTTGTTGTTGTTGTTGTTGTTGTTGTTGTTGTTGTTGTTGTTGTTGTTGTTGTTGTTGTTGTTGTTGTTGTTGTTGCGGGCGTGCTTGGTCGAAAGAACGAGGCGGTGATTCGGGTGAAGGTGGACGCGTCTGGGTCTGGTTAGGCTGGCCTGGCTGATCCCATTTGATTTGGCTTTTAAAGAAATCCTCAATACCGACGGACTTGCGATCGACGGCCCTGCCACGAGGGAGGTTGAACTTGGTGTATGTGTAGGAGGGGGCAGGATTGCTTGTGAAATCGCCAGATCGGCGGAAGTCCTCGCTTACCATGCTAACAGGTGTATGAACCGTCTCATTCGCGTAGTTTGCAGTAGGGCTGTCACTAGAGTCCTGTCGTCGAAGCTGGTAGTCAAACGAGGGTCTCATGTTTACGCTCTCCTCTGACGCCTGTCGTGATGGCCCCGCGTCAGACCTCACGTCCAACGAGGGACGGACGCTCTGCCGACTGGTGGGCCGTGAGAAGTTGGGTCTCGAGAAATTGTAGGCTGGGCGCGCCAGGCTGGAGCTATTGGCCGAGTTGTCGGATGCGGCCGACGGCGAGCGGGCCATCATCGCGGGGCCTGTAGCAGGCGTGAAAGGAGACTGGGCCCTGGACAGGCTGGAGCTGGGGGACAGGTTGCGGTTCTGGTGCAGGGAATCGTAGGATTCGCAGAGGGACATGTCCTCGACCTCATCGTATGCGCCGGCAACGGAGCGGATGCTGGGTGACTGTCGCGGAGAGCGGTTAGAGTGCAGCGAGCTGGACGAGCGTGGTGGGAGGAGATTGGAGCGTTGCTGCGGCCGCGGCTGAGAGTACTGCGAGTGCTGAGAGTCGCCCGATCGCTTCCGCTGTGGGCTGAGGAACATGTGGGAGGGTGCGGCAGCGGGGACACGGGGGCTGACGGGCGTGGCTTCGCGCAGTCCAATGTGCGGCTCTACCGAATCGGGCGAGTGCGACGTGGGGATGTCGAAGTAGCTCTGTGGAGGAGTGGCAGGACTGGCCTCGGCAATGGTGGCCATGGGGCTTTGCGGAGGGCCGACGGCATACTGCGCCTCGGGCTCGTCCATGCCGAACTGCGGGTAGTAGGACTGGTGCCGTTTGTCCGACGACGTCTCCTGGAGGGGCGAGGCGTCGGGCCGTGGGGAGTTGACGGGGCCGGCATCCTCGTTGGGCGAGTTGACGGTCGAGTTGGAGAGGGAGGAGAAGTAGCCTCCGCGGTTCCCGAACTCGTTCTGGATGGTGAGCGGGGCGAGTCGACTGAGGCGGCGTCCGGTCTTGTCCTGCTGCTCGAAGCGCTTTGCGAGCAGCCGGCCCTGGAGGGCGAGGGCGTCCAGAGGGGAGAGGGCGGGTGGTGCATCGCCGGTGCGCGGGCTGGGCAAGTCTGAGCCGAGGGACAGGTTGCTCATGCTGGCGCTGGCGAGGTTTCCGAGGCCAAGGCTGCAGTTGAGAGTGGTGGCGGTAGTGGTGGTGGTGGCGGTAGTGGTGGTGGTGGCGGTAGTGGTGGTGGTGGCGGTAGTGGTGGTGGTGGTGGTGGTGGTGGTGGTGGTGTTGTTGTTGTTGTTGTTGTTGTTGTTGGTGGACGAGGGAGGGTCGAAGGACTGCGAGCGGAAGTCGAGGCCGCCCGGGCGTTGCTGTCGGTTTGCCATGGTGAGGGCGGGCTAGTTCATGGAATCTGCGGCGGGAGATTGATGACGCTGGGCCGTCATGCGCGCGATGGGGCAAAGGCCGCCTGGAGAGATGGTTGCGGGAGACACGGGGGCTGTGTCGGCGAGGGCGCTGATGGAAGTGGTGTGCTGGCGCGGGTGGTTTGTCGGGGTGCAGATCGATGCAACTGGCGCCGACATGGGGCCAGGCGGCGACGACGAAGACGAAGACGAAGAACAAGAACAAGAACAAGAAGAAGAAGAGCGGATGCGACGGCAGGCGTCGAGTGATGGACGGGCCGTCGCCATGTTCTACTATGCTGCCTCTAGCTCCTCGTCGCGTGCAATAATCGCCAAACCGAACCGCCATGCCTCCTGAAACCACAGGTGGACCGCCGGGGATGCTCCCTGCACCCCAGGCACCCCAGGCACCCCAAGCACACCAATAGCGTCGCCCAGCGTCGACGACGTTGGCCCACCTGGCCGTCGCCCTGACACGGAGCCACACTGGTGCGCGTTGTGCCCGTACTGCGTAGCACGTAGCACGTAGCACGCAGCACGTAGCATGCTCCGTCAAAATCTCGCCCTCTGCCTGCTGGCATGCGCTGCCTCTGCTTGTGCTGACAGTTCCATGCATGCTCCCAACGACTCCCTACCGCCTCGCCCTCCACTACCCAGCCACGGCTCCGGCTGCCTCGTTTCACCAGCACCATCTCGGATTGCTTCCGTATTAGGCGCTGCCCGTCAATAGGGTGGCACATGCTTCGCGTCGCTTCATTTGCCCATGGCACTTTGTGGAGCGGAACATGTTCCAGACTTTTGCTCATTTAACTGCTACCCGTCCTGCAAACCACTGCTGCTGCAACGCCTCGTGTCAAGAGCTGGCAATGCTGCCTATAACTGTGTGAATATACGTCAATTTGTCGACTGAAGTCGTCTCGTGCCTCCAAATCTAACTGTGCAGGGAACCACTGAGTCGAGACCCATTGGGGTTACGTGATTGCCCATCCAACACTGCGCTCGCCTGGCCCATGATATGCACTCTCCCACAGAACACAGTCCGTCGATGACGTTGCCTGCCGTGATCATCTCCACATCCTCAAACTTCTCTTCTGGGTTCTGGCATGCAGAGCCTAGGCCATCGCATCGATCCTCTCCCACGATTGTAGTTGCACGCTATCCTCCAACTTGGGCTCAGACGCCGTGTCAAGGGACACACGTTTTAACCCCATCATCCATCCCACGAGTCCAGCTGGTACCCAGTTGCCCACCACATCATATGTCACACTGCCACGCCCTACGCGCCATACTTTTCTTGGCCGCTTCTGCCCAAGTGCATCGAACACAGCGTTGTGCAATTCCCGAAGGCTGGAGCCGTGGTGATTCAGCAGTCCCCGGCTTTGCGCTTCGAAATTGTTGGCATACAGCGCCCTGGCCGTTGCTGGCCAAGCGTGTGGGCTTCCAAGTCCCCTGGTCTGGACATGATGTTTTGGGCCCACGTTTGACAGATCGAAAGTTCCGAGATGAAATTGCAAAACTTCAATGCCAAGGGTTCCTAGTTCCGCCCTGAGCGAGGACAGGAACCCCTCGAGTGCGCTCACAATCGTCGTCTCCACGCTCTGGAAGGGCGGCCGTATTGACGCAACGATGCTGGGTGTGAGCATCAGCACCCGGGATTTGAACTCACAGACTGTTGGGAGCAGCGCTTGCGTCAATGCGATGGTGTTGAGCACTTTGGCATTCAGTGCGTCTGACCAAAGCTCAGGCGTCACCGTTTCTACAGGCCCCGTAGGGTAGATGAGGTCCGGCACCAGTACGACACCGCCAAGGTGGAGGTTGTGCGGGCTTGCCCCAGCGAACGCGACGTGCGGTTTCACAAGAAGCTCGTTGAAGTTGTGAATCGCCTCTTTCGTGCCCACCGTGTCTACCACGTCCAGGTGCAGCGGCCGCACGTCTGCCCGTGACTCGCTGAGCACTTGCTGCTCCTCGTCCATGTTCGAGCACACTATGTACACGATGAAGCCGCGTCGTTCGAGGTCTAGAGAGAGCGATCGGACAATGGGCGAGTTGGGGGGTCCCGCAAGAACTGTTCTTGTCAGCCAGAGTCTTTGCGTCGCGCCCTCGACCGGTGCTCACCAACGACTTCCCTCCTCGCTCCATTACTCGCCCGTCGCGCCCGTCGTCTACGGTTGTATTTCTTCTGTTCTCTCCACACCAGGAAACCTCCGGTGCTGACAAAGGCGATGAGAGCCGCCGTCAGAGCCCGGTTTCTAGACACCCAGTCCTGGAGGCCATGTCGGTACGCGCCAGTCATGGGATGCGGGGGCGGAGGGGGCGGGCGCGGCCGGGCGCGTTCTGGCAGCCATCCTTCAGGCAGATTTCTCTTGAGGTAGCCGGCTACATGTGCAAAGTGCGCATCAGTGGCGTCCCATATGGATCCCGTGAAGTTGCGGACGTCCTTGGAGTACTCGGCGAGCTTCACGTAGGTCCGTCAGCGAGTCGCAGCGTCAAATGCCGTCGTCATACTCACCACTCCCAAAATCTGCTGGTCGTCACTCGACATGTTCCAAAACAAGCAGAATGTGTTCAGGCATGCCGAGTTCATCGCAAGTCCTCGAGTGCACTACGTCAACGCACTGACTCGCGCAACGATCCGCACACGGCCACACGTGAGGGCCATCAGAGTCAGACTAGCCTCAGCGCTTTTGCGCCACCCTCTCGGTGCATGTCCAGCGTAAGCATATCCCACAAAACATGCGCGCTTGCTGGCCCTGCAGAGCATCGTCCTTCACCACGTGTAGACAATAGCTGCAAGTGATTGCCGTTTTCCTGGTAGAGTAGTCTCATCAACCCGGCCTTGCTATCGTCACCACTGAAAGCCGCGTGAATAGCTTACGTGGCTGGTCTCGTCGTTTGCCTCCTTTCTTCTGATATCCTCTGGCATTCTACTGTCGTTTGCGGCTCTGTCACTACTGTCCCGTTTTTTGTTCAACTCTGTCGCAGCATATATCGAGTCTGTCGGGTCGCTTGTGGTGATTTGCCTTCTCAAAGCTCAACCAAACCATGAAGGAGATCGACGCGCATTTCGATGCCTACGAGCATCTGAAACATCTACCTAGAGATGGCGACGCATTACACATGCTCCGCAAGGCTGCTTCCATGGTCAAGCCGATGATGCGAAAGCGCGGCTGGAAAGTAAGAACATTAGCTGAGTTTCTACCCGACGAGCCTCAACTACTAGGTAAGGGGGTACAAGCCATGGGCAATCCATCCAGCTAACCTCCCAAGGTCTCAACATCAACCGCACAGAGAGGATCCTCATCCGTCTAAGGTATCACCATGACTCCAGGCAGTTCCTATCAATGGAGCAAATCACAGACACACTGCTGCATGAACTTTCGCACATCATCTTCGGGCCCCACAACGCCGACTTCAACAATCTCTGGAACGAGCTTCGGGAAGAACACCAGTCGCTCCTCATCAAAGGCTATACTGGCGAAGGCCTCCTATCGCAAGGTCAGAAATTGGGCGGTAAGCGCATACCGCTTGACGAGATGCGCCGCCAGGCCAGAATAGCCGCCGAAAAGCGCAAAGCCACAACCAACCCCAGCGCTGGAGGGCATCGCTTAGGTGGAGCACGGCCTGTACAACGCAGCGTCGACATGCGCAAGGTCATCGCCGATGCAGCGTCACGTAGAAACAGCATCACTGACGGATGCGCGAGCGGGAGTGCGAATGCAGGAAGACTAGTCAACCAGCAAGAGCGAGATGGGTTTCGAACCACAGCAGAGCAAGACGATGCCAACGACTGGGCAATCGCTCAAGCCCTACAGGATCTCATGTACGAAGAGGAAATGCAGAGGTTAGGTGCACCAACAGGAAATGGCGGTCTGGCTTGGGACCCCCAGAACGGATTATCCTTCGACAGCAATCCCTCTTCCCGCTCAGCCTCACCTGCACAAAACCCCTCACCCGCAGGTCTAGCGGGGTCAAAAGAAAGTGGCCTTTCTTTTGCCGCTTCTCCAACAAGACCAACAAACCAACCCTATCCCACGCGCAGCACCTCGCATCCTTCACAAGGCCGACCCCTGTCTCGACTCGTCACCCACCCACCCTCGTCAAGACCCTCTCTCCCCACATGTTCAAAACCACCATCCCGTCTCTTCTCCAACGAAGAACAGCAACCCCGAAACAAACACCTCCTACCCACTCCGCCCCGCTCATCCCCTCCTTCTCATCCCTACCACCCTCCTCCTCCTCCTCCTCCACCTCCTCAAACCCCCCTCCCACCAAACACATGGGCTTGCCCCCAATGCACCCTGCACAACCCCCTGGACTACCTTACCTGCGAAGCCTGCGCCCTCGAACAACCACCCCAACCCATCCCCGAACACCGCCGCTTCGCCTCCTCGCACATGGGCGGTGGGGCTCCTAGTTTACCCAAGCCGCCACCCCAGCTGGGGCTAAGGGGTCCGGCTGCTACAACGCCGTTTGAACCGGCTAGGGGCAGGCTGGGCTGGAATTGTCTCGAGTGTGGGACTTTTATGGAGAGGGAGTGGTGGACTTGTAGTTTGTGTGGGACGATGAAGGGGGAGAGTTAGAGGGGAAAGAGGAGGGGAGGGGAGGGGAAATGGGTGTTGGTGGTGTACTTTCTCTTGTCTTCTTGATAGGGCAAGGGAGCAGACTGTTACACGGGGTTAGGCTATACTTCTCTAGGCTCGGTCCGTACTAAGGCGAGGTAGACTAAAGCGGTAGTCTGTGAGGTATTGTAGGAATAATTTAAGTAGAAAAGAGTTATTAATGTTAACTAAAAGTAGACAATACTGATTCTATAAAGAATAGAATAACTAGTCAACAATTTATGTAAGAGATAAACTATTTAAGTCAACTACAACAAGTGTAATAATAAAATTTATTACGTCTTTATACCTATTGCCTTTGTCCTACTATTTTGTACATCTCTTGCACAAGAGAGGTATGTAATAGCGCTGCTATCTTTTTATATATAACTATTCTAAATAGCTAGCCTTAGCAGAATAGCAATTACGTAATTAGCGCCCTACGCAGATTGTTACCTTTTAGTATTATAGCTAGTTAACTTTTAACCTTTGCTTGTACGTTAAAGAGAGAATTCTTCCTATTACTTATAACATTATTCCTTTTCTTAGGCGTATTATTTTAATACTTTAAAATATTTTTTGTTTATACTGCGTGCTAAATTGCTAGCTATATATAAAGTTTTATTATGCTTATTATATTGTACGCTTATTTTCTTTTACGCCTTTTTAACTATACCTAAAGTTCTATCTATCTACTATTTTTACTTATAGAACTTTACTCTTAAGTATTATGCTTATACTAATTATATAAAAAGGCTAGGTCTAAAAATAGCTTTTTATTATAAGTAGTATAAAGTAAAACACTTTTACTACTTTATAAATACTATAACTAGTTGTTACGCTAGTTATATTTCTATAAAAGTATAGTATAGTTTATTTATTTTTCAAAAAGAGTAAAAGAAAGTTTAGTAAAAAAAGTATAAAAAGCGTCTTAAAGTTGTATATTTAGAGGCTTAGCTAGCTTAAAGCAAGTAAGAGCTTTTAAAAACTAAAGCGCAAAAGCAATTATTTACTAATTAAAATTTTGCTACTCTAAATTTTTAAAATTATATAAAGAAGTAAGCAAAAAGAAACTTTACCTTTAGTATAGGCTCTTTAACAACTAAACTATTGCTACTTAGATTATTAACTAACTTAGGCTAGTTATAAGCTAACGTTTTTTTTTCTTCTAACTACCATTTTTTATTTAAAGAACTTAGTCTTTTCTTCTTTAAGTATTTATAATATTACTGCAGTACTTATAAATTGTAGTTTGTTTAAGTTTTCTTTTGGTTTTTAAGTATTTTAGTTTTTTAGCTATTTTTGCTACTTAACTAAGTATTTCTACTAACAACTAATTTTTTGTAAGTTTTTAATTTTCTTAACTTTATACTTATTATCTTTAAGCTTTATATTAGTAGCTAGCTTAGTATTTGAAGGTACTTTTTCTAAGAGTTTTTTTATAAAAGATAAAGCAGATACGCATACTTAGTAGTAATTTAAAGTTTTTAGATTATGTTACTTGTTTTTTTTTAAATTTTAAATAGTTCTACTTAGAAGTTATTTAGTTTCATGCTTAGTTGCTTAGTTTTTAAGTTTTATTATAACAAAACAACTTTATCTTTCTTTTTAAAAGTTAGTCTTTTAATTTTTTACTTATTAGCTACTTTAGCTATTTTAAAGTTTTTATAAGCTATATTTTTACCTAATTCTTTATATAACTCTTGCATAAACTAAGCTTTATTATCTATACTTACTATAATACTTTTAATATTCTTTATATTTTAATAAGTAGCTAGCTTATGTCTGTAGTTTGCGTAGTATAGTAAGTACTTTATAGTTACTAAGTTTATACTATTATAAACTAATTATACTATTAGCAAAAGTTTAACTTAGTTATTTTATAGCTTTTAGCACATATTCTTAAATACTACTTTAGTGTTTAGCTTGCCTGTTTTGTCTAGCTATTTGTTTTTGAGTAAAAGCTAGTTAATAGCTTCTTCTTTATACTTAGCTTTGCTAGGAATATATTCTAATACTTAAACGTTAATAGTTTATTATAATTAGTAATAAATTCTTTAAGTATTCTATACTTTAATACTAGTACTTTTGTAACGTTATACGCTTAGCCTTTTACTATAATAGCCTTTTTTATACGCAGAAACTTTGCTGCCTAGTTAATTAATTAATAATTACTAAAATAGTATTGCAAAGTTAAGCTAATTTTAATTTTAAAAATTATAAAAGCTTTATTATTAAGTTTATTATTATGCTATTTTATAGTTTTGTTAGTAGCTGTAAAGGTTATAATAGGCTGTAAAGCTTAAATCTTTTAAGTTTATTTTAGTAATAAGCTAAATAGTTATTTAACAAAATTAATACTTTTACTTATAAGCGTAGTATTACAAACACCTGAGCTAGTTACTTTAATATTTCTTTAATTACTGCATGTCTGTATTTTAGAAACTTATATAGTTTCTTAATAAGAATTAATTTCATATATAAAACTATATATATTTAATTCTTTTAAACTATATCTTAGTAATTTCTTTTATCTTAAAGAAGTTTATTAAAGCTATTTTCTTTAAGCTTAAACTACTAGTTAGCTGCTCTCTACTACTACTACTGTTAGCAACTTAGCCTATTAAGTTTATTATTAGTTAAGTTTCTTTGTTGTTATAAACTTTACTAAGTTCTAGTAATTAGTAAAAACCTTAATCTAGTGTAGTAGTTCTAATAGATAAACTTCTTACTATTTAAAGGTATTAAATACTTCTAGTAGTTTCTTTTCTAAACATTATAATTAAGTTTATCAACTTAAAAAGTATAACTATATATTTAAATAGTTTATAGTTTATTTTAAATACTATTGTTTACTTATAACTTTCTTTAATTCTAATGTGGTAAAATTCTTTTTACATATTAAATTTTGTAAACTACTTAGCTCTTTAGAGTTAATTTATAAGCTTTAATATTATTAGTAAGAGATATTAGTTCTTTTACGTTATGCTGTTTAACCTTATAAAGTTAACATATAGTTACTATTTCCTATTAAGCTTTTTTATAAATAAAATAAGCAAAGCTATTATGCTTAATTTTAGTTAAATAAAATTCCTGCATTAAAATTTTCTAGATATAATCCCTTAGCTTCGCATTATACTTAAGTAATATTAAGTATATTAGTTCTAGGCTTAGCTTAGCTCTATTATTTACAACAATCTTATAATCCTAATCTTAATAGTTTACTAGCTTTATAGCCTTATTTTTTTCAATAAGTTTCCTAAACTTATTAGTATAATACTCTTTTAGTATTCTTAGTAGTAAGAGTTTTTCGTTTATAGTTACAACTTACCTTATCTAAATAACTTTTATTTTCTAAGAGTTCTTTATATAAATTCTTTTAATTTTACATAGCAAGATTTTACTGATTTTTATTCTAAGTAAAGCTTTAATTTGTTAGTTGTATCTTTCTATGTACTTTAGCAACTTTATACATAAGTTCTTTTCTAAGTATTATTTTTATTTGCTATTAAATAGCAAAGTTATGTGTGTCTAGCTGATTATAACTAATTAACATACTTAGTTTTTTTAGATTTATTATAATAATATTTATGTAGCACTTTGTGCCTGCTATTTGTAGCTTTATTAATTTAGTTTCTAACTGTATTATGCTGTCTTTATATTTTATAAGGTTCTTGTTTGGCTTCGGCCTTTTGAGACAACCTTTTGATGTGACTACATATTTTGTAGACACCTTTTTAGTAAAAAAAGATTTATTGCTAACAACAGGTATCTAGGCTTATGCCCCCTTGTTTAGCATTAATAGCACGCAATTAGTGTGTCGCATGTTTAAATAGAAATAAAGATGCGCAATATCCCTCTAACTAACTCTCTTAACTAATAACTATTTACTACTAACTATTTACTGCTAACTACAACTTTTGTGATTCTGTTGCTATTCTAGCAGTGTTGTAGTTGCGGCGTTTAGTGCCTATTCTTAGATATAAATAAATAATAACAGCATTACTATTTATATATAGCTCTGTTATATTTAAAGGCAACTTATAAAATCTTCCTGCTTATTAGTTAGTTCTAGCTACTTAATAGCTGTTTTAACACGCTTTTACTTTTTATAAAGCTACTTTTAAGTTTTTTTACTAAAGTTGCATTTGCATAGAAGAAAATTGCTAAAGTAATATACTTTTATTATACTTAGACTATTAACATGCGTAGTATATATAGTGTACTAGCTAAACTAGCATTTTATAGTCCTTATTGTAACTTTAATATTTATAACACTAGACATATTAAAGATGTCTTAACTATAGTTATATTCTAACCTCTACACTAACTGAACTACTATAAGAACTATTACTACTAGCTTTTTTTTAACTAATAAAGGTAGCTGCTTAATAAAAGTAAACACTAGCTTTGTAATCTACTACTATAGCTTCTAGTATAGTAACTTAGTAAGGTCTAACTTTATTTAATATAAGCTATTAGTCTTTGTATTAAAGAAGGAGAAGAATAGTTTAAATATTATATTATTTATATACAAGTTGTTTATATGCGGTACTGTATAGTATAAGAAACTTTAAAGGTAAGAAGTAGCAGGTAGAGAGCTTTTATAAAGAAGTATTATAGGCTCCTGCTGTAGTAACGTATATATTTTTACTTTTCTTTTTTATCTCTATTGCAATCTTGTTGCTAGCTATAAGCTAGTAATTACTGTTAAACACGTTTTAATTAGTGTTATTTTTTAGTACCTTTAGTAAATTCTTTTAACTCTTAGCGCGTAGACTTTATCTACCTACTATTTAAATCTTGTTAACTACACACAATCTTTTTTTTGACTTTTGCAACTAATTAGTAGAGAGTAGCTGCTTTTCACTTTTTTTAGAAACCCTATTTTAACTACAACAACAACCACCACCTTTGACACCTTAAAAATAAATAAGGTTCTTGTTAGCTAACACTATTAGAATTAGTTTCTTTTTAACCTAATACAGTATCCTGTATTTTTTTACTACTTATAAAGAGATTATTATTTATATAACTCTACTATTTATAAGCGCCTGTATTTTCTAACCTTGTATAAATATAGTTATAAGCAACTACTTTACCTAACTATTAGTATCTTATACTTTTTTTAGAGTTGTATTAGGTATGCCCTTACTAGTATAACTTTATTCTTAGTAGTATCTTAGTTTTTTACCTACTTCCTTTTTTTCTTTCTAGAAAAGTAGCCTGCACTGTACATAGTGCTATAATATATTAAGCAACTATTATTATAATAGAAGCATTAATAGAAGTTTAAGTAAGGTATCTCTTGCTTTAAAGCTTATTTTTTTACCTCTAGCTTTTTTACTTTGTAAATTAAGCAGTCTATTACCTAATAAATATTTTATAATAAAGTAATATAGTAGTAGTTATTTACTTATTATGCTATTTCTAGTTACTATTAATAGAAGTTGTATTTTTCTCTGCATTGCGTTTATAAAAGTTAGTAGTAAATCTCTACTTTCTTAAGTTTATAAAAGTAACACTTATTTGCTAGGCACTTATTTACTTATAAGTTTAAGTTGTAGCACTAGTCTTAGTTTACTTACACTTTTTTTTATTGTTTTTATAGAACTTACAATTAAGCTTATAGTTATACTAATATAACTTTTTATACTTCTTAGTACCTCCTACTTCTTTAGCTTCTTAGTCTTTAACCTTAGCTACTAAATTATTAAAGTAAAGTTGTTAGTATATTACTTAATATCTAATTTCTTTAGTATTCTTGCAAGTAATTATAATTCTTTTTTAAACTATATGTTTATTAGCGTAGTGCGTTATTATTTTGTACACATGATATTAGTTGTTAGCTAATTATTTTAGTATAACTTAATTTTTTAACTTTTAAATTTATTAGCTTAAGTTTACTTAAAGTAAGAACTCTATTATTTAGTTTTAGCTATAGTACAATTTTATAGCTGTCTATTAAGTATACTTTTTTATAAAGGTCTAAGTTACTTAAGTTATTATCTAGTTTTATTTAAACTAGGGATAGCGTTTCTTATCTAATTATTCTAATTTTAATAGCTGCCTATTTAACTTATTCTTTTTTATAGTTTTAGGCAAAGTGTTTAACTTTGCTATACTAAAAATATACTTTGTTATTATAATACTTCTAGCGTTCTTCTTTAGAGAGGCTATTATGCTTTTTTTTAAGTATCTTTGTCTTTAACTTTATTTTATACCTTACTAGTTATAATAGCATTACTATTTTTGTTTTATTTACTACATTGTTATTTTGTATTTACTAGACTAAGTAAGAAGTATTTCTTTTAGTTATACTGTTCTTAGAGCCTGTTGTTAATGCGCGTAGCTAGCTTAACTAGTGTATATAGTGTATTAGGCTTATTATAGTGTATAAAGCTGTTTTTAACATTTTCTTTTAAGCTTAATTTAAATACTATTTAAAGTGCCTTATTATTTTAATTAATTTATGCTAATAGCTGTTTAAACTCTACTATGTATACTAGTACTAATATAGTTTGCCTTAAGTAAGTAATTTTTTTTTAACTTAATTTTTAGCGTTTACTTCTTTAAAGATATACTTTATTTCTTAATTAAACTTTATTTAACTTATAAAAAAAGCTTAAATATATGCTTTAACTCTTTTATATTTTGCGTTTAGAAAGTAGTTATTTATATAAAGTAATACTTTGTTTAAAGCCTTATTCTTTATATAAATACTTACTATAAATTTTTTTTTAATTAGTAAAAACCTTATTATACTTATAGAATAGGTTAGTGTAAGTGAGAAACATTTATAACTTTCTTTAGTTTTCTTTATACTTTTTAAGTAGTACTATTTTAAGCTTTTATATAGTAATAATTCTCCTATCTAGAGTAGCTATTAGCTAACTTAATACCTAATTAATTATATTTGTTATAAAAGCTACCTGCTATACTTAAATATAGGCCTGTTACTTAAAATTCCTAATCTTATAGGCGCTAGAGTTATCTATAGTATTAGAGTTAGATGCGTTAAGCATTTTATTATTATTTAATATTAGTTAGTTTAGCGTAAAAAGTCCTAGACTCTAAGATATATTATTTTAAGTATTTCTCTAGAATACTATTATAAATCTTAATGAGGTAACTTGTTAGTTAAATTGTCTACTAAAATTCTAGGTAGTTAAAGTATTATATAAGTTTAGGCTATACTTTCTTAGGCTTAGTTTGTACTAAAGTAAAGTAGACTAAAGTAGTAGTTTATAAAGTATTATAGAAGTAATTTAAAGTAGAAAAGAGTAATTAAAATTAACTAAAAGTAAAGAATACTAATTTTATAAAAATGTAATAACTAGTTAACAATTTATATAAGAAATAACCTATTTAAGTTAACTATAATAGAGATAATAGTAAAATCTAATATATACTTATATTTGTTACTTTTGTCCTGTGTTCTCCTGTACCTCCGATCTAAGAGGGAGGAGAGATAGCTCTAAATAATAACGTGTGTATATTTTAAGCAATAATACCTGCAGGTATCCTCGCAGGTGAGGAGCCCCTTATAAGCATAATTGTAGGTAGGCAAGCTAATAATAAGCGAGTTAGCGGACCCTGTCAACACGCAACTATCTGTAACAGAGCCTCCCCCTCTAGTCTAGCGTCCTAATAGCCTTAAATTAACTCTCTAGACTGTATAAAGATAGTTTAGTAAAGAACGCGTGTTACTCGCAGCTTAGGTACTCTTAAGACGCGTGTTACCTATAGTTTAGGCGTATAATAAGCTTTAGGCTTAAGTCTTTGTAGCGTTGTTATAGTAACTTTTAAATTTATTATTTATTTCTTAAAATTTTTAAAAGTAAAAGTAAGAGTGTGTAATTATTATAAGTAGTCTATACAAGGTAATATTTGCTGTAGTAATAAAGAAATTTTCTAGTATATTATTTATAATCTTTGTTTTAATTAATATATTTAACATGTAACTTTAACACACTTACTACGTAACTAAATAATAAACTTTAATTTTTTTTATAGTTTGCTATTTTAATTTTAAGTATATTAAAAAACCTTACTTACAAGATGCTTAGCTATATAAGTTTAGCATACTTAAAAAAGCTATTAATTTTATTACTTTATATGCAACCTGCCTATATTACGCATAAAATATTACTAAGTAAAAAAAAATTTATAAAAAAACTAAGTATTGTTATTATAACTATTATGCTAAAGGTAACTATAGTAGTTATACTAAGGTAAATTTTTTTATTTTATTAACTGCGCTTTAGCTAATTTAAATAAGTTCTTAAAGCGCTTAATAGGCGTTTAAATTATTTATACTAACTTTGCTTTTATTTTAATACTGTAGTTACTAATACTAATATTCTAAGAACTAACTCTACTATTATTAATATTAGCGTTAAGCTTACATAATACTAGTACTAATTTAACTTTAAGCTTTCTAACTACTACTATATTACTACGCATACTAGTACTCTTTTAAAAGTTTCTACTTAAGTACTAATAATTTTACTTTACTACTTAAGCTTAATTTTAGTAAAGTAGTACTATATAGTAGCTACTCTTAGATTAATTACTAGTTATGCAGCTAGAATTGCTAGTCTTACTAGTAATAATAAAGATAATAATAAGAGCTTAAGTAATAATAACGTGCTGCTTCTTAGGCGCGCCCTAGGCGTAGGTAGCACGTATAACAGTAGTGCTAAAAGTAGTAGTAATAATATAAGTAGTAATAATAAGGTTTATGCTAGTAGTAAGAAAATTTTTAATAATAAGTAAAAGTAAATTATTTTTATACTTATAGTTTTATTTATTTAAATACCTAATTTACGCCTTAGGTACGTAATAATAATATTTAATATATTTTTTTAGCATGTTTAAGACGTAATAATCTTTACTTATACTTATATTTTTTAATTAGTTTTTTTATATTCTTAAGCTATAATGCTAGAGTTTAAGTATTTTATAATTTGTTATAGCTTTTCTATTATAGCTAATACTCTAGCTAGCTATTCTTAATTTATTTTTCTAATATTTTTTTAACCTTTTAAATCTCTTTACTTTTAGAGCTAATTTCTAGTGCCTAAGTATTATTTTCTTAACTACTACGTAATTTCTATTGTTCTAGTAAAGAAATGTAGAAGATATTATAAATATAATAGTAAAGTAGTAGTTATAGTTAGTAAGCCTGCGTTTTAACTACTTTTTATACTTATAATAGTCTTATAAACTTACTAAAAAGCTTTTTACTAAGTTAGTAAGCTAAGTTAATATTCTTTGTGCTAAGGTAAACTAAGTCTTTTTAGTAGAAGATTTTTAGTTTATGTTTTTTATTATAGTATTAGTATTAATATTTTTATGCTATTAAAAAGTATTTTTTAGCTATTGTATGTGTGTTAAGCATACGCTGCACTCTATTTACAGCATCTAGTACTTCTTTTTTTAGCCTACTGTCCTTAGAAGGCAATGTAAGTAATAAATGCTTGCTGTATACTACGTAAAAAAGTATTATCTTTATTAATTTGTAAATAGAGTTGTTATATGCAAATTATATAGTTAGTAAAAGTAATACTTAATTATTTTATTTTTCTAAAGTAAATGTCCTTAAGTATTACTTTATTATTTAGTTTTAGCGTTTAGTTTACTTATTTACTTATAAGTAAAAGGCTATACTTAGCCTACGCTTTACTTATAATTAGTAGTATATTTCTATTTAAAATATAAATATAAAAATTAAACTATAATTAGATATAATACTTTTTTAAATTTTATATTTTAAAATAATATATTTAAAATAGAATTTTATAAACTATTTTGCATCTTACGTTTTTAATATAAGTATATAAATTGCTGTTTTTAAAAAGTAGTTAATAATTATAAGAATTGTATTAAACACGTATTCTAAATTATTATTTTTTACTAGTAGTAGCCTTATTACAAAATTAAAGCTTACTTCTTTAAATATCTTATTAGAAACTAGTAATAGTAATAACTAACTATATTTACTATATCTTAGAACCTTACTTCTTTAGCATACTGTATAAGTCTTTATATAATCTTAAATATTATAGCCTAGCTTTAGCTAGTAATATAGCTTACTAATAAGCTTATAAGTTTTATATACGCTAAAATAACTTACTATACACATATTATAATTGTGTAATAAAATCTCCTGCTTAATAGCTTATTTTAGTAAAATATAAATTTTACCTTTATATTTTAGAACTTTTTTATTATTAATGTACTATACTTGCGCGCTACTACTATTTTAAGTATATACTGCTTATATAGAGTTTGTAACTTGCTATAAAGTAAAAGCGTTCTTTTATTACAACTAGCGTAGTTTATTCATTAAAGCTTTTAACTTTATTATTGCAGGTTTACTACTAACTAATACTTTAGCTAGAAAGCGTAGTACGCATAGTGTGCACTTTATAGCACTAGCAGTTTAAATACTTTTTATTTTATAAATATTAGCTATATGCGTTTTATATGCGCTTTTCTAGCTGTACTAAATTATAAAACTTTTTATTCTACTATGCTCTACCTTCACTAGAAGTTTGTTCTACAGTGTAGGCAATAATTAAGTTAATAATAAGTTCTTTTATTTATAATTTACTTTTTTTAATAGTCTATCTACAAGGTTGGTACGCCTTAAGTAGTATTTAACTTTAAAATTAAAAGCCTTTAAATACAAAGCTTAGCGTGCTTAACACTAGTTTAGCTTTTATATAGCATATAAAAAGCGTAAGTTATTATAATTAGTTAACACCTAAATAGTATGTTAAGCGCCCTTTAAGTAGTGCTACTATTTTTTAAAGCTTTATATAATAGCTAAAAGTTTAAAGTTATATACATTATAGTTTAGCTTAGCGTTTTACAGTTTTTATAAGTAAAATATAATAAAATACTACTTTTTATCTTTAAATAATTAAAATAATATGCCTAATATAGTAAAAGTTAAAGTATTTATTTTAATATAAATTATACGTGTACTTTTAAAGTAACGTAGAATAAGCGCACATATAAAGTATTACTTTAGCTTTATAAAAGTAGTATATATATTTTTATTTTAGTAGAATGCTTGTTTTCTTTTTAAGATATCTATAAGAGGTGCTGTTTCTACAGCGTAGTTCTTAATAAAATACAAATAAAAATTTGTAAATCTTTAAAAGAACTACAGCTTCTTAATACTAGTAAGCGTAAGCTATTACTTAATAGTAGTAACACGCGCTAAATCTGCATAAATGCTACTTCTTATAATAATAAATTTTAAAAAATAAACTTTATTTAAAATAAATATGTAATTTTTAAAATTTATATATAACTTTACTCTTTATAAAAAGTTAAGTATAGTATATATAGCACGCTAGTGTAGCGCAATATTATTATTATAAGTATAAATAAAGATATTATTTAGATAAACTATGCAGATATAATTTAAGTGCCTTTTTAAAGCTTTATTAATATAGGCTTAAAAACTTACTAGAGCATTTATAAGCTTAAAAAGCATAATAAGATATTTAAAATGTTTATATTATATTTTAAAAGTAGTCTTTTACTTATCTTCTACCTTAATCTTTAAATAATAGTAGGCGTTTTTAAGATCTAATATTATGTAGTAGCATATGCCTAACAGGCAGTTTAGTGTTTCTCTAATTAAAGAAAGTAAGTAATAATTTTTTATTATAATAGTATTAAGGCTTTAATAATCTACGCAGAGGTAAAAGGTTTTATTTTTTTTTAGTATAAATAGTATTAGTATACTTATAAAGCTAGTGCTATAGCAAATTTATTTTTTATATAGTACTTTTTTAATATATTTATAAAGTACTTAAAGCTTACAAGAAAAAAAAAGTATAAAAAAGCTTATAAAAAAGTTTTTTGCCTTATTAAATAGAAATTATATAATCTAAGCTTTTTAGCTATAAAAAAGTTTTAGCAGCTTTATTATTAAAAATATTAGCATAATTTTATAATATATTAAGTATACGCTATACTTACGCTATAGATACGTTTAGTATATATACTTTAAGCTTAATATATGCGCTATTACTTTAAAGTACTTTTAAAAAGTAAACTTAAAATATTTGTTTTGTGTCTTTTAAAAATACTTTAGTAGCTACTAAGTTAATATTTACTTTTATATATTTTTAACGCTACATTTACCTTTTATAGTTAATATAGATACCTTTTTAGCTTAAGAAGAAGTTACTAAGTAGTAGTAGTACTTTTTTTTTATTTACTTTATACGCAGTAACTTTTGTAATACGCTTTATGCTATTATTATTTATTAAGCGTAGCTAGAGCTTATATACTACGTATATATTTTGCCTTTAAAGTCTAATCTAACTTAGGTAAAGAAGTTTTATATTTTAAATAAGTTTTAAATTTATCTTTATAGCTATTTTTTAACTAATAAAGCTAATATCTACTTATAAATTTAAAATAACTTAAAGTTTTTTTTTTACTTTAGTTGCTAAACGTGCATAATATATACGCTATATTTCTAGTAAAATATTTATTAGTATGCGCTTTACTAACTCTAAGTTTATAGTAAAACTTAACTTTTTTTTATTTAATTTATATTAACTAAAACTTTATTAAAGTTACTGCTTTAGTACTTATTAGCGTAGTATTCTTTTTTTTAGCACTTAAAGTATGTAATATTATTACTACTTTTATACTTTTTAGGTACGTTTAGTATAGTAGCTGTAAAAAAGTATTTTTTTTTTTTTTTATAAAAGTGCTTTAGTAAAGCAGAGCATACATAATAAGTACTTTATATAAATTTTATTTAAGTATAAATTTAAGTGTAATAAAGTCTTTTTTAGTTATAAGAATTTAATAGTAGTTAGTAATTACGTGCTATAATTTAGGCTTTAGTTTTGTAAAAAAGTACTAGACCCTTTATGCCTTAGTATATATTAAGAGTTAATTTTTAAGAATATTAAGATAAGTTATGAATAATTAAATAGTTTAGTTTTTTTGCTATATAGTATACGTATACGTAGTTACTACTTTAAAGCTATAGTTAATAAAGTTTAAAAGTAAGTTAAGTATATATTACTTAAAGTAAACTTAAGTTAGCACTACTTTTTTTACTTTAAAAAAATACTTATAGTAAGTATACTAAAGCTCTTATAAGTCTACTTTAAAATACTATATTACTTAAATTACTTTATTATTATTTTTTTTAAATTATTGTAGTAGTAGCTAAAATGCTACTTTATAAGAATAAGTAAACTTATAATATTCTTTAAAAGTTTTACCTTAGTATTTAGCTAAGTTTTTAGGTTTTAGCACGTATTAGATATACGTAGTAGGTATTACTTTAGGTACGTTCTACGCGCGAGATAATATAGTTAGTAGTATTAGTATATTTAAAGTTTCTTTTTATTTAACCTCTTTTAGTTGTGCTACTTTTTTTTCTAACTCTTATAATTGCTATAAAAATTAAAGTTTATTGCGTTGCTTCTTTATAGCGTTAATGCGCTTCTTAAGCGTTGCAGGTGTGCCTTAGGTGCGCTCTCTAGGCTCCTTAAGTGTAGCGGGCCTTAATAGAGTTTAATGAGGATTAGAGAGTTTAAATGCAGCTAGGCTTTAGCTTTTCTAATTGCCTTAAGTATTAGATTGTGTTAAGATAAGCAATAATACCTGCAGGTATCCTCGCAGGTAAGGAGCCCCTTATAAGCACAATTGCAGGTGGGCAAGCTAACGATAAGCGAGTTGGCGGACCCTGTTAACACGCAACTATCCGTGACAGGAGGTTAGGGGGGACGCTAGCCTCTCTTTATATAGTGACCTCCCGGAGGTCCTATCTTAGCAAAATGCTAATTACGTGATCCCTGCGCCCTGCGCGGATCATTACCTTCTAGCGTCATAGCTGGTTGACCCTTAACCCTCGCTCGTACGTTAAGGAGAGAATCTTTCCTGTTACTTGTAACAGCAACTGCTTTTATAATTCTAGTAGTTTAAGTAGATTGTTGCGATGTAGTTAAATATTTTTTAAAGTTAGTTTATATTTAGTAAGCAAAGCTACTATAACTATATAATTAAAAGTTTTATAGCTTACTTAGTCTTCTTAGGTTGCTTACAAACTTAGCAGGTAAGTATTATAAAAATTAACTTATAGTAGCTTCTTATAATCTGCAATTAATGCATTAATACTACTAATACTTTTATTTTTTAGTTAATTATTAGAAACTTAAGTTGCGTCTTTATATTTACGCCTGCCGCCTAGCTTATATAGTAGAAGATAATAATTTGTAGGCTAATCTAGGCTTTTGCTAGTAATTTGGTATTACGTTTTATAAGTAAAAGTTAAGCTTGTAATTACTTACTCTATTTGCTATTTAAAACCTAGAATCTAAAACTATAAAATAATCTGCTATTTACAACTTGCTTACTTTAAGTAAAGGTCTTATTATAAACAGCTAGCGCGTTAAAGTCTTTAGGCTTAGACTATTAGACTAGTAATAAGTTACTAGGCTTATACAAAGAAGACTTCTTACCTTTAAATATAAATAAATTAGCTCCTCTAAGTAAGTGCACTACTATTTAACTAATAAACACTTTGCAATTAATCGCGTTATTACTCTTTAAAGTCTTTAGTTTAGAGGTAGGTTCTAAAGTAGTAAGACTAGTATTTTACTACTAATTTAAGCAAATTCTTAATAGTGTACTAGCCTTATATTTTACTTACTAAGCGTCTTTTAATCTACTTTTATACTTAGTAGGCAGGCCTTCCTTACTGCTTATAATAGTAAATAAATTATCTTTAATGTTTTTAGTAGTTAACTGTATTTTTTAATTTACTTTACTTTAAAAGGCTAAAAGAACTTGCAAGTTGTTTACTAGATTAACTAGCTTACTATTATAAAAGATAATTATAATTTAGATTAATTCATTTTCTAGTAGTTTTTTTTGCAATTTTCTTTATAAAATAACTGTTTGCTAAAAATTATATTACAAGTAGTAATTACCTGATGAAAAGTTATTACTTATATATAGTATATATTAGAAGCTTTATAACTAACTAAATAACTAACATAGCTGCAAGAATTAATATTAAATCTTTAATAATTACGCTTAGCTACTTTCTCTTTGTTTAATAAGTAGGCTCGGCAGCTATAAATATAAATTCTACTCTAGTCTAGGCGTAGATTAGTAGTCTAATGTTTAATTATAAGTAGTTAACACTATTAGAAATATTTCCTAAACTATTCTTTAAGCACCTAGTTAGGGGATTAGTAGCTATAAATCTTAGTAGAGCTTATTTTATGCAAGTAAGCTACTATATTTATTATTACTAGCTAGAGCTTAGCTAGTAAATTAGCGCTTTTGCGCATCTTAACAGCTTTTGTAATTAAATCTTAGTTAGCTCTCTCTACTAAGCTATTAGGCTTATAAGTATATAGCAGTGGCGTTTTAATTATAATCTCTTTTTCCATTGCCTATTTCTTATATCTTAATTGCCTTCTCTAAGGCAGTATAGTAGTGTTATTATCTTAGTAAGTTTTATAATTATCTACTAATATCTTCTCTTAATTCTTGTAGTAAAGCCTTTAATTACAGGCATAATATTATTTAGTATTTATAACTAGATATCATAATTATACAGCTTGCTTAAGTATTCTTTTTTAATAATTAGAACTTATTCCTTAAGCAGTTAACTAGTTAAGAAATTAAAAAGATTTTATAAAATATTATAAAAAAGTTAAAGTAATTTTTCTCTTAGCTATTATAAAATTACTTATAAGGTATAAGCTATTACGCAGTAATTATATTATAATAGCTTTTTACTAGTAATCTCAATATTTTATACTAAGTAGACTAAGGCTTTGATAGTTTGTTGTCCTATAAATTTTAATTATAAATACTAAAAATCCTTAATACTAGTGCGTACTTAAAGTTTTTTTAATTATACTATAGTTTTTACAAGTAGTAGTTAAGTAATATAACAAAAAAGTTGCTTGTATTTAATAAATAAGAGATTAAAGTAACACTTTAAGTTAACTAAGACAATGCTCTTTTTAATTTTTCTAAATTTTATAGTATAATTATGTTTTAAATACTAAATTCCTGCTTATTTAAGCTGTACTTTAGACATAATATCATCGTAAAAGCCTAGTATAAACTTAATATTAGTAAGTAGAAGATTAGCTATCTTAGGGCTAGCCTTACTATATAGAACGTTCTTAAGCAGCTTATTTCCTATTTTAGTAACTAGAATAGATTAAGTACTTGCCTTAATAGTTTTCTTCTTGTCGCATTTGCAATAGGTGCCTAGTACTAGTTAATTTATACTATTAACTAAGTAGACTGCTGCTCTACTATTTTTAATTATACAAAAAAACAATGCATAAGGAGTAAAGGCTACGCTAAATATATTTAGACTAATTTCTTTAATTAAGTTTTTTAAGTTAATTAGTGCTAAAACTAATAAGCTAAAGTACGCTTTACTTAGTTTATTACTCTCTAATCTACTAGTACTAGCTTTCTAGCTCTCTTTTCTTATTTAAGTCTATAGCGTTGCCTATTTATTACTATTTTATTGCTTGATAATCTTTTTTTAACTGTTGTTTATTAGTTTAATTAGTATCTTATTAGTAAGTATTAATTCTATAACTATAGTTTCAAGTTAAAAGCAGTTATATAGTGTCTAGAAGTACTTGCTTAGCTTATAGAAGTAAAAGTATAATTACTTACTACTCTTATTTAACTTAAAGTTATTTAGTAATTATTAACCTATTTTTAATTTAAATTTAGTTTAGAATACTGCGTGTCCTCTTTTTCGGAAAGAAGTAATTAATAAATCTTGCAATAAAATACTAAAATTCTTTTTAAATTATTAAAAGTTAATTAAGCTCTACTAAGCGCTATTGCTTATAATAGCTTATTGCGCTTGTTACGCAGGTAGTTTAGTATAATCTTAGTACTCAAAGTGTTTAAAAAATTAGTACCTACTAATAGCTTAATAACTTTAAAAAGCAAGTAGATTATTACTTATTTATATAGGAGCTGCTACTTAGTACACTAATGCTTAAAGTTTATTTATCTTTGGCAAGCCTTATTTAAGTAGGATTTGTATTACGCTCTAATTAAATACTAAGTATTCTAATCTATAAGAGCAAGATTTTTTTTACAATCTTGTTTAAGGCTCAAAGACTAGTAAGGGTTTAGGTAATTATGCTTATTAAAGTGTTTAAAAGTGGGTCTAGATATACAGTCTTACTAATCTTATTATTAGTAATCTTAGAAACCTTTTTTATATATTAAGCAGTATATACTTTATACTTGTTAACTAGCTTATTATATTTATTTATTTTATACCTCGCATTAATTATATAAACCTTGTATTTGCGTTAAGTAATTTTGTAGTTCTCTTATTCTTAAGCGCTTGCGCTAAGTAGTAGAGCAACAAGCTCTTTAATAATCTTAAGCAACTTAGAATACTAAGGCTCTTAGTAATCTATTAAGCGCACGTCTAGGAAATTAGGATTAACTTAATCTTAGATGCCTTTTTTTAAGCAGTACAGTCTTAATAGAGCAAACTAAGTTAGCTAGTCTAATTAAGCCTTAAAGATTACTCTTAAGGTAATAAGCAGTGTATTAGAGAGGTCTATATTAGTAAGATACTTTGTAGGATTATAATGTGGGTTATTGTTGAGGTGAGCGCGGGATTGGTCGGAGGTTAATCGTATGATTAAGTAGGTGAGAGGTACAGCAGCCGCAGCAATCTGCTGGCCATGCTGTAGGTAAGTAGAGAAGAGTAAGGTAATAACTAAATAGTTAACTTTTTAGCTTGCTAATTGCGCAGTAGGAATTAATACTACAATTAAGCGGCCGGGCTTATAACTGTAGGAGCTAAGAAAGAGCAATGGTTTAATTACTTAAGTGGAAAGTAAGTGTATAAATTAACTAAGTGCTATAACAAAGTGTCTAATAACTACTAAAGAGACATGAGACGATCTGGCCCGTTTATATAGACGCTAGCGGGGCCGTCACGTGAACAGCTTACCAGGACCACCTGATTAACAGGATGATCCGCGTGTTTAATACTCTAACAGTATACTACTTAAACAGAGAGAAATAATATATTAATATGTATAAGTAAAGGTTGTCTTTAAACTCTAAGAAAAGGGTGTAGTTATTTTTAATATTCGAAGTAAGAACTTATAAGACAATAAATTATTGACATAAAATAAGTTTAATGATACTACAAGTTTAATATTAAGTATTATTATAGTACGTGTGGAGAACAAGGAGCTAGTAACAGTAGTTTAGGAGAACTAGATAGTTAATTCTGTCTTTCTATCTGCGTCTAGGACGTTCTCTATATACAAAGGAAATATTGTAGTCTGTGAAGAGCAGTGTAGAGCTTAGACGGATTCCTTTAAGCCCGGTAAGTATTCTGTAGAGTTTAGATGCTTTCTTCTAAACTTAGCGTAAAGGCTCGAAGGCTTAGCGCTGCACGCGCCGCGTAGGCCTTAACGCTTGTGCCTAAAGCCTTGTGGCTAGAGCCTCGTACTTAAGGCGCGTGGCTAATATATGCAACAGTACGAAAATCACGTAGTATTTAATATAATAATTAGCTAAAAGTATAGATTGGTTAATTTCTCTTAAAAGTATTGTATAATAATAGTTTATTATAACTACAGTATCGTACGTGTCCTTACCCTCCTCCACCTCCTCCACCTCCATCGCAATCTTGTTGCCAGCCATAGGCTGGCAATCACCGTTGAACACGTTTCAATTAGTGTCGTTTTTTGGTACCTTCAGCAAATTTTTTGACCCTGATTTCGCTCGGTAGTCTAAGCTTTTCTGCTCTAAGCGCTTAGCGCGTAGACCTTATCCACTTACCGTTCGAATTTCGTCAACTACACACAATCTTTTTTTGACTTTTGCGACTAATTAGCGAGGGCAGCTGCTTTTCACTTTTTTGGAAAACCCATTTTGACTACAACAACAACCACCACCTTTGATACCTTAAAAATAAATAACTACAGTATTATTTAGCTACTACAGAATGTTACAAACACGTTACAACTCTCTTATCCTTACCGTTGTCTCTAGATCTTATCTGTATCGGACCTACTCCGGTTCTAGCCTAGATTGCAGGTATAAAGAAAGCTTGGGACTTATAGTTGCTCTATAGATTTTTAATATTCTTTTATACAAGGCCTATAAGTGTTTTATTAAAATTAAAGCTTATTTGTAGATTAAAACGCACTCCTATATACCTTACTATAATCTCTTTTACTAATACTAATTTGTAAGTCTTGCCTGCGCTGTTACATTATATTAAAAATCTTATTCTAGCTAGTAACAGCATTTAAAATAATATTATAGCTGTTTATTTAAACTACGCCTAAGCCTAAGCCTCTCTAACTACAAACTAGAAGCTTTAAACTATTAAGTTTAATAATACTTTAAGTAAGATTCTTTAAATTTTTTACTAACTAAAGCCTTTAGGTTTAGAACTTTCAACTTTAATAATAAAGTAAATTACTTTAAAAAAGTTTAGTAAAGTGTGCTAAGGTAGAAACACAAAAACTACTAACAACCTATTAGTATCAAAATTAATTGCTAATAGCTAATTAAAACTACCTTAGACCCTCTTTAAAATCTGTCTAAATATTAACCTACTACTAAAGTTAACAACAATATCTGCAGGACAAAGCAACTAGCAAGCAACTAGTTATTAAAAAAAATAAAGTTAAAAAAAAAGTAAATTTAGAAGAAGATTTTATTTTACCTTATAAAGACAAAATTAAATAGTTAAATGCATAGGTTGCGTAATTAATATAAAAAGTTACGCTGTCTAAGAACACAGCTATACTATTTACTAAAATACTACTAACAAAAGCAGATATACTAATAAGCTGATTAACATAGTACATTTCTATTACTTTTAAGACCTTATATATTAAGCTTATAAAGCGCACGCCTACCATTAAAAATCTTAATAATAGGACTAACTCTACATTCTGTTAATAGCAGGCCTTAATAGTAGACTAATTAGAGATTAACTTAGATTACTACAAGACAAAGCGTGCTTGCATAGCTTTTATATAAGGATATACTACTAGTATTATAAAAGAATACTTTAAACTGTAGTACTTAGCTAATTTAGTTTTAAAATAGTGTAAAAATATAGAAAAAACAATTATACTACTTACATTATATTTTATATTTAGCAATAAATAGGTAGAAAGCTTTGTAGCTTTCTACCGCCTAGTTATAAATTAAAAAAAACATTTTTAGCTTTTAAAGTAAAGTTTATTAGCACTACTATTAAAAAGTCTATTTCTAAGTTAAAGTAGTCTTTTTACTTATAGAGGAAAATTACCTCTACTTTATGCGCCCTAAATTAAGAATTTAAATACCTTTAAAATAACTTACTTGATAAAATAGTTTAATACTTTACTACTTTGAACATAAAGAAACACAATTTTCTTATTAAACTAAATATAAATAGTAAACTAGTATATAGCTTAGCACTTTTATAAAAGCCTTATCTCTTACAATATTAGAGTTTATAGCTGTATTATACTAGTATCCTATCTAATTTGCTACTAATGCCCGCTTGCACTACTTTAAGCACTCCTAGATTCCTGTTTAAAACCCTAGCCTCTAATAATAAGCCTCTACTAAATACTTATTTTAAGTGCACGAAGCCTAGTTACTTTGCAAGTAATTATACTACCTCTTAAGTAAGAAAAATTAAAATTAAATAGGAAGAATACTTAGAAGCTGTAGAATATTACTTAGACTAAGAATAGGAGGGAAACAAAGACGCCTAGGATAACGCTTTAGCCTAAGCCTACATAAGTATAACCTTGCTAATATTAATCTATTAAACTTATTTAAAAGAAAGTATTTCTAAGTTTCTACTGTTCTTTGTTCAAAGGGTTATAGTGCCTAGTTATAATTATTAGTTAATACTAGAGCTTAAAATTTTATGTTTTTAAATTTCTTTACTACTTACACTTTTGCCTAATTACTTTAAGTTCCTATCTAAAAACTGCCCTTTAAAGTCTCTATAAAAGATAGATCTAGACTAAAGTAGATAAATATATCTGTCTTTACATCTAAATTAATAGTAGAAAAATTCTTAACTATTTTTTTGTTATTATAGACTTAGGTACGCAAGATTATATTATTAAAATTAAATAGCTTTAGTAATTTAACTTATCTCTAGACACAGTTTAGAACTAAATTATATAGCTTATAAAATATCCTGCTATGTATAATCCTGCCCTCTCTATCTTAATATAGTTAAAGAAACCTACTAACAATAAGGTTGCTAAGGAGAATATCTAGCGTAAAAATGCGCTTAAGAAGAAAAATAATTACTAGAAAAGGGAAAGCTTTACAACAATTTTAATGCAAAAGATTAATAGCTTTTTTAAGCTTTTAAAAGCTTATATTACTTCTAAAAACACTATTTTTAAACTAAATCTTGTTTAGAAAAACTCTACCTTACGCATTACAGTTATTTTAGCTAACGCCTTTTATTATTGATAAAACAAAAAGAAAACAAGTTCTTTTTCATAAGTTTTTACTTTTTATTATTAAGGTATTAAAGGTGGTGGTTGTTGTTGTAGTCAAAATAGGTTTTCCAAAAAAGTGAAAAGCAGCTGCCCTTTACTAATTAGTCGCAAAAGTCAAAAAAGATTGTGTGTAGTTAACGAAATTCGAATAGTAAGTGGATAAGGTTGACGCGCTAAGCACTTAGAGCAGAAAAGCTTAGACCACTAAGCGAAATCAGGGTTAAAAAATTTGCTGAAGGTACTAAAAAACAACACTAATTGAAACGTGTTCAACGGCGATTGCTAGACTATGGCTGGCAAAAGATTGCGATGGAGGTGGAGGAGGTGGAGGAGGTGGAGGAGGTGGAGGAGGTGGAGGAGGTGGAGGAGGTGGAGGAGGTGGAGGAGGGTAAGGACACGTACGTTACCGCAGCGGGAGCCTGCGTTAATAATAAGTATTTACAAGATTAATTGTTTGTTAAAAGACTATATAGAACCTAATAATTTTAATAACGCTAAATTAATTTAGAACTAACTTCTATTTATCTACTATTTATATCAAGATGTATTTAGCAAAACTACAGTAAACTAACTACTTAAATATTACTTATACAACTATAAGATTATTCTTACTAAACTATTACTAAATTAGTTTAGCTTTTTATATAAGCAGAGCACTAAAAAACTTAAAGCCACTAAGATGTTTATAATAGATAACCTTAAGAAAGAATATATTAATCCTAGTAATTATTTTTTTACCTTCTTTATTCTTTATATTGAGAAGCTTAATAAAGATATTTGCATTTATGTTAATTATCGCAAACTTAATATAATTACTTAAAAAGACTAATATTTAATTTTACGTATTAATAAGCTATTAGCTTATATATATAAAGCCTAGTACTTTACTAAGTTAAACATACGTGCAGCTTTTAACAAAATTAAAATAAACTTAAACTTTAAAAAGTTTACTACTTTTTAGACCTAATATAAAACGTATAAGTCTAAGGTGTTGCTATTTAGATTATATAACAGCTCTACTACTTATTAACATTATATAATTAATGTGTTAATTAAGTATCTTAATAATTTCTATATAGTTTACTTAGACAACAACCTTATCTACTCTAAATTAAAGTTAGAACATGTTCTTTACGTATAGAAAGTACTAGAAAGACTATAGTAAGTAAGCCTTTAAGTTAAAATTAAGAAGAGCAAATTCTATGTTATAAAAATAAAGTACCTAGGCTATATTTTAACAAACTAAGGGCTAGAAGTAGATCTTAATAAGGTAGAACCTCTTAATAACTAGGCATAACCTACTACTATTATAAGTGTAAGATTGTTCTTTAGGTTTATTAAGTTCTACTAGCAATTTATACTAAAATACTTATAAATTACTAAACTACTTTTTACACTCTAAAGCTTCTTAAAGCTATTTATATAAGATTTAGATTATAAAGAGGCTTTTAGTTAGTTAAAAGCTACTTTACTAAAAAATTCTACTTTATACTATTATTGCCCTAAATATAATACTAAAGTAGAGACTAACATATTGAACAGTATTATTATAAGTATACTTTTCTTAGAAACGACTAGATAAAAAATAGTATTTAGTAGCGTTTTTTAGTAAAGTCCTATCTAAGTCTAAACTAAATTAAGAAATTTATAATAGAAAACTTTTTGCTATTTTTACAGCGTTTAGTAAGTAGTAAGCTAAATTAGCATTAGCTTACTTTAAAATTAACGTGTATTTAAACTATTATTTACTTAAGTACTTTATAACTATAAAAGTTTTAAACGCTAGATAAGTACGTTAAGCTAAAAAGCTTGCTTTATTTTTCTTTTACATCTAATACATACTTAAAAAAAATAATACTTATATAGATATTTTTTTGCAACGTAAGTAGAATATAAAAAACTTAAAGTTTACTAAAACTAATAATTATTTATAAGTTCTACTTAGACTGCATTAACTAGATAACTAAATTAACTCTAACTTTGCTTTTACTCAAATTGCCTATTTTTATGCTTATATTTTGTCTCTATGTATAGTAAAAGCTATCTTAAAGCTTATACCTCTAGATTTGCTAAAATTAAATAAATTTATTTTATAAACAAATTACACTATGTTTAAAAAAAAGTATAACTTACTGCTAAATAAGTACTTAATTAAAAATAAATTACTTTAATACTGAAACTACTTTTATGTACTACCTAACTTTATACTTTGTACTTAAATAATTTAAGAAGTCTATAACTAAGTTTTCTCCGCTTACTCTAGCGCTATTAAAACTTATTAGTTGATTACTTTAAATTATTACTAAAAAGGTATAAAAGCTACTTATAAAAAGTATATATAGAACTATATAGCTTATTACTAAATTTGCTAAAGGTACTAAAAAACAACACTAATTAAAACGTGTTTAACAGCAATTGCTAGCCTATAGCTAGCAACAAGATTACAATAGAGATAGAGAAGGAGAGTAAAGATACATACGTTACTGCAGTAGGAGCCTGTAATACTTCTTTATAAAAGCTCCCTGCCTACTACTTCTTACTTTTAGAGTTTCCTACACTACACAGTACTACATACAAATAACTTGTATACAAATAAGTAAAGTTAGACCTTACTAAGTTACTATACTAGAAGCTATAGTAGTAGATTACGAAGCTAGCGTTTACTGTTGTTAAGCGGCTACTTCTGTTAGTTAAAAAAAAGCTAGTAGTAATAGTCCCTATAGTAGTTAAGTTAGTATAGAGGTTAGAATATAACTGTAGTTAAGACATCTTTAATACGTTTAGTATTATAGATGTTAAAGTTACAACAAGGACTATAAAAAGCTAGTTTAGCTAGTACACTATATACACTGCGCATATTAATAGTTTAAGTATAGTAAAAGTATATTACTTTAGCAATTTCCTTCTACGCAAATGCAACTTTAGTAAAAAAACTTAGAAGTAGCTTTGTAAAAAGCAAAAGCGTATTAAAATAGCTATTAAGTAGCTAGGATAAACTAACAAGCAAGAAGATTTTATAAGTTACTTTTAGAGATAGAAAAGCTGTGCATAAATAATAATGCTATTATTGTTTATTTATATCTAAGAATAGGCACTAAACGCCGCAACTGCAACACTGCTAGGATAGCGACAGGACAATAGAAGTTGCAGTCAGCAGTAAATAGTTAGCAGTAAATAGTTATTAGTTAAGAGGGTTAGTTAGAGGGATATCGCGCATCTTTGTTTCTATCTAAATATACGACACACTAATTGCGTGCCGGCAATACTAAATAAGGGGGCATAAGCCTAGATACCTGTTGTTAGCAATAAATCTTTTTTTACTAAAAAGATGTCTACAAAATGTGTGGTTACATTAAAAGGTTGTCTTAAAAGGCCGAAGCCAATAGATTATTACAATGCATATCTTAGACAAACTTAAATTTTTAAGTTAATTTACTTCTTACTAATTTTTAATTATTTAATGCAACACTTGTGTATTAAATTTGAAAATTTCTACTAAATAAAGCTAGTTATAACTAAATTATAGTTGTAATTAATTATTTATCTAAACAGGCTATTTTTATCCTTTATTATAGAGAAATTAACGAAAAGAGTATAGCTAAATTATTTATTTAATAAATGTACTAATTTAGCTACATACTTAATACTATTATCTTTAATTAAGAACCTTAGTTTATATTCAGTTTCTAGTTTAAGTTTTATTAGATTTTAGGTGTTAAAGTTAAACTATTAATAGCTTACTACAAAAAGACTAACAAATAGACGAAGATTATAATAAATATATTAACTAGAGGCTTTAGCTGTTTATATTCTACTACTAAGACAACTAAAGTAGACTACTACCTCTAATTGATAAAGTATAAATTTTTTACTTTATTCTACTTGAAGCATAATCTAATATTAGATCTTTTACGGATTGAATTCTAGACAGAGCTAGGACTAGAAGTAGCTAGCTAACACTTTTACTTTAACTAATAAAATAAACTATAAAGGCGCGTTAGCCTTAGCTGCTTAAATATGTAATACCTAGAAAATAGTATAAACTTTCTTTAAAGAAGCTTAAGATTAAATATAAACTATAGTAAATTATTACTACTACTTAATTAGTTAAGATATAAGAGATAAGGTTTTCTTAAATATAAAAAACTTTACAACTAATATTTAAGCTAAAAATAATTAGCTAAATAAAAAGGCTTTTTAAAAGTTCTTAAAAAAGTTAGTTACTTATACTACTTTAAGTTACTAAAAAAAATCTTAGATTTATAATATTTTTATACTAAAACTATAATATAAAGATTCTTAAAACTTACCTTTGAAATAAAAAGTTTTAAAGCTAGCTTCTACTTTAATTTAAGGTATAAAAAAATAAAAAGTTAATAAATTTTTTGCTAGTAAAGTATATTACTTAAAGTAAAAATACTATATTAGCTAAGTTAAATATAATTTAGATCTAACTTAGTATTTAGCTTTAAATTTTATAAAAGCTTTTTATAAACTTAAAGCTTTTTATAAGAAAAACTTTATATATTTAGGTTTTTTAAAAGTTTTAGCAAAGTAAATTAACACCTAAAAGTAATAAAAAAAAGATATAACTTTTCTATAAGATAATAATATATATAATAAAGGAATAAAACTCTTTTAATAAGTATTTAGTAAAATAACTAGGCTACCCTTAAACTACCTTTACTCCTCCTTTTTTTCCTCTACCTTTACTTAAAGATCTAGGGAGGATTGCTTCTCCTCTCTATAAAAGGAGAAGAAGCTGGAGAAGAGCCTACTGCTCTCCTCTTCCTTCCCTGCCTCCCTCTAGAGGCGCTGCTTATTGTCCTCCTCCTCTAGCAGAGCAACTAGACTACTACTACTAGTTCTGCCCTAGCAAGTAAAGGCCTCTAAAAAGGCAACTTAGCTATCTAGTAAATAGACAGCGTCTTAAATCTTTAGAAGAACTTAGTAAGTTAAAAATAAGATTAAAGCTATAAATAGCTTTTTTTTCTAGCTCTTTATTACTTAAACTTTTTTAGCTAGAATAAAGGCTGCTACCTGCACCTACTTTTTAGTAGAAAGGCAGTTCTCTGCTAAATTCTTTCTATACTCTATAGCAGTAAGAAGGTCTATAGTAGTAAAAAGTTTAAAGAACTTTTTTTTAACGTATTCTAGTACTTACTTAAGTTAACTTTAAGTTTAAAAAGGTAAAACATATTAAAATTATAGAAAAGTACTTTTCTTTCTACTATACGCAATAAGCGTATTTTTTAAATATTTTAGAGTTAAACTAATATTTAACTTTAAAAACTTTCTGCGTAAAAGCGAGCACTAACTGCAAGTAAATAAAGTAATACGCCTCTAGTAAAGCTTCTAAGAGGCAGCGCAGCAGTATATATATGTATATATATATGTATATGTGTGTGTATGTGTGTGTATTATTTTAAAGAGGCAGAAAAAATTAGACACAACGTGCTGTTATAATATTAAAATAGCAAATGCTTAAAGCTAGTCTAATACTTCTCTAAGTTGTAGTTACAGTAACTACTTATTAGAAGTCTATAACAACAACAAAGACGTTATAAAGTTAATAATAAATAAATAACAAACATGTTGAAGAATATACACAGCTATAGGACTAGCTAACTACTAGAAGGAGAGGTAGTGTAATAAACACGTTATAACTCTCTTATCTTTATTGTTGTCTCTAAATCTTATCTGTATTAGACCTACTCTAGTCCTAGCCTAGATCGCAAGTATAAAGACAGCTTAGGACTTATAGTTGCTCTATAAATTTTTAATATCCTTTTCTACAAGGCCTATAAGTATTTTATTAGAATTAAGGCTTATTTGTAGATCACAACGCACTCCCATATGCCTTGCCGTAATCCCTTCTGCCAATACTAATCCGTAAGTCTTGCCTGCGCCGTTACACAGAACCTTTAATTAAGTGCACAAAGTATTAGTAAGCTATTTTTAAGTAATATTTAGAGAAAACGTATAATTAAGCTTTTTATAATTACTTAATAAGTAATTGTGCAACCACCTTAGACCTAACACACTAGAGAGAATAACTAGTCTTATTTAATATATATAATTTATAGCAGTTTTTATACTTTTAAACAAAGTTATACTAAAATTCTTTTTTACTTTTTTTCTCCACTTTTTTTGGGCGAGATTGCAGGCGCAACTGTGCTGGCTAAGCAGCTTACTAAGCCGCCTATCTCAAAAAGGAAGTTCTTGGCTCTCCACATCACTAACTCTTTTAGGTATAGTCTCTCCAGTTATGGATTTATGAAGCTTGAAAAATAATAACTTTTTTAATATCTTTTTTTTTGTCACCTCTCAGTAGTAAAGTACAACTAGGTAGGCTTAAAATTTAACTAGTAATTCCTTCTACTAGAACCCTGCTACCTATAGTAGTAGAATCTAGCTAAAGTTTAAAGAAGCTGCGTATATTATAACTAGCTGCCTTTACGTATACTGTTATAATTGCAGAATAATCCATCACTATCTAAAGCTAACTAGAATAAAGACGAAACACTTTATTAACTATATTAATATACTTCTTTATAAAAAGACTTCATTTTAAGCTTCCAAAAGTTTATGTGCGCTAAACTCCCTATTTACTTAACATTAATAAAGTGGTAAAATTGCTGTAACATTAAAATATACTCTAGAAGCTTTTAAGAAAGAGCTTATACAAGATATAATTAATAGCAATCAGCTATTCTAAACCATTAAGTAGCTATTATTTATCTACTTTCTCTAATTAATAAGGCCTAGTACTATAATAGTTATCTATTTTAAATATAGGATAATGTTTTAAAATTAGTTTAATAGAGCAAAAGCTTTTTTTTCTAATAACTTAGGCCTTACAACTAAGATCTTAATTACACTAGATATATAATCTACAGCAAAATATTTAAGCTTTCTTACAGTTAAAGTGTACTATATCATATAAAAATAGTAATTCTTAAAAACCCCTTTTGATTTTATACTAATACGTAGAAAATATATTAAAGTTTCTATAGCTATAGAGATACTACGTGTACTTTTAGACACTTGTACTAAGTTCTGCCTTTTAGCCATTACTTTAGACAATGCTAGCAATCATATAGTACTTAGTTAGACAATTTAATTAATACTAGCAAAAAAAGATATTAGCTAGAGCGCTTTAGAAAGCTTTTTTTTATGCCTAGTTTCTATTATTAACCTAGTAGTTTAATATATCATCTAACATTTCTAGAAAGTTAGCAATGTAGAGGTTGGGCCTCACAATGTCTTACAAAGGCAATATATAAAAAACATCAAATAAAAAATATTCTCTCTAAATTCACTTTGAAAGGTATTTATACTTTTATTATAATAATCTATTATATTTTAAATACTTATTATATCTAAGCCATTAACATTTCTGTAAACGTGTTAATATAGCAGTATAAGCAATATCTTGCTATTAAAGAATACTTTTTACTAAAGAACCGCCTTTTTGTTATTCGCGATATGAAGACTCAGTAAAACTTAATATACAATATATATAAAAGCGTGCTTAAGATCTTAAAATTTATTTATAAGTAGCTAATATAAGAAATCATAATAAGAAAAGATCCTTATGCTATTAGTGTTGCTTCTTATAACAACAGTGGAGAGATTAACTTTTAGAACCTTAAGTATCTATAACTTTTTTTTATTAATTAGCGCTATTTTAAAGTAATTATAAAGATGCTAAAGCAGTTTAAAGACGCTTTAAGCTTTTTAAGTAAAAACCAAAAGTTGTTAGTCCTTCTAGTTTAGCTTATATATAATTTTCTTCATAATTTTATAGAATTAATATCTAATAATTATAATAAGGACATGAAAAAGTTGCACTATAAAGTAGCCTATAATAGTACAAGCTACTGTAGATAAAGGCAAGGTAAAAGTAAGTAAGTATTACGCAAACATATTGGCTAGGCAAAAGTTTTTATTTAACTATATAGCTCTTCATGATTTAACTTAGAAGCTTACGGTATATTAAGTATAGCTATTATAGTTATTCACTCTAGATGACAGCTAAATAGATAATTAGAATACTACATAGAATTCTTTAAAATAAGTATAAATATTACTTATAGTCTTTTAACTATATTAATTAATATAACAGCGCTAACAAAGTACATAATTTATTAGCCTTAACTTATTTAAGAAAAATAATTCGCTATAAATAGTTGTAAAGACCTACTTTTCTATTGCCTTTTAGTAGCTTTTTTGGTTTAGGTTAAGAATCTGCTAAAAAGGAAAAGAAAACAAATATATAGCCTTATTTATTAAGTAGAAGAATTCCACTTTAGCACTCCTTATATTGAAGTAAGGACATTATTTAATATTTTATTATAGTAGCAAGAGAACCAAACTACTTATATTGATTAGCTTAAGTTGCAAAAAACATATTAGCAATTTTAATTACTAGTTTTAGTATTAAGTGCGTTTTTAATACTGCCAAAGATATTTTTGGTAATTTAAAGTATTAACTTTTAGCTTTTACTAAACAGCAGATTATAGTTCTTAAAAATGAAATCTCCTAGAATTTCAAAAAGCAAAGAATTTCTATATAAGATATAGATAGTGCTAAAGCACCCTATAATAAGATTAATAATCTACTTAAGCTCCTAGCGCCTAGAGACAGTCTACTAAGTCTAGAGGAGGAAATAGTAGAAGACAAACTTATAGATAACGACTATTTACTTTAGCTATAAAAGCAGCAGCGCATTAAGCGCAACTATACTAATAAGCTGTAATTATTAATTATAGTAATAAAATATTATTTTAATAATATTTATTTTACTTTAAGTATTTTTTACATAATTTATAAACAACTAGTAATTTATATTATGACTTAACTCTTACTTAACCCTTGCTTAACTTATTTATATTTAAGGTGTCAAAGGTGGTAGTTGTTGTTGTTGTTGTAGTCAAAATAGGTTTTTAAAAAGTAAAAAGTAGCTACCCTCTACTAATTAATTGCAAAAGTTGGAAAATGATTTTGTGTGGTTAAAAAGATTCGCACAGTAGGTAGATAAGTTCTAGAAGGGAAGCTTAGACTACTAAGCAATAATTAGGGTTAAAAAATTTGCTATAGTACTAAAAAACAACGCTAGTTAAAACGTGTCTAATAGCAATTGCCGGCCTATAGCTAGCAATAGGATTATAGTAGGATTGCAATAGAATTGCAATATAATATAATAGAGAAGAGAAAGAACACGTACGTACTGCAGCAGGACCCTGTAATACTTTATAAAGCTAAAGCTACTATATCTTACTTACTACTTCTTACTTTTTAAACAGCACTGTATACAAACAATTTGCATACAATACACAATAATAGCGTAGAACTTTTACAGCAAGTATCTCCTTATTCTAAGCTTTTTTTTTAAAAAGAGTATCTTTTGCTACTGTCTACTTAGTACTTAATCTAGTCTAACTTAAACTACGTATACAGACACCTAAACTTATCAAGTATTTTAAAACTTAACTATCTAGCTAGACTTCTAAGTTTATAATCTTTTTAACTAAGTCCTTTATCTACAATATTTTAATATATAAAAAGATTATTAAGCCCTAATTTGGCTAGTTGTAAAGAAATATATATAATCTATAAAATGTTTGCTAATACTAGCGCAGTGCTTAAAATTTATTACTTTAGTATCTTTTTCTTTTTATTTATTGTGCAAAGGCTAAGTATAGACACTAGAACTTAGCTTAAATAGCTATTGTAAGACGTTAAATTAGCAATAAAGAAAAAAGAGGTAGAAAAAAAAAGTATGCTTTCTATTGTTGCGTTTATAAGTTAGCAAGCAAAGTAATAATAGTGTTACTACTTTATTTTATTTAAAAGCGCCTAGCAGTAAAGTAATAAGAATAGGTAGAATAAGGCGAGTTAAGTTAAGAGGCAATTTGCGTCTTTATCTTGCATTTCTTTGTTTTTATTTAAACATGCGACACACTAATTGCGTACTAGCAATACTAAACAAGAGGGCATAGGCCCAAATACCTGTTGTTAGTAGTAAATTCTTTTTACCAAAATAGTGTCTACAAAATGTGTAGTTACATTAAAAGGTTGTCTTAAAAGGCCGAAGCCATTACTTAACTTATAACTTAACCTACTATAAGCTTTAACTACTTTAACCTAACTACAACTAGACGTCTGTACGACCCTAACCTAACCACAATCACTAGTCTATGCGACCCTAACCCAACCACAACCCAAGTATGGGTACCCCTAACCCATTTGCCAACGTAACTTAAATAATACCTCTAGTGCTACTACACCTTAGAACAAGACGATTAGGCCTTATAGATCTCTATCAGTAAATTCGCGTACAACAACAGCATACATGCAACTACTAGAACTACCTTTTTCTAAGCATACTATAAAATAGACCTAATTAGCGCAGAATAGCTTAGTATAGCCTTAAGCAATAGAGAAAGCCCTTTAAGACTATAACCTACTTCTAGAGTGCTAAGTCTAGAAAGCAAATGCAAATAAATGATTATTATAGCTAATACCTACTAAAAAGTATATTTATACCAGCAAAAAAAGGTTACTTATTATATTTAAAATAGAAAACTGGGTCTTTGTATTAAATTGTTACATATAATTAACAAAGCTATAAAAGAAGATAAACTAGGAGTTTAAAGAACTTAAACGTGTTATAGCCTAAATTAGGCTATCTGCGTTTCATGTAAACATGCTAGAGCTAAAGAATATTTATCTAGTTTTCTATGCCTTACTATTAGAGCTATATAACCTAACTGAGAAAACTATACCTAAAAAGCCAAAATATAGCCACTTTAGAAAAGCTAGGTAATAATGTATACAAAGTAGATTGCATCCTAGAAGAAATAAAAATAAAGCCAACTAATAGGATTACTTAGTCTTATAAAAGAAAATTCTAAAAAAAGGAAATCCTAGAAACCTAATCTTAATCTAAGCGCAGAAGTACTTAAGAGATTCTAAGACAATAATAATATACTTCTACGTCGCTAAACTAAAAAGGTAATACAGTGGGGTGACAAAAAAAAAGAAATCAAAAAGGTTATAGTTTTCAAAGCTTTATATTTCAATAACTAGAAGGGCTATACTAAAAGGAGTTTGTGATTTAGAAAGCCAAGAACCTCCTCTTTAAGATAGGTTGCTTAGTAAGCTGCTTAGTCAGCAGCATTGCGCCTGTAATCTCGCTTAAAATATGTTGGAAAAAAAAGCAAAAATAGATTTCGGCATATCTTTTTTGTGAACGTATAAAAAGGGCCGGAAAAAAATTAGTTTAATTCGCTTACGTAAGTATAATGTAAGCAAATTTTAGAGTAATATTTCTTACTTCCTTATAGTTTAATAAAAAAAAATAGGAGTTGCTTACGTAAGCACTAATTACGTAATAACTTAATAAAAATATAGTATATTTACTCCTCTTGTTTGTCCTAACTTTCTATTTTTATATTATCTCCTCTATAGCTTGCAATCTCGCTTAATTTAAACAACAAGTTTATACTTTATATTTATACAATAAATCTTTTTCCTCTATTAGTAATATACTAGAAAAGCCTTCTAAAAGTTTTTACAATACTTTTTATTAAATTAAACAAAAAAAAATGCTCTTTTATCTTTTATTAGCTCTAAACAAGGTCGTCCTTCTAAGATCTTAAAAAAAGCAAAAAGAGTGCTTAATAGAGACCTTACAAGAAGCTCTAAAAAGACAATTTAATGTTTATTAGGAGAAAATAGTATAAATTTTTTAATTAAAAGCGTACAACGCTTTTTAAAAAAGAAGAACTATTCTATTTATATTTCTTTAAAAAAAGACGCCTCTAGACACTAAAAAAGCTTATAATAGTTAAATTTATGCTAAGCAAATACTTAAAAACATTAAAAATATAAACTTTTATAAAGTTATATTCTCAGACAAGTCTGCTATTAAGCGTAGGCACAGTGCTAGAATAGAATACTATTAAATAAAGCATAATAATAAAATAGTAAAGAATATTGTTTCTACAATAAATACAAGTAAGTTCTAAGAAACTCTAATAATTAAATAAGAAACTATATTATATTTATAATATTCTTGTTATTTTATATAATTTTTAGAATACTTACTAATCTAGTAATAGGTTAAGATATTTCTATTTAAGTTTAGGGTGCAATTTAGATAGGTAGAAGATCTAAACTAGTAGTAACTAAAAGCTCTTTAATTACTACTTCTTTTAGGAATTTAGACTATATTAAAAAGATTTTAATTCCTATAGTAAAACCTATAATAAAAAAAGGTAAGTTGTATATACTTTATTCTTCTATTAAGAGGCTTATTACTTTATATTTTAATTATAAAGTTAAACTCTTTTCTTATATATTTAAGCACCTTACTAACTTCTATTTAGGCTAGAAGTTTTAGCAGGATAACGCTAAGATTTATAAAACTCTAGAAGTTTTATCTTAGTTTTCTAAGAATAAAATATTACTTTTTAAGCATCCTACTATTATTACTAAGGCGTTATTTGCAAGTAAAAGAAGCTAAAGGCTAGTACACTAAGTATTAGTACGCTATTGTAGTTATTTATTAAAAAAAAACTTAAAAAACAAGCTCTCTATTATTACTTAACAGTTAATTTTATAAATACCTTTAAACTTATACTAAACTAAGAATAGCTTGTGTTATCTATTATATGTAAATTATAGCAATTTTTACACATTCAAAAAAAATCATATTGTAGTGTATATTTAAGTTTTTAAACCTGTATTTTTACTGCGAAGATTTAGAGCAATTATGCTGACTAAGCAACTTACTAAGCAGCCTATCCCAAAGAAGAGGTTCTTGGCTTTTTAATTTACTAACTCTTTCTAGTATAGCCCTTGTAATTATGGAAATAGAAAGCTTTGAAAATAATAACTTTTTGGATTTCTTTTTTTATTGTCACCCCTCTGTACTTAGAAAATTTAAGTACAACTTCTTAAGAAGAAAGAGCATACCTCTAAGTAAATTTTAAAAAAATAACTATAGTATACTTTTATTCATTTCTTCCTTTTCCAAAAGGTTTTATAACTATGTGTTTAATAGTACTTTAGCCTAAAACTACAAGGACTTCTTTTATGTATCTAACTCCTCTTTATTTTAGCTTGTAATAGTCTAGTATAGCCTACTAAATCATACTAAGGCGAATATATCAATAGAACTAAGAAATAAATAAAGCTAAATAGCTGAAATTTATAAAAGAAAAGGTTATACTAGCAAAGAATTACTAAGTCTAAAAGAAACTATATTATTATTTAACTAAAGCAGATTAAGATATCCACTAAAACGCCCTAAACTAGGCTATTATAGCCTAGTCTAACCTATAATGCTTTATTAGAAGTAAGCACCCCCTAGATACATCTTATAAGTATATACTAAAAGTATTAGGAACTTATAAGATTCTAGGAGAACAACCCTCTCCTAATAGGTTTTTAGGTAACTAGGAGGTTAACTAGCTTATCTAATAGCTCTTTAGCGCGTAGACAACGCGTAAGAAGACTGTTAAAAAGGCCAGTAGGCTTCTCCTAGTTTTTTTAACTTTTCTCTTTACTCTTAAGGTTCTCTCTAGATTTCTTCTCTTTAGCTGCTTCCTTTCAAAGAACACGGATAGTAAATTGCAGGCTTTTTAGCCTACTTACTTTATAATTTATGAGTATAAAAAAACTTAAAAAAAAGTTAAAAAAAGTACTTATAATAGTGCGTTTTTTGAAAGCTTAGTAAGAAGCTTCTAAGCTAAAAAATAGTAATTTAAAGACTTGAATTGTAAGTAGAAGCTTAAAATTTAAAAAAGAAATATATATTTATTTTTAAAGTATCAAAGGTGGTGGTTATTGTTGTAGTTAAAATGGGTTTTCTAAAAAAGTAAAAAGCAGCTGCCCTCTACTAATTAGTCGTAAAAGTCAAAAAAAGATTGTATGTAGTTAACAAAATTTAAATAGTAAGTAAATAAGGTCTACGCGCTAAGCGCTTAAAGTAGAAAAGCTTAGACTACTAAGTAAAATTAAGGTTAAAAAATTTGCTAAAAGTACTAAAAAACAACACTAATTAAATTGTATTCAACAGCAATTGCTAGCTTATAGCTAGCAACAAGATTGCGATAGAGATAGAGGAGGTAGAGGAGGTAGAGGAGGGTAAGGACACGTACGTTACCGTAGCGGGAGCCTGCAATACTTTATAAAAGCTCCCTGCCTGCTGCTTCTCACCTTCAGGATTTCCCACACCACACGGTACCGCATACGAACCACTCGCATACGAACAATACAATGCTCGGACTGTTTATTAAGTAGTGTATACTTTATACTTTTTAACTAGCTTATTGTAATTATTCTTTTTATACTTAGCATCAAATGTATAAGCTTTATATTTATGTTAAATAATTTTGTAGTCCTTTTATGTTTGTGTACTGGCGCTTAGTAATAGAGCAACTAGTTGCTTAATATTCTTAGGCAGCTCTAGATACTGTAGCTCCTAGTAATCTGTTAAGGGCACGTCTAGGAGATTAGGATCAACTTAATTCTAGATGCCTTTCTTTAAGCAGTGCAGTCTTAATAAAGCAAACTAGGTTAGCTAGTCTAATTAAGCTTTAATAATTACCTCTAAGGCAACAAGCAGTATACTAGTAAAGTCTATCTTAGTAAGATGCTTTGTAGAATCACGACTGGCTTTTTGAGACAACCTTTTGATGTAACCACACATTTTGTAGACACCTTTTTGGTAAAAAAAGATTTATTGCTAACAACAGGTATCCAGGCTCATGCCCCCTTATTTAGCATTGCCAGCACGCAATTAGTGTGTCGCATGTTCAAACAGAAACGAAGATGCGCGATATCCCTCTAACTAACCCTCTTAACTAATAACTATTTACCGCTAAATATTTACTGCTAACCGCAACTTCTATTGTCCTGTTGCTATCCTGGCGGTGTTGCAGTCGCGGCGTTTAGTGCCTATTTTTAGATGTAAATAAACAACAACAGCATTACTATTTATACACAGCTCTTCTATTCTTAAAGGCAACTTACAAAATCCTCCTGCTCGTTAGTTTGTCCTAGCTACTTAATAGCTATTTTAACACGCCTTTACTCCTTACAAAGCTACTTCTAAGTCTTTTTACTAAAGTTATATTTGCGCAGAAAGAGATTGCTAAAGTAATACACCTTTACTACACCTAAACTATTAATATGCATAGTGTATATAGTGTACTAGCTAAACTAGCCTTTTATAGTCCTTGTTGTAACCTTAACATCTATAATACTAGACGCATTAAAGATGTCTTAACTATAGTTATATTCTAACCTCTACACTAACTTGACTACTATAAGGACTATTACTACTAGCTCCTTTTTAACTAATAGAGGTGGCCGCTTAATTTGTAATCTACTACTATAGCTTCTAGTATAGTAACTTAGTAAGGTCTAACTTTACTTAATGTAAGCTATTAGTCTTTGTGTTAAAGGGGGAGAAAAACAGTCTAAGCATTATATTATTTATATGCAAGTTGTTTATATGCAGTACTATGTAGTGTAGGAAATCCTAAAAGTAAAAAGCAGCAGGTAGAGAGCTTTTATAAAAAAGTATTACAGGCTCCTGCTGCAGTAACGTATATGTCCTAACTCTCCTCCTCTATCTCTATTACAATCTTGTTGCTAGCTATAGGCTAGCAATTACTGTTAAACACGTTTTAATTAGTGTTGTTTTTTAGTACCTTCAGCAAATTTTTTTAACCCTAATTTTCGCTTAGTAGTCTAAGCTTTTCTGCTCTAAGCGCTTAGCGCGTGGACCTTATCTACCCACCATTCAAATCTTGTTAACTACACACAATCTTTTTTTTGACTTTTGCGACTAATTAGTAGAGAGTAGCTGCTTTTCACTTTTTTTTGGAAACCCCATTTTGACTACAACAACAACCACCACCTTTGACACCTTAAAAATAAATAAAAAAGTAGAATCACGACGTAGGTTACTATTAAGGTAAGCGCGGTTTAATTAGTTAGTCAGTAGGTAGCTATGTTAACAATAGTAGTAGCCTGTAAGTTACAGGATAAATTAGTAAAAGGTTAATCGTATAATTAAATAAAAGAGAGGTACAGCAGGCCGCAGTGATCTGATAGCTATGCTATAGAAAAAAAAGAGGAGAGTAAAATAATAATTAAATCGTTAACTTTATAGCTTGTTAGTTGCGCAGAAGGATTTAAAACTATAATTAAGCGGCTAGGCTTATAACTGTAGGAGCTAAGAAGGAGCAATTTACTTAATTACCTAAGTAGAAAAAAAGTGTATTAATTAACTAAGTGCCATAACAAAGTGTCAATCACTACTGAAGAGACTTAAGATAATCTAGCCCGTTTATATAGACGCTAGCGGAGCTGTCACGTGTTTAGCTTACCAGGACTACCTAATCAACAAGGTAATCCGTATGTCAATACTCTAACAACTTAAAATTAGCTTTTCTATCTTTTACTTTTCTCTGAACTTATTAGCTTTAGCTTTAGCCTTAATATTATAGTTGTTGTAGTAATAGAGGTTAGAACGCAGGTTACTTTTAAAATTTTAACTGAAGCAAATAGCACTATTATGAAAAAAAACTTTTCTACCTAAGGCTTGCACTAGCTAAAGAAGGTTAACAAAGCTGAAAATAAGGTACAATAGGCTAATTTAGCTTATAATAGCCTAGTTACTTTATATTTCCTTATTTAAGGCCCAAGCCTGCATAATTAGCTTAGCCTAAATTAGCTTAATATTGTCTAAAGTAAGAGAGACCTTTTTGTAAAAGTATTAGAGCTCTTATACTTCTCTCTTCTATAGATTAGCGTCTAGGTTATAGTAAAAGTTCTTAACAGTCCCCTTACGCTTACTAGTATTAATCTACTTAACAAGAACACTAATATTATAAAAAAGATCTATCTTAGTAGTAGGAGGCTATATTATATTAGCATAAGCTAAAATACTTTATTATAACAAGGAATAGCCTATTAACATACTGTTTAACAATCTTAACTTAAGTACTAGTAGCAGAGACACTTTATGTACTAAATCTTTATACTAGAGTTTTTTTTTTACGTGTAGGTCTTGAAAAGCTCTACAGTGTTATTATTAATTATATAATGTAAAGATCGTCCGTAGATAATCTGTATTAGTTCTCTTAGAATAAGTGAGTGCGATAGACGGGGGTTGTACTAGCACAATTAGTAGATTAATGTAAATAGTACAGGGTTGTGTTAGCACGTTTAGTAGAATAATATAATAATATAGAGAGGTTAAGAATTAAGTAATTCTTAGATTACACTTAATGTTAAGCACACTAAGCTATAAGAGCTTAATACTTACAACTATATAATAAGAGAGTGTCTTACTGTCCTACAAAATCCTATACTGTTCTATGTGTAGGACATTGTAGGATTTTCTAGTATATTGTAGAACGCATGTAACTTATCCTATAAAAGATTTCCGCTAAGGCCCGTAAGATTACGTACCTAGTGCGGGGTAGTGTTATCTATTAGCACGCAAAAGCTTATTCTTTGTTTAAGTAGTTTAAAATCTTTTTCTGCCTTTATTCTTTATATATAGTCTGTACCTTCTCTTTTCTTAAGTTTGTAACACCATTTTTTTTTTTATGTTCTTATTTTTATAAACTAGCCTAATAGTTTCTTATAGTACTGCTTATTGTTACACACTTAGTAATTGCATAAATAGTATTAGTTAACTTACTATAGTTACTTATTAATATTATATTAAGAAGAGTTTACTATATTAAATGTTTTTGTTAAAAAAAGCGTGTAGGAATTATTATAAAAATAAGGTTTAAGAGTATATTCTAGCAGAAGTACTATTACCAGATTATTTGTAGCTAGACTAAAAGTTAGCCTAATTAGAGTAGTAGAAGTTTAAAGCTAATACAGTAAAGTTAGTTATGCTTAAGGCGTTATTAGTAGCGCGTGCAAAAAAAAATTATTTTTAAAAATAGTATAAAGTGCTAGCGCGTTGTAAGTAGTAGTTAGTAAATAAGTTAAAAAATTTATCAAGAAAATTAAAGCCTTAGAAGCTGTAGAGAATATTAACTATAAAGTTAGTATTCTAAAGAGTAGCTTAATGCTTAGCACGCTGTTATTAGATTAGAGCGCGTTTTTTTCTACTTATTTAGAAGGTAATTCTATTTTTAATAACATCCTAGGTAAGCTGTATAGTATTATGTAAGAAGTTAGCAACAATTTATAAAGTTTATATTTAGTTTTTATATATTCTTGCTATTTAAGTATTTTAACTATTTAACTAAGTATTTTTTGCTATTATTTTATACTTAGTGTGCAAAAATCTTCTTAACTTTAAAAAAAAAAATTACTATTAAAGTAAAAAGTTCTTTGTAATAGCATTTCTAGGTTTACTAGTTCTAACATATTAATATAAAATTTTAGGTAAATTTTTGTATTAAGTAGAAGGTTAAGTGTATAAAAATTCTTTGTAAGTAAATATACTCTAATTTTTTTTTTAGCTAAGGTGCTATTTTTTGTTTCTAGTTAATATATAAAATACTTTAGCGTTAAGCCTTTTTAAGTATTTTTTTAAGTAACTTATATACTATCTTTAGCTTATTAGCTGTAGCAATAGCTACTACTATTTTCTAGCTTAAAAGTATTTATATAAAGAGATTTAGGTGTCTTTTCTAGTTTGCATAAAATAGATTTTATTTTATATATTTTAAAATCTTATTATTGTATGCTATTTATGCTATAAGTAGCAGTAATACCTAATTGTTTTACTGTTAGTTAATATATATTCTAAAATAAGTTTTTATTATACAATTTATTTATTCTATGTATCTTTCTATTTATAAGTAATAAGCTGTTAATAGCTTTTATTTTATTCTAATTGCGGCTAATAGTGTTATTTAAAAGTTAAAAGTAAAGAGCTTATTTTTATTACTAATAATTAACTTTAGTATGCTGTAGTGTCTAAGAATTTAATTATTAATAATGTATACTAGCTGTACTGCCGTAAAGTCTTTTTTAAAGGCAATATACTCTAATTATTTTTTAAATTAATTAACTACTACAAGAATTGCGTTATATAATACTTTAGTAATAAAGTTTCTTAATACTAGTAAGGTTATAATAAAGTCTATAAAGATGTCTAACTATAGTGTATTAGGTAGTTCTATTACTTTTATTTCTCTATAAGGTGCGTAGGTACTGTACTTATTTTTCTAATAGTCTACGCATTAAGTAATAAATAAAGTAACTTTGTTCTTTATTTCTAGAAACTTATAATTTCTCTTAATAAGTTCTATAGTTTAAGTAATACTAAAGTAACTATATATAAAGTTATTGTAGTATTATTTAATAATTACTTTTTACAATTTTTTTAGTACGTTAAATGTAATTTATAAGACTTTGTTTAGTATTTTTGCTAGTCCTAATAATTTTTTTTTATTAATCTTAAGTATTATAGTATTAATAATTCTCTTTATTTCTGCAATATTATATTGTTAGCTAAAAGCCTCTACTTTACTGTTGTTTTTTTTAAGTATGTATATAATCTTAAACTTATACTATTTAAGTAATTCTAACTATTTTACTTATTATTAGTTAAGTACTTTAGTAGTTGTAAAGTTAACTAAGATTTTATAATTTATAAATATTATAAGTTCTAAGCAGCTTTCTACGTATACTCTTTAATACTATAAGTATATAATAATAGCTAATAGCTCTTTATTATAGACGTTATATTGTTCTTCTAGTCTAGAGAGTTTCTGTAAATAGTACACAATAGGGTGCTATTTACTTTTATATAGTTAACTAGCATAGCTTTTTAGCGTAAGGTCTAAGATATTAGTTTTAAAGCGCAATAGTTGTTCTACTTAAAATATAAAAAAGTATAGTAGTTTTATACTTACTTTCTTAAGCCTCTAAAAGGCGTTTTCTACTTTTTTACTTTACTTAAAAGGTATTTTTTTTCTTATAAGTTTTATTAATAAAATAGCAATCTTAAAGTAGTCCTTAATAAACTATTAATTAAAGTTTAAAAATTTTAGAAATAATTATGTTTTTCTTACTATTATTAGTTATAACTATTTCTTAACTACCTACATTTTTTTCTTACTTATTTATACTTTTTATACTCCTACTATATATTTAAAAAAATTAACTTTATTTTTATAAAATTTATATTTCTCTAGTTTAAGTTAAAAGTTAAGCTAGTCTAGGCACCTTAGTACTGTATAAATGTATTCTACCTAATCTCTTAAGTTCTTAAAGTTAACAAAAATATTATTTAAGTATACTATAACAGAAATATCTAAATATACTTTTAATATATTATTAATAAGTTCCTAAATTGTTGCTAGGGCGTTTATAAGCTTAAATAGTATAATAGTATACTTATAGTGTTTATATTATATTTAAAACACTATCTTTCATTCTTTACTTTTATTTATTTTAATAAAGTAGTATTTATTTTAAAAGTTTAATACTATAAAGACCTTAGCGTAAGAGCCCTAATCTTAAAGCTTTGTAATATTTAGTAATAAGTATTAATTCTTTACTATAATATTATTAAGTTTTTAGTAGTTAACGCATATCTTTAGTAGCCTGTTCTTTTTTAGTATAAAAAGTATAAGAAATCTTACTAGCAATATTAAAAGTCTAATATATCTTTTTCTTAAATTCTTATCTAGCTTAGTTCTTAATTTATTAAGTTCTATCTTTAATAATTAATAAATTAGCTTAAAAAGTAGAGTCTTCCTTTTTTTTAAGATAATTTTATAGTCTTAATGTTAGTATCTTAGTAAGGCTTTGCTATCTACTACTTTTATAAAGAAGTACTAAAATTCTTTATACTTTTTTTAAATATTTAAAGTTATATATTGCTTTAAAACTATAACTTTATAACCTAGAAGTACTCTACTAGTATTTATTAAGTTAAACTCTTGTGCTGTAAGGCTGTTTTTAGTTAAAGTTTACTATCTCTTAGTAATATTATAAATCTTCTTTTTATTTACTATTATAGTTGTTAAATATATAAGCTAGCTTATAGTTACGTTAAATTTAAAGCACTTAAATAAAAACTTTTTTAACATCTAGTTAATCTATAAGTTATATTCTTATAACTAAGAAATTTTTAATATAATATTGTAAGTAGCTAATCTAAAAACGTCTAAGTTTAATTCATTTTTATGTTCCTAGATACTAAGCGTTACTTTGTTAACTTTATACGTAATAGTTATTTTGCCTAGTATAAGCTAACTATTTACTACATGTAGTAAGTAAAGTTCTTATTTCTTTAGTATTTATAGGCCTGCTACTTGCACTACTTAAAAAGAAATAAAGTTAGCTTAAGAGCTAAAATTTGCTAATACTATTATTTAATATTTATTAAGCTTTAGTAGTAGCTTAAAAAAGCTTAAAAGGTTAATTGCGTTTATTGCTCTAGTAGTTCTAGGTGTTTAAAGCGTTTGTTTAAAAAAGACTATGTGCTAAATTTATAAAACTTCTTAGCAACTATATATAGTTTATATTTAATATTAAGGCATATGTACTATAAGGGCTAGTTATACTCTTATATATAAGTTCTATTTTTATAATCTTTTTACTACATTATATGCATTTGTAAGGTCTTTTTTAAATTATTATGTTTATAAAAGTATAAGCTATGTTGTTTATTTTATATATGTACTACGCATTTATTATTTAAGTAGTTGTACTATAAGTACTTGTATTAAGGCATTTCTTTTAGTTTCTTTTAAAAACTATTTTAATCTGTACTTATTTAAGTAGTGTATAGTGCAGCTATTATATATATATATAGTCTATAAGTACTTTGCGTATTCTAAGTAACGTAAATCTATTTAATAGTATAAGCTATTATAGCTAACTTCTTGTACCTTTTGCCTCTAGCGTGTTGCCTAAAGTTCTTTATAAATCTCTTCTTTCTCTTAGTCTAAGAGCTAATGCATTAGTTCCTTCTAAAATACTTCAGCATCTTTAGTCTATTTCTATATAAAATTATTATATAAATCTTTGTTAATAGTTACTGCTAAAATAATTCCTTTTTTCTATAGTTCTTTTAGTAAGTTAGTATACTAGTAGTATTCTATTAATATTTTTTACAAAGTTTTATAAAAATGTCTTTAGTTTATTTAAGCTACCTTAGTGTAACGAACACGTTACAACTCTATTATCCTCACCGTTATCTCAGGATCTGTTTGTGGATCACAACGCACTCCCATATGCCTTGCCGTGATCCCTTCTGCCGATACTGATCCGTAAGTCTTGCCTGCGCCGTTACACTTAGCAGAACGTTAATTTTTTAGCTAGGTTATTTAAGCATTATATTTCTAAGAGTAGTAAGACCTATATGTTAATATCTTACTTATTTAGTATAGTATAGTACTTCCGCATAGCTAGTAGTAAATTCTCCTAGTCTATTAGCTCTTTCTATATAACTAGTGTAGAGAGCTAGTAAGTTTTTTAGAATCTAGCTATCTTTCTATGCTTAGTTTAGTTAGCTAGAGTTACTTCTATTTCTTTATTAAGTATTATTTTAGAGATATTGTTGTCTAAGGCTTCTTCTAAAGTAATTATAAAGAGGTTATCTAGACTATTAATGTTTACCTAGTCTTGTCTTTAGACTATAATAGTAAGTTAAGTAATAACATTCTATTCTTCTTCTAAATTATTGCTAAGTACTGCAAAGTAAAAGATATTTAACTATTATATTACTTTACTTTAGCTCTAGTAGTCCTGCTTTATATAACCTTCTTTACTATATATATAGCAAGTAATCTTTTTCTTGCTACTTTTGTTATTTTAAAAATTATTCTTCCTAAGTCTCTTGTTAAAGTTATTAAAGTACAAAAGCTTATAGCTATTAGTTCTATAATATTTTAAAATTCTAAAGGTGTTATTTTGTTGTAAACCTTAGTTAAAGTATAAACGTTAGAATGTTTAACAAGGTTAAGCGTCTATGTTCCTAAGTATACAATTTCCTTATATAAATAGTTATTTTTTTAACTTTAGCTTATAAAAATTTTTATCTACTTAAATAACTTTAGCTATAAGTTTGTTAAGCGTATTAAGAGTAGCTCTGCTTTATATAAGTTCTACTTATACAGCTAGTTTAAGACCTTGTTAGTATATCTATATTAAAGCGTTGTTATCTTATTTAATAACTATTTAGTACTATTAAAACTCTATTATATAGTTAGCTGTAGAGCGCGTTTATTATAAGTTTTAAAATTTTTATTCTACTACTACAAATTCCTTAAAAGGTAAAAATACCTTTCTTATTTCTATTTTAAAGTTATCTTAGTCTTTAACAAGTATTTTATTAATATTATTGTTAACAGTAATATTTATGTATTAACAAAGAATAAAATTAGCCTATTTTTTAGCAGCTTCTTATAAGAACGTAAAGGCCTATATAACTACGTTGTTGTTGTTAATCTTAGTTTCTTTGATATAGTAGTATTTATTAACTTAAAGTAGCTATTCTTTAAGTTTATTATAATTACTATAGTAAGTTTTAGGCTTATTAGCTTGCGTAGTTGTTCCTGTAGTTAAGATGTTAGCAGAGGTATCTATTGCAGTGTTACTTATCTTAAGAGTGTTTAAAGTGTAAAGATTATCTATAGATAATTTATATTAGTTCTCTTAGATTAAGTAAGTGTAATAGACAGAGGTTATACTAGTATAATTAGTAGATTAATGTAAATAGTACAGATAGGCTAGTAAATGGGTTGTGGGTACCTACGCGTGGGTATAGGTTAGGTTGGGGTTGCACAGACCAGTAGTTGTGGTTGTAGTTAGGTCGCACTAACTAGTGGTTGTGGTTGTAGTTGGGTTGCACTGACCAGTGGTTGTGGTTGTGGTTAGATCGCACTAACTAGTGGTTGTGGTTGTAGTTAGGTCGCACTGACTAGTGGTTGTGGTTATAGTTAAGTTGTACTAACTAGTGGTTGTAGTTGTGGTTAGATTGTGGTTACGTGCTATTTATAGTAATAAATAGCTGTGTTAAACAGGTAAGATTAGGAGAGGTAAAATTAGGAGAGGTAAGCTAAGTAAGTACTATTTTAGTTACAACCTTAACCTAACTACAACTATATGTAGTAGTTATGTTGTAGTTGTTAAAACAGTTAGTTATTACAGTATAAAAAGTAATTAAGAAAGCATCTTTATATTATTATACACTAAAGAAACTCTAACTACTTACTATACAGTCTTTTTGTAGAAAGCTACAAAAACATAAAATTAGTACTAAACTTCTTATAGTATCTAACTGCTATTTTTAAATTTTTAGCTTAAATAGTAACTCTCTTTGTATAAATAGTATTAAGGTTATAGTCTATATTTATTAGTATAAAATTAAAAAATAATAAGAGTAGTTATAATACCTTTAAAATAGCTAACTAGAAACGCTTTAGCTAACTTTTAAAGAGCATAAATTGCCTCTACCTAAAAACGCAAATTAGAGTAATAAGTATACGCAATCTTATAAATAAGACAGCTAAATAAAAGTTTACACAGTAATAGTTTAGTTAACTTTTACTACTTTTTAATTTCTTTTAGCGCAATAGCTATACGCTATTAGTGTTTAACTATAATAAAAAACTGTAATAACTTACTACCTAGCTTATATTAACGTTTTTTTTTAACAGCTCTAGCCTTTATAAATAATACAGGCAGCTTTTAACTAGCCTTTACTTATAAATTCTTTACAAGCGCCTTACTACTAGTTAAAGCTTGCGTAGTTTGCTTAGTGCGCTCTATTATAGTAGTTATAAGGTTGTTAAAATTTATAGTAAGCGTATAGAATTATTATAAATTATTTTTATAGCAATAGGGTGCGCAAGTAGACGTAATAAAAAGCTATTATAATATAACGTGCTAAGGTGTATTGTAAGTAGGTAGTAATTAGTAAGGTGTCTAAATATAAGAGAAATATTAATTTCTAGTTAGCTTTAGTAGGGGCGCACAGGCCACACTAGCTATAATATAGTAATATTTCTGTATCTCTACCTACTATGCAATTACTACAACTAAAATTAACTAATTACAGTTAATTATTACATCTATTACAATAACAATAATTAAAAAAGAGCTAAGTAATAGTCTTAAAGGCCTAGTTCTGCGCATTCTAATTTTAGTGCTACTAGGTTTTAAACGTAATAAGTAGGAGAAGCTTATAAAAGTATTTAATATAGCTATTAATTAGAGCGCATGCTAATTTGTAAAGAGTTATAAATATAAAAAAGATAAAATTACTAATACACTTACGCAACGCGGCTAAGGTAGTTTAAAGAAAAGTTGCTTTATAAATTTAAAAGTCTTAATAAAGAAATTATTAAGCTTTAGTTCTTAAGCTATTACGCAAAGAAGTTAAGTAGCTTAACTTAATTTTAAGATAAAGGCCTTACAAAACGCATATATAGCTAATTACGCTACTATATATTAATTAAAAAAAAGAATAGAAGGTATAGAATAATATAAGAATGCAAGTGTAAAAAGGCGCAAAAAAATAATAAAGGCAGCATAAAAAGTACTTAACTAGAAGTAATACAACGCCTAGAAAAGTAGTAAGTTAACATAGTTATTTATTATAGAGTTATGCTTATATACAAATAAGTAAGTAGCTACAAACAACCCTTAATTAAATTTATAAAAAATAGAAAGACGCATACTACAAAGTTAGTATAAAGTAGTATATAAGAATTCTAAATAAGGCAGTATAAGCAACAAAGAGCTTAAATAACAGCAGCTAAAGTTGTATATATACTTAGATTTATAGCTCTAGCAGTATTTTTAAAAAAAATTATGTGTTATACTTATAATAAAAGATTAGTAAAGCTTTGCACTAATACTTTTAAAAGCAAATAAGCTAAAAAGAAATAGTAAAACTTTACTAAAAATATAAGTCTAGAGAAGTTAGCTATTACTACAAGTAAAGATTAAAAGTAAGTTTTAACACATTTTTTTATTACATATACTTACTAACTAGTATAGACTATTTAAGCCTCTGCTAGTGTACAAGTTCTTAAGACTTAGCGACAATACTATTCTACACAGCAACAAGCTATATATTAAGAGACACAATAGTAATAAATATAAGAAAGAAGTTAATAATAATTCTAATATTAATGTGTACTATAATTAATGTAAGGAAAAGTATAAGACTAAAAAGCAGTAGCAGGAATTACAGGCTAAAGTTAAGAACAAAAATTAAGATAAAAATATAAATTTTAGCAATTCTACAGACTTTAAAGGCTTTTTAGATTAATTACAGTAGTATTCCTATGCTAAGTTATTAGTATTAATTAGCGCTTATTACAGCTAATTAACATAATTTATATAACGTAAATATTATTGTATCACTTTATAACTATACTGCTCTTATTCTAACGTTCTTTAAATTAATAAAGTCTAATTAAAAAGCGCCTAACATAGTACGTAATTAGAGAGACAGGCTTATAGTCTGTATACTATTAAAGGTTAGCAATCGTAACAATTTATTACAGCTTTTTATTACATTCTTAAACTAAACGCTGTTTACACACATATTATAGCTAAACATATTAATAAGCTTCTAGAAAACTTTTACTAATTTTAAATAAGCGGACACTAGGTTATTTAAAGAGAAAGGCAGAAGAAGTTAAATCTATTAATATACCTACCTTAAGAAGCTATACAGAAAGGAGGAAATAAAATTGTAACTAATTAGAATAAGTAGTAGAGTACAACTAGCTAAGCTTAAAATTTAAACAGCAAATCTCCCTACTAGAACTATGCTACCCGCACTAGTAGCATTAAGTTAAAGTTTAGAGAAGCTGCCTATATTGCAACTAGCTGCCTTTATGTATTCTGTCTTAACTGCAGTATAATCCTGCAACACCTAAAGCTAATAAAAATAAAGACTAAACACTTTATAAACTACATTAATATAGTTAATTGTTAGAGTACTTTAACTCTTATTTACAATAGTCTATTTATTTTTTAAGGTATTAAAGGTGGTGGTTGTTGTTGTAGTTAAAATGGGTTTTCTAAAAAAGTAAAAAGCAGCTGCCCTCTACTAATTAGTCGCAAAAGTTAAAAAAAGATTATATATAGTTAATGAAATTTAAACAGTAAGTAGATAAGGTCTACGCGCTAAGCGCTCTTAAAAAATTTGCTAAAAGTACTAAAAAACAACACTAATTAAAACGTGTTTAACAGCAATTGCTAGCCTATAGCTAGTAATAAGATTGTAATAGAGGTAAAGAAGGTAAAAGAAAGTAAAGATACGTATGTTACTATAGCAGAAGCCTGTAATACTTTATAAAAGTTTCCTGCTTACTGCTTTTTACTTTTAAGATTTTCTATATTATATAGTACTACATATAAATAACTTATATAACGTACCTCACGGGTTCGTGCACCACACAGGTTCGTGCACCACTTTTGCTAAGCCCCCACTAACTCTACCTCTATACGTGATGCCTTAACAACAACACTAGATAAAGCCTTCTAATAAGCGTTAGATACAGACTGCCCTTTAAGCTCTTAAACAAGATGCAACACTCTCTTTACAACGCGCTGCAGCTATCTACAAAGTTACTTATATAACACTAAGCTGCTAACACGCAAGATAAACTCTATAAGTAGATTGCTAGCCTAAATTAAGAAATTTAACAAAAACTAAAAAGAACGTAGTTATTAAGCATATACTTAACTTTATTTTGCGTAGATTCCTCCCTAAGCTTATAGCTATAGCTAATATAGCTAATTCCTTACGCGTAGAGCGTAATCTAGGCTAAGTTAGCTTAAACTAGCTTAGTACATAAGTTATATACTGCCTTAAGTTTATAATAAAGTTTAATTATAGATATAATTATAAAAAAGCACTCTACAAAAATCCTAAAGTTATTTAAAGCTAGTTTTGCCTAGTAGCTAACATAAAAGCTAAGTATAGTATTTAAAATAAAAATATGTATAACTTTAATAAGTTAAGCTTTATAATAAGCTAGATATTAACTAGAGTAGTTGTTACAGCTTTAAAGAGACAAGGAAGGCTAAAAGTAATATAGTAAGGTAATAAAAAGTAAATAATAGTTATTTAAAGTATTAATACAACAAAGTAAGCTATTCTACTTTTTATTATTTTTAAAGGCTACTATTACCTCTCTGCCTAGTATAAGAAAAAGAATTTACTTTAAAACTAAGTTATTGCAGTCTCTAAGAATAGCTAGATAATAAATAAGCTTAAGCTACAGTAGTTAAAGCACTTTAATAAGTATATTAAAAAAAAAGTTATAGGCGTTTATTAGCTCTTTATTATTAATAGCTATAAGAGCTATAACTTACTTAATTTCTAGCAGTACTATAAGTAGAATAAGATTATTACTATCTATATACCTTTATACTTATTACACTTTTTATAGCTTTTTAACATAAGATGTTTTGCTTTTTTAAAAAAAGTGTATAGGCGTTAAGCTAAAAATTTTATACATAACTAAATTACTTATATTATAAAACTTAAGTTTTTACTATACTTTATACGCACCTATAATACAGCAATTACTTCTAGTAATATTTAAAAAGAGTTTTAAGGCGCTAAATTAGTCTTATTTAACCTAGAATAAGTTATAATAGCCTTTAACGTCTAGTTGTATACTTTATTACTACTACTACTTATTAACACTAAGCCTTAGCAGTTGTAAACTCTAAGCAATACCTTTAAACTAAAGTTATAATTAATACTTATTAAGAACAAAATTTAGAAGTATATAGATAGCTTACTAATATTTATAGTAGAGGCCTTTAAAAAAGTTTTAAAAGGAGCAGTAATTATTATACATAAGCTAGTATTAGCGTAAAAGAAGATTATAGAGCTTTAAGCAGTAAACAAAGCTGCTACGTAATGTAAATTATATAAAAGAAAGTAGGTTTAAGTAGAAGAGACCTTAATAGTTAAGGATAACGCTTGTCTAACTACTCTAAAGGAGTTTAGGGCGCGTAGTAATAGGAAGAAAGCAAAAAAGTAGGTACGCGCTAAAAAAGGTAAGCTAACTTAAAAGCGCTATAGATAGTGCAATTAGACTAGGCATAACGCGCGTACGTGTAAGCAAGCAGTAAAAGTAGACTTTAAATAATATTTTGTGTTATATTACTTTATACAGGGCTAAAGTAGGCTGTTTTGCGCTAGAATAGGGTGGTTTTAGTAGGGGCTTAGTAAAAGTAGTGCACGAACCTGTGTGGTGCACGAACCCGTAAGGTACGTTATAAATAATATAATACTTAAACTATTTTTTTCTTAATCTAACATAAAAACTAATAGCTTATATTAAGTAAAATTAGACTTTACTAAGTTACTATATAAAAAGCTATAGTAGTAGATTACAAAGCCTGCGTTTACTTTTATTAAGTAGCCTTTTTAGTTAGTTAAAAAGGAGCTGTTAGTAGTAGCTTTTGTAGTAATTAAGTAGACGCAAAAGTTAAATTTTATTATTTATTAACACTTTATTAATGCGTTTAGTATTATAGATGTTAAAGTTATAATAAAAGTTATTAAAGGCTTATTTAGTAGTAAGTTTATTAAATATGTTACGTATATTAATAGTTTAAGTATAGTAATAGTGTGTTATTTTACTAATCTTCTTCTACGCAAATATAACTTTAGTAAAAAGACCTTATAGTAGCTTTATAAGAAGTAAAAGCATGTTAAAACAGCTATTAAGTAGCTAAAACAAACTAATAAGTAGGAGAATATTATAAGTTGCCTTTAGAAATAAAAAAGCTATACTTAGATAGTAACGCTGTTATTATATATTTACATCTAAGTATAAGCGTATACTAAAAACGCCACAACTATAACACTGCTAAGATAGTAATAGAGACAACAGAAGTTGCAGTTATTAGTAAATAGTTATTAGTTAAGACAGTTAGTTAGAGGGATATTACGCATCTTTGTTTCTGTTTAAACATGCTAGAGCGACACACTAATTGCGTGCCGGCAATGCTGTTGTTAGCAATAAATCTTTTTTTACTAAAAAGGTGTCTACAAAATGTGTAGTTACATCAAAAGGTTGTCTCAAAAGGCCGAAGCCAGTTAAACTAGTATAATTTAACTTCGTTTTTAACAATTTATAAGGCAAGATTTTATCTTATAGCTTAAGTAGGTAGAAGGCCTTGCCTAGTAAGCTATTAAATATGCTATAGAAGCTCTAGCTTCTTTTGTAGAGTATTACAAACCTAAGAAGAGAGAAGGTACAGACTATGTATAAAGGATAAAGGCAGAAAGAAATTTTAAACTAGCTAAAACAAAGAGCAAGCCTTTGTATGCTAATAAATAACGCTATATTATACTAAGCACGTAGTCCTACAGGCCTTAGCAGAAATTCTTTATAAAATAAGTTATATGTGTTTTATAATGTACTACAAAATCCTACAACGTCCTACGCATAGGACAGTGTAGGATTCTGTAAAATAGTATAATACTCTTTTAGTATATAGTAGTAGGCATTAAGCCCTTATAGCTTAGTGTGTTTAACTTTAAGTACAATCTAAAGATTACCTAATTCTTAACCTTTTTGTGTTATTACATTGTTCTACTAAACGTGCTAACATAACTCTGTACTATTACATTAATCTACTAATCGTGCTGGTACAACCCTCGTCCATCGCACTCACTCATTCTAAGAGAACTAACACAGATTATCTACGGACGATCTTCACATAGAGTAAGAGCCTATTAATTCTAAGACCTAAGGTTGCATAAGTTAAAACACTTTAGTAATTTAAAAGAGTGTAAATTATACTCTCTGTACTTTTCTATAAGCATTGTATGTAAGAAAGATGCGCCTAGTGCGCGCAGATTAATTTTATTAATTGCTTCCTAGATTAGATCCATATTAGTGGAGTTGTTAGGTGTTGAAAGGTGGTGTTGTTTTGGTGGGGTGAGCGTTGGCCCGTCCTGCGCGTTGGCCCGTCCACCTCGGTAGGCATCGCGCCGTCTGCGCCTCCAAGCGTCATGAAGCCTACCAACAGTCTCTCTTGCAACAACTCGTCGCTCATGAAGAACAGTCAATGCCTTTGGCTCAGATTGTCGCTTGGGCTTCCGCTCCCATCATTGAAGTTGCATCATCGTAAGCAGAACTTTTCTCGCTCAGCATCAATTCGACAAGCTACTGTGAACCACCGGATGATCGACCCGGCGGCCCAAGAATTTGCAATCTATCCTACGAGACGCGGTATTTGCAGCCTACATATCATCAGTACAAAGAGCAACAGCGTCGCCACCACAAATCTCGTCCACCGGAGAATGGTCCAAAGTAGAATGACCAACCACCAGCATCGACGGGACGGGTCGAAAAAGACGTGGTCGATCTGTGCGCTCATATACATAACCTAGGCAAACAGCCTGATACAGATACTAGCGCCTGTCACATGCACGCCCGAAGCCAAGGCTAAAGAAAGTAGACGGAAAAATCAAAATGCCTATTACCCAAGATAGATTGCCAGCACTAAACGCCCTAGTAAACGAACATGTTCCCCAGCTTTCGGCTCCACGCTTCAGCCTGGTTGTAACCAGGTAAATGAAACGGGTATAAAAGAATCGGAAGATCCAGATTCAATATAGTAGTCGTCGTTTGCAAGCATCTACCTTCGCAATGCGTTCGCTCCTCTTCACTGGCGCTGCTATTGTAGCCACAGCGTTGACCCGCAACCTCCCTCATCGTTCTCTCTCCTCTCTGACTACTGGGCAAAATGGACGTCTTCCCAGCTCTTTCAGCTGGACATCCAGTGACATCTTAGTCTCACCTAAGAGCGATGGTCGGGACATTGCTGGTATCAAAGACCCTTCTATTATCGAGTATGAGGGCGTGTACCATGTCTTTGCCAGTACAGCGAAAGCCGAGGGCTACAACCTTGTGTACCTCAACTTCACCGACTTTGACAAGGCACAAGAAGCGTCATTCTACTATCTCGACCAGAGTGATATCGGCACAGGCTACAGGGCTGCACCGGAAGTTTGTTTGTGAAATCTCTCTTTCGATTCTTATGCATAGCAGGACAGGAGGAGAAACAACGCGCTGCTAATAATCCTACAGTCTACTTCGCCCCACAAAAACTCTGGTACCTAGTTTACCAGAACGGCAATGCAGCATATAGCACCAACCTAGACATCTCCGACCCTTCAGGCTGGACCGCTCCTGAAGTCTTTTATCCCAACGGTACCCCCGCGCTCATTGCAGAGGGCCTCCTGACCCCACAGCAGGGCTACTGGGTCGACATGTGGGTCGTATGTGACGACGTGAATTGTCATCTCTTCTCCCACGACGACAATGGCCGTCTCTACCGCAGCCAAACGCCCCTCTCCCAATTCCCCGCCGGGATGAGCGAACCCGTCATCGTAATGGAAGAGCCCAACAAAAACGATCTCTTCGAAGCGTCGAACGTATACCGTGTGAACAACAGCACCTACCTCTTACTCGTAGAATGTATCGGCGTTGGGGATTCACCGGGTGGATTACGATACTTCCGCTCCTGGACGTCTTCTTCTTTGGAGGGTACCTGGACGCCACTTGCTGCTACGCAACAGAATCCCTTCATGGGCGAGGTGAATGTGGAGTTTGCAGATGGGAATAGGTGGTCGGATAGTATCAGTCATGGTGAAATTATCCGTTCGCAAGTTGATCAGACGCTTTCGATCAAGCCGTGCGGGATGCGGTTTTTGTACCAGGGGGTTAATCCTAGTGCTAATGCGTCTTACAATGCGCTGCCGTGGAATTTGGGACTCTTGACACAGTCTGGAAATTCCACGTGTTAGACGTTGCAGGGAGATGATGATGACGATTGTTAACGTTTCTACTCGTGGACTGATGTATGAAGACTCGGGGAAATGGACGAACTGTCCCTATCTCACTGTCACACCTCACATGACACACTTCTCTTCAGAATAGAATGACGGCAAAATCCACTGTATCGTTTCTGCTAAACCCCTCGTCTCTACACAAACCGCCTTATAATCAACAATCACCAACCGTTACACAGCAAACGAACCAAGAGGATCTTTCACCTCCCTTGTCAGAGTTCCCTGTAAAACACGATCTGCACATCTCACGGTCTCATCTCGGCATCACCCACGTATTGCCGGTACGCAGCCGCACATGCATCGTCATCAGTCGTCATTCCCTCTGTGATCCGCGCTCTTGACCAGAAAAAATCCTTCTCGGAAAGATGTAGTCTAGAGGCCGCACGTTGCATTCTGTAGTATCAGCTTATTTGAAAAGGCTGCGCACGTTGCACAGGCTGTTAATTACGTGTGATTCGGGCCTTGCGATGGAACGCTCGGATAGAAGCTACCCAATGCCGTACGCCTTTCAACATCACGTGAGCTAAGCCATCCCAACTTGGTTCAATTGCAACAGCCCCTTGCTAGTGGCCCACATACATTACTTTCGCCTCTTACCATAGCATGACGCTGACTTCCCTAAAGAACTACTGTCCGAGTGTGCGGACACAAGTGCAGCCGCTTCCCCGCCCAGGGTACCCTGGGATCTTTGGACTTGGGTGCGTGGTAGGATTGCTGGTATGACCGATTTGCTCGCAATACAGAAGGTCGTGCTGAGTTGAAGAGGATGGAGCGGAATGAGCGTTGCGAAGAGCGATCAGTATAGATTGGATTTCTTACTGTCTTTTCCTAAAAATGGTATCGAATTGGTCTTCATTATGAGAAGGGAATTCATTTGGTGAGCGATTGAGTGACTTCAGAACTCATCGATCCTGCGTGTCATCCTTGCTCGTTATGTCCCAATGTTGTGCTGTGTGTTAATTATTACAAGACGTTTAGCAAGGGTGCTACAGGGAGCATCTCCCGTCCCTGCTTATCGCTGCCATACCACTCCATGCTGGATTGTGCGTTACATGATTACTTGTTATCGAGCTATGTGGTTGTGGCGAGCCGAGTCGGACCATTTACGGGAGTCGGGATTGGTGCATGTTCGTCCTTGGGAGAAATACCGTGAGAGTGCTAAAATATTCTAACAATGTGTACGCGGATTCCAACGTCCATGTTGCATAAGCTTGGTATATGTAGAGACTCGTAGATAGTCACGATTAGAGGAGCGGAGTTTGACGTTTAGTCAAAGCCACAAAGGCTCAAAATGTCCAGTACATTCAGTATCTCAAGATGGCAGAGGAGCAGCGCTTCCGGGAGACCTGAACTATTGTTTTAAAGCCGCGTGAGCTTCTTCATAGAGCATGTTCTCCCACGGCCGGCAGCATCGCAAGACCCAACAACCGGAGAATGTCGGACAGATAGCATCAGCACTAAGAAGATCCTCGATCCTGATCAAGTAAACCTTACCCCAGCTAACTCAAACGCCGCAGGAACACAAACACCCCCTCTCGCAACCTCAGTTCGTCAGGACTCAGCTCACAATTCACAACAGTACAATATACCCAAAACCTTGCGATATACTATGTGGTGTGCTACCCCACGATCTGCGTAAAGAGAACTGAGGTTGTTGCTAAAGGATTCAACATGGAACAAGCGAGCGAATCGCGGATTCGCGCGTTTCGGCTCAGGTTCCGATTCGAGCGTGTTGGTGGGATACGGGAGGATTGGTGGAACATCTGGGGGTTCTCGGACCGATTGGAAAGGTCACGTCATGTTTGGAAGTAGTGTTGTTGAGAAAAGCGGCAAGGCGGTTGAAAGTACGTTCCTTGTCAAATGCGGGTTTAGGTTAAGTGGGATGTTCAGGGGAGATCGCTTGTTGTTGGAGTCTAGATGCGGGGATTTCGTGTAGGATTTGTTGGTTCAGTATGGTGTCGTTACGAGTTGCTCGACGGGGACTAATAAGTGCAGATTGTTAAGAATGCAGATTGTGCTTTGTGATCGAATGTGGTGTAGCAGCGAGCAGATCGGCGTTGGAAAGCGAGGTATGGATTCGTTTCTGTCGCACTGCAAGTCGAGTTACTTGAGGCTGTAGCCGTAGCCATAGTCGCGGATACGACCAAGCATTCTCACAACGAAGTAATTACTATGTAAGAACGTACGCATTTCCAAGCGAATACGACGCGAACTGCAGATTTTAGCGCACTATGCGCACACACGCCGCACACGCGATACTGCTGATGAATGCCGTATAGCTTACCTAATCGAGCTTGTGATCAGGCTTGAGACCCCTTGCTCGCTTGAAGGATAGTGCCGACCTGTGCCATGAGCGAAGGTCTTGATGTGTATGCCTGATGAGCACTGCCTCTTTTTGCTTGGATGCAGGTCATAGAAAGCCTTCAAGCCTCAACCTCTGGGCATGGAAAAATATCGCACCCCAATCCTCCTATCATGTTTGAAGAAGATCAGACTTGTGCCATGTTTGTGACCATACATTTCGGCGGAGGATACTGTGACGACTCTTCGACACTGCACGCGACTCTGAGCGGTCGTCGCAAATCGCGCTTACGACGTGGGTTTCCAGACTTTGGAGGCAACAGCCGAGAAATTCGAGAGGGTAAAACAATGTCAGCTCTTTCGCCTTGCCACCCAACCTGTATCGGTACTTTGAGAGATGAACAGGTCGACTTCTGCAATTCGTGGAACTTCAAAGACCGTCAGCCGTGGGGTGGTGAGTAGACGATTCACCGTTCACACACTCCGATCGATTTCCGCAAAAAATAAACCAAAAAAAATGTTGAGGAGGCGAAAGTATCTGGCAGGACATTAATTACAGAACCGAGGTTGAGTTAGTTGGAAGCGTTTGGATATAACTGGCATCCCACGTCGATAGCTACATTAGGTAGGCGTGCGTGAGACCAGGCAAAACATCCCACACGATCGACTCAGAGAGATCGGTTGAGGTTCTTGGGACCGAATCAGGGGTAGGATGGCATGGTGTGGCAAAAAATCTCTGCCTGCAACTGCCGCTGTGCAGTGAGGACCCTCCTAATGCGAACTGTGAATTGCAATTTACCCCCACGGTCGACAAGGGATCGACGAACTACAGCTAAATCGAAACGCGCGGTAAGTTTCCCCATTGCTCTTGGGTTATTACAATCAACCGAGGCCAGAGCGGAGTTCAGCGGTGCATGGGGTGATTGATCGGACATGTCCGCTACCACACACGCACACACACACACACATCTTGCGGTGCGTTTGTTTGTGATGAACCAAGTTTTACTTTTGCTGTTTCGACGTGTGATGACCATGGACAAACATCTGGGGCCGTTTGCACCACAATGACGTTCACTAGAAACGCCCGCCTAGAGGATCATCTGCTGACGAAGTTGGCACTCGATCAGACGACGTACCCCATTGCTTGCAGTATCGGCGAGGGCCTGGTCTTAGGGAATCTTGTATGACCCGCATAATACGGGTTGACCCCTCACCCCTAATCAGCACTAATTATGGTGTGCGGCATTGTTGCCGAGTTGTCAGTCGAACATGGAAGTTTTTTTAGGTTAACTGGCCACTTGTTAGAGTGGATCTTCCAGTTTTTCCTTACTCTGTTACTGCCTCTGTGTGCGACTTTATTCTAATATGGAGAAATCAAAGCAACCATAGCCAAGAAACTGTCATTGAAATCCACTCGAAGGTCATTATCACAAGACCACGAAGGCCGCTGGAACCGAGCGTCACTGACGTATACCGTGCAAGTGAGCGGATGGCTTGAACTCTTGCAGTCCTTGGGCATCATCCAAGACGGCTGTACCCAGCATTACGTGCATGATTCCAGGGCCTCATTGAATAGAAAGGCAATAAACGACGACAAGACCTGATACCGAGGAAGGCTGGGCATCATGCAAGTCAGAGGCATGGTGCAGCGGCAAGTTGAAAGGGTGCGTGCCTGTGTTCGAACTTGGTAAGAAGGCGGGGAAATAAGTCTTCAGGATCACCCAATTTGTGGGGTAATAGCGTCGTCGTTGATGGCTGCATGGTCGGCTCACGCTCGGTTCTCGCTTTGCAACGAGGCTGTGTGCGTCTCGCGAAAACTACACCTGCTTTACAATAGAGAGAACTGTCGAGAGATGCATGTATGCCGCTACACAGTGACTGCATACGGCTTGCGGCAACGGCAGTAAAACTCTTTATCCTTGCGCCGCCAGATGGTGGACTCTTGGGAAGTTCAACTTGGGAAAACACACTTACATGCGAAGGAAGCTGGAGATGGTTGGATGCAAAGAGGGGTTGAAGTCGTGTCGTGCCGAAGGAAAGAGAGATATGCAAGTCATGGATACGAATTTGGCGGTTTCGGGGTGCCGAAGCAGGCTGCCACGGCATCGCGTGGGGGGGCACCAGACAGAGAGATGCACCGAGGATCAGGTACGACGAACGAGGCGTCTCAGGCATTCCCCTTCTCGCGCTCGAACCCAAGTCGTGGCAAAATAAGCAACGTGGGGACATGCTGATGGCTTTTGTCCCTGCTGCAGTTTCGGGAACGGCGCTCGGCATGTAACGGCGATGCTTTTGCTCACGCTGGCGTTGGTTTGACAGCAGCGCAAACACCTTGCAGGCGCGGGTTGTGGGTACAGACGAGAGAAGGTCGTACGCAGTCAGTCGCCCTTGCGGAAACATGCTGGGTGACAGAGCCTCAAGGTTTTGAGCACCAAGAGTAATGGGCGTGGGATGAGAGCATCTCGAGCGATCGGCGTCGTCCTGCTGGCCAGGCTCGGTAGTCGTGAGACTGTGAGCCAGGCCTCTGATAAGTCCGCTATTTTTGTCCGTTTTGGTGGCCCTGCGACGGTCGCATGTCGATGACTGCCTCTGCACGGATATGGCCTGGTCTTGTGACGGGCGTCTACTTGCTGTCTGCCACGTCTTGCAGCACCGCTGGAGCCCTTCATTTCTCTTACCCGTTGCATTGCCCTACTGCATGTCGTGAGTGGTCGCCAAACCAGAACGGGTGGACCGACGGGGACCACCAAGGGCGAGACGGAGCGGCCGGGGTTGCAGAGCGGAATCAGATGATGCGAAAAGGCCGGCCACGATTCCCCCACCCCCACACCATCCCCCC
>WBOK01000220.1:0-118884 GCA_009289805.1 Alternaria gansuensis | reverse complement strand
CTCTACAGCCTCATTTTTCTAAAATCTCAGTTTGGTGGGGTGGCTCAAAACATGAACTGGCTCAAAACGCGCACGGACACGGTATTGCCAAGCCCCTCAGCCTGCTACGCGCCCCATTCGCAGACCACGAGTGCCTCTTCACCAAAGCGCGCCCTCACCAAAGCGCGTCCTGTTTCGTGCTTTGATGATGCGTATGACTGCTTCTTTCAAGACAAATCTATTCTGCTAATTAGTCTCTAGCATCGAACTCCCCACGCTCGCTTTCATCCCTTCGCAATTCGACTCCTCAGTGTCCGACTAGCCTCTCGAACCCACACCATAGAGGGTGACGGAATCCTGCGATATCCTACTGGCTTTTGCTGGGACAACATCCTGGCACATGGCATTTCGGGTCTGGTGCTTCTCGACAAGGCCTCGCAAACCGTTGTTAAGTCCCCGCTCAGTCGGGGTAAAGCCGATATCGACGTGGAACGGCGTATTTACGAGCGCTTTAAGGAACATGGCGGACACGAGAACATCGTACGATACCTCGGGCCCTATGACATTGGTATTCGTCTCGAGTATGTTCCCATCTACAATTTCGGGGGTTATATTCGTGAGAACAAAGTCGACTACGAGCAGAAGATCATATGGGCGCAGCAAATCATCAGCGCGCTCTGTTTTGTGCACGCAAGAGGGGTGATCCATGGCGACCTGAACATATTCAATATCCTGCTGGATACAAACCTCAATGCGAAACTTGCGGACTTTGCTGGCTCCTCAATGGATGGATCTCCACTGCTTGTCGTAGTCACAGAGAGTCATAGAAGACCCGGAGATACTTGTTGTGTTGAGGCTGATATTTTCGCATTTGGTTCTACGCTATATACAATCGTAACCGGTCAGAGCCCGTATCACGATCTTTTAGATTACGAAATCGATGATCGCTTTGAGCACAGGAGTTTTCCGCGGACCGATTCCCTCGGACCGCTCGGAAAGATCATTTCCAAGTGCTGGCGCGACGAGTACTTAGACGCAAAGAGTGTCTATAATGAAATAAAAGGGATGTAACGTATGTTATAAGCGAGTGACGCAGACAAGTGAGTGACGCACTTTTGGTAAGCTTTTTTCTCTATCTTCTTTTAGGTGTATCTTAGCGAATATTAAAGCTTTAAGGCTAACTTTTAGTTTGTTAAAAAGCCCTTTGTTTTTCTCTTTAAATTAACCTACCTATTTCTTATGTCAGCCTAGTACTCGCTTAGCTATCAAATATCAAGTTTTCGCACCTTGCTTTAGCTTTAATCCTTACTTCTTACAAAGCTATTATGATTTGTAATTATCTTAGTAGTAGTTATTTAATATAGATATACTTATAATTTATATGTAGTAGCACAGCACATCGCACTAAGCCTAGTCTAGAATAGATTTAAGTCGCGGTTGCGCGCCCGCTAGAACATAAATTCTAAACAACCTTTAGTTTTGTTCTTCCTTCTCTCGCTCTCTCGCACGACGCTACTAAACCTAATGCATCCCTTCTATCCTGCGCTGGTCGCGCACTTCGCCGCTTGTGTAGCCGCACCCTTATAGTGCACTTTCTGCCTGAGTCACTTATGTTCTCCACGACGTTACTGGCCTTACGTAAGTCTGCGCATGTAAGCTCGTTCGCACAACCGAACTACCATTCCTTGAGCGACTGCACACCATGGCAGCTCCGTCTCGGTTAGAGACACTTAACTCTAAACCGATAGGAAATCGATTGAGCAGCGTTCTCAATTGATTTAACTCTCTATGAAGGGATTAAGCGATACCCGCTTCTTTGTCCGCTTTGGATTGGATTGGAAATGAAGGCAAGTAAATCGACCTGATTATGTTAGCGTGTACTTCTAAGATCTCTGAGATATACAAAATTTATCGCTTGCCGTAACCTTAGCTCTTCAGGTCCTTGCCCAATGAACACCGTATCATCACGCTCGTGTTCTCGTAGCCTATCTTTAACCTCTTTACAGAGCGTCGTTGTATTTCCTCGCGATCTGTTTGATGTCTGCAAGGCTTGGTTGATCATTGTGGTTTGTTAATTAACTGTTATTTTCTTGGGTAGTGTGCACGGACTACAAAATCGACATGGTCAAAAATCTAACAAAAAGCCGCAACTCCACCACAACGCAACCAGAACACCGCGACGACGACGACGGCAAAAAGATGGACTTGCAGGGAATCGAACCCTGGACCACTCCCAAGCGCTGACTCGAGGCTGGTTTGCCGGTAAGTCAAGGTGCTAAGGGAGTATTATACCACTAAACCACAAGCCCGTATTGGTTATTAGACACTCTTACCAATTCATCTAATATGTACTCTCTGGAAAATGCTATTCTAGCTTTGGAAAAATGGTCATTTTCTTTTTTAACTCGAAAACCTGACTTATAGCATGGACTTTCAGAGAGGGAAAGTCGCATTCAGCTTATCATGTCAAATTTAACAGCGAAGTTCCATACAATACATACTGTGGTGCCCCCTAGAAGTTTCCAATCGCCCCACCGTGTAGAGGGCAGCTATAATTGGCTGTAGTTTGCTTGATAAGTAGAGCTGTTGAATAGGATTATTCCCCGCTCTAGCTTCCGAAAGAGGGGCGATGAAAACCTTTAAGGGGGCACCAACAGTATGGACTTGCTAATCTATTCAGCCTTGCAACGGCTGGTTTTCTACGAAGATAAACCCAGCCGTTGGCAGACCTAATCTCACTTTTACCAATCGCCACCATACCCTTTATTGCATCAAGCCATAACTGACGTACTCTGCTGAGTGCTGATATTAATAGCGGTTATCTCTCAGTGCCGCGGCTTCGCTTACCTACCTAACACGACGGAACTGCCAGCGTTTTCAATATTGATTACCTAGATGCAAAACAAGTAGTTGGATAGAAATGTGCAAGCGGGCGTAACCTTCCTTAAATCAATCCACTTTCATTACACTGCTCTCACAAGTGCGAAAATTACCGCTTAAAGAAGACCCCGTACCTGATGCCTGCGTATGCACGATACGGCCTGTCACGTTATTAATTTTGTCATTGCGCTGAAACGCTACCATGGCGGCTTTTGGCACAAGTCATGGTCGGTTGGAATGTGTCCACTTCTAGGCTTCAATGCACGGGCGCGCGAGGCAGCGGCGTTGTGAAGATGATGTGATTTAAAGAATTTGGTGTTAAGGCTAGAGCTTGGGCCTGTGGGAGGAACCATGGTCCACGCATGCGAAGCGGCATAAAATGCGCAAATTTTCGCCGCCTGAATGTATCTATCCACTGATTCGTAGATCCAGCAAAAGTGCGTCAAGCTTAACTGCGACTGTATTGGCTCATTCTTGCACTGCCACAACTCATCCAGCTCATCCAACCACGGTATCATGATCTTGCTTAGATGATAAAACCCCGGGGCTTGGCGCGATTCTATCGATTAACTAACATTCTCCGCGCTCCGAGCAAACTCTCCTCCTTTAAGCAGAGATTGCGTTTGCCAGCTACAGCTATGTCTCTTTCTTCGTATAGATGACATTGTTTTACGCGACAAAAAGTGGAAGCAGCTCCTGTCTACTTTCGTGCGACGATGACTTCGTGTCTGATGTACACTGTAGCTTCTGCTTCCTACGTGCACGCAAAGCGTTTGGGCAGTGATGAGTTGCACGAGCAAAATCTGAGCCCATAACCTCACTGACCTAGGTATGACGTTCCGCCTTTGTTAGTATCTCAATACAGAACGGTCCTCGCAATGGTACTAGAAAGAGAAGATGGCACGCAGGGAGATAGGAGAGATGATGAAATCGATTGTTTCTATTGCAACTATACCATGTACAGAAGACTATCAACCAGCGGAACCACATCACGAAAGAAAAACGTCAGCTTTTTACGCAAGCAGAGATTGCGTGGCCCACAGACATCTCATGGGAAGGAGATGCCTGCATACCACCAGCTGTTTTGGTCTAGGAGCCTGTGAGTACATATGCGTCATGGAGATCCTGCCCGAAGGCGTCCCTCGGCCAGCAGTGCAAAAGCGTTAATTTTGCCAGACTCCACTCGCTCGGTCCTAACAAGCAATTAGCGAAGAGGAGGGGAATCACTTACCTGGATGTTGAAGAGAAAGAAAGTCCAGGGGAAAGAGGAAAGACATGTTTAAATACCCGGCGAGGGGCCAATGCTTGTGGCAACGACGCTGTTGCGTGCCTTCTTGCTATCCAAGCAGAAGCAGTTGCCATGCCGTGTGCCCCGCGTGTTTTCCTCTCTAAGGGGAGAAGCGTATCCAGAACACCGAGTCTATCCGGCCACTTCTTTCCGTCTACTGCTTGATGGAGAATATGCCACTCATCTCTGCTTCGGTTGAGAATTTCGACATGACACTAAAATCTCTACATGTATTTTCTCAGGCGCCATGTATACAGGATACATGAGCGAGCCCGAGCAAGCTTCATGGTTAAGGGCAAACGGAGAACATCTCAGTTGGGCAATGAGACTGGATCAGAACCACGGAAATGCCGACTGGCTTCGACATGTGAGACTCGATTTTGAAGGCTACATATATAATCCTGCAGTCTGCCTGCGTGAGACAAATCTTTTTCACCCCAGCATCGCACAATTCTACCCAACTCTTCCATTATAATTCACAAAGAACTATATAAGTCACTTTCAAACGTCTAGACACAGCGTGCAAAACCCCTTATAAAGCGCTGTGGGATGTTAGTACCACTAGATCACAAGCCGAGTTGTCTTGACGGTGCTGATGAATGAGCTGCTTCTTTGATTTGCTGGAGATGAGGTCGTTAGATTGTTCTATATAGTCAGTATTGAACTACATTGACGGTTTTGAGTTCGGTGTCTGACGTGCAGCGGGTCGGGCAAATCGAGACTATTAGCGTGGAGTGCAACAAGGTTCCAGACCATCAAACACTTGGACGAACACGAACATGACTATACAAGCTTCATGCAGAGATTCTTCTGATGTATACGACGATATTTGACATGATGCTATAGATTGACAAGCGGAAGACCCTCGGCAAGGACTACTCCACAACGCCATCTGATCTGAATCTCAACTTGGCATCTCCCACTACACCAAATCTCTCCAATCCAACTACAGATGCTACCTGTTCATGCTGAGGAACCGAATATTACATGCAGCCACGTGTGCGATCGTTCGGTTACACAATCTTCCACGCCAGGTTAGCTGCATAGATAGTCGGGGATCTGCACGAGGCCTGTCAAGCGATGCCTCCCTCTCCAATGACGTCGAAGGTGCCAGTCGTCCATGAAAAGTGCTCCCAATCATAAACCTCACCTCACCTCGACCGTGGACGGAGGGCCGGGCAGCTTGTTCCGGATCCGTACCGCAGACAAAGCCGTAAGCTGTGCCTCAGTTTTGGCAAACACCTCGACCCGCACTTTGGAAGGAATTCACGGTGAAGCTAGACCGTATTTCGCTTAGACTAGCGCAAGCACAACCCCCGAACAGATATTTTCAGTTCACCTCTGTGCCCCTCGCCCTCTCTCCAACAATCCCAAACCCCCCAGTTTCCGATAATAACCAATTGGTGGTGTGCGACTTGGAACGACTCTTTGGATAGCTTTTTAGAAGACAACAATCTTCAAACGCCACCCTTGCACTTTCGATATACATCGGTAAGAGCGAACCCTTGGTGCTGGCGCGTGTGTCCCATCTAACATTCACCAGGTCTCTTCCTCCAAACCCTACAAAAATGGACTACCAAGCACCTGCTGCTGGCGCCGGTGGCCGTGGCTGCTACAACTGTAAGTTGATAACTATGCCCACCATGCCGTGACACGGTCCGAATGCGGCCCCGCTTTGGATATCAGATCGCGAGACTGCATCGATCCTCAGGGTCCAGTGACAAGCCCGGTTTGACACGTTCAAGTGCGGCACAGCACCACTCCCTTCAATCCCAACATCGGTTTTCTTTCCTGCGTATCATTACTGACCAGTCCAGGCGGAGACTCCTCTCACCGCGCTGCCGAGTGCCCCACCAAGGGTACCCCAACCTGCTACAACTGCGGCGAGAAGGGTCACGTTAGCCGTGAATGCACCTCCCCCCAGGCTGAGAAGACCTGCTACCGCTGCGGTGGTACCGGCCATATCTCGCGCGAGTGCACCAAGGACGGCGGTGCCCAGATGGGCGGCCGTGGCGGCGGCGGCGGCGGCGGCGGCGGCGGCGGCGGCGGCAGCCAAGAGTGCTACAAGTGCGGCCAAGTCGGTCACATTGCCCGCAACTGCTCTCAGGGTGGCGGATACAGCGGCGGCGGTGCTGCTGGTGGCTTCGGCGGCGGTCGTGGAGGCTACGGTGGCGGTGCCGGTGGCTACGGAGGTGCTCGTCAGACCACGTGCTACTCGTGCGGTGGTTTCGGTCACATGAGTCGTGACTGCACCCAGGGCCAGAAGTGCTACAACTGTAAGTTCACGTTTGAAGACTTGGTATGAAGACGACTAACACTTTCCAGGCGGCGAGGTCGGTCATTTGTCGCGCGACTGCCCTCAGGAGACATCTTCCGAGCGTGTGTGCTACCGCTGCAAGCAGCCCGGCCACGTCCAGAGCGCCTGCCCCAACTAGGCTGTCCCAGATGCCGTCGATGTACTGATCTGGAACGAGTTTCGATGTACCGAATCGCTTTCATGTCTACATGAGCGATGTTGGAGATTGCGCCCCACGATATGACGAATCATCGACATGATTACGATTTCTTTTCTTTTCTTGTACATTTTCATTCAGCGGCTCGCTGCCGTTTTTCGACGCTTCACGAAAAGCACATGGTCGCCCGGGCATGATTGGACGGCCTTTTCCAGTTTTTGGCTGTACTGTCAAGAGAGTTGGTTATCGGAAAAGTCTTGATCCAGGAAGAGCGTTTGGTGGGAGATACAATGTGGGTGGATGGGAGAGCGGATGCTTTAGGCGAGCAATGAATGAAGCAGTGCGTGGTCTGCACGGGGACTGTGACTGTAGGAGAGCGAGGTGTTCTCGTTTTGGCGGATGACTGGTCTCGAAGAAGCGCGTTAGCAACTGAGAGCCGGCTGAGGTTGAATGAAGAAACCGGAAAAGTCCCCACGATTGGGTGGGCTCCTCAACTTATACTGCGCCGTCTTCATGCACCGTGATGGACGTGCGCTAAACTATTTTGAACCGGCTTGTGGGATATTGCCATCATGTGCCATGCATGTACTCATATGGGTGGTGACGGTAGACTTGGCGAGAAGATGCACATTCCAGATGATGAGATGCCTAATCACCACAGATCAAGATCATGTATTAAAACAGCAAAACTGGGCCGTATAGCTGAGGTCCTACGTCTTCTGATGTTACCTGTGTGATGGCGATCAGTGAATTGGAGGGGGGGGGGCGCCAAGACCCTGTGCCTTCCCTGCTCCCGCGCGTCCGTTTACATATCCCGCCTAAAGCCAAACAACGTATCGACGGCGCCCGCACAATCCAACCGCGACAGCACCGACGCGTCGCCTACCACGACAACACGCGCATTCACTCTTTGCAAACAAAGCCTACAAACATGGCGCCAACCAAGAAACGCGAAGCGCGCGAGAACAATTACTACAACGTTGGTGTGCAGGGAAGGTAGGCGAAGAAGCGCTTCAGCGCATGCGCGTGGGCAAAGATTGACATTTGTGCAGGAAAACCGGTATCACGCTCGCAGACAAAGGTGTATACGACGAACATGGCCTCGAACCTATCTCCGGCATCTTCTCGTCGCCAGAAAGATCCCCACCCAAGCGTGGAGAGGATGCGACGGGATCAGGGTCCATGGAGTTACAAAACAGTGCGTATACATTGCAGTGATCGCAAGACTTTGCGCTCATAGAGACTTCAGGCTCAATTCCAGAACTTATGACATCCCACCAAATCTTGCGCAACGGCCGAACAAACCTCCCTCCACCTAGATCGCGATCGCCCAAGAAGACAAACCTCGGATCCTCGCCGCGAAGGCAATCATCCATGGCGCCGAGAAGCTCTCTTCCCCCATCTAGCCCTGTACGCGACTCTTCACAGCCCATTGCGCGACGCCTCGACTTCGAACAAGACGAATCCAGCCTACAAGAAACCCCAGCTCTGAGCGGATCGGGTGCCAGGCGTGGGAAGCGATCAGACGTATACGATATCCCGGAAGACGAATCGCCGGAGCCAGAGCAGAGTGCCGTTTTTGAAGAGAGCATCGTACAGGAAGAGATCGCGAACGAGTCGACGATAGTCCCCGAGGAGAGTTTTGTCGCACAAATCGGAGACGACAGCATGGCTGATGCTGAAGCGGCTGACGATCAGGAGGACCAGGAGGATCAGGGGGGCCAGGAGGGCCAGGAAGAGTCTGATGTTGTTCCAGAACCACCAAAAGAAAAAGCTAAGAGGGGCAGGAAACGGAAGAGCGATTTTGTGGAAGCTTCAGAAGAAGAGCAGGATGTCGCAGTGAAGCCACGCAAACGAGACCCTGTTACAGCTCAAGCCTCGGATTTGCAGAAGAAGAGCAAGAAGAATGCGCCTGCATCGGCCACCGAGCGCCGACGGTCGCAGCGTGTCTCTGACATCAGCGAACAGGAGCCTGTTGATGATTCGGTAGATCAATCTGAGCAGGTTGAGGAAGCATCTGTCGCACCAAAGCGACGAGGGCGACCACCCAAGGTACAGCCAAATAGCGTACAGGAGAGTAGCATCGTTGAAGCACCGGCCGACGACTCAGTAGATCAATCGGAGCAGGTCGAGGAAGCGCCTGCACCAACAAAGCGAAGACGACCAGCCAAATTAGCTAAGAACGCCCCTGTAGCAAAGAAGTCTGATTCGGAATTCACGAAACCTTCGAGACCTGCGGGTAGACCGAAAGTCAACGCAGAGTTAAGCACTAAATCGACAAGAACAGAACCAGTGGCCAAGTCAGCACCTAAGACGAAAGAAAGGTCAAAAGAGAAGACTCCGCAGGCAGAGAGTGAGGACGCCGGCAAGCTGGTGGACGCATACGGGAACCCTCTTAGCAAAAAGGACATTGATCAGATATCTGCAACATCCGCCGGTTCGCGCTTCGGACGCGGACGGCACCTTTCAGTATTCCGCGAGATGGACCCAGACAATGTCGCTCGCATAGGACGAACAGGCAGGCATCGTGTTGCGCCCATTGACTTCTGGAAGAATGACCACATCTCCTACGAGCCTGACGGTAGCATGTCGTCGATTGTGAAGAGTCAAGCAGTAGAGGAAGACCGGCGACCGACAAGGAAATCTAGCTACAAGAGCAAGAAGAGGACTCTCGCCGCTGTGGAAGAAGAAGAGATCGAGTTGGACCCTTGGGAAGAGCAAGGCACTCTTGTTGGCAATTTCAGAGGTTTCGATCCTGTTGCCGACGTTGCTTCCCACGAAATCATCGAAGACAGTAAGTTGCTTTTGGGTTTTAGCAGGAGAATGTCACGCTAACCACGTTGTAGCCATCGCATGGACTGAAAAGGGCGTAGAACCACGAGACGTCGGAGATGGCGGCTTCAAATATGCAAAGATCGGATCTGTTGGCAACTTCTTTAATTGGGGTCTCATCGAACTCGGTCCCGAGCAGATGAAACGGACGAAGAACTCACGATACATGCATATGATTTTCAATGTGCAGTCCGGCACTGTGGAAGTGCGTGTCCATGAGAATGAGTTCACAGTGCACAAGCAGGGCGTTTGGCAAGTTCCTCGAGGTACGTTGTATTTCTTCTCTCATCTCATCCTTCATTCTTCATCACGCATATGGAAGGCAGTGGGGAAAATCCTTCCATTGCCTTCCTTCGTTTCACCCATGCACTTTCTGCGATCCCTTCCATCCACCTTCACCTTACCTTCCTTATCTCTGTACGACAGCCGTTGTTTTATGCTCGACGCCAGTCGGGTGTTTGCATATCACCATCTCCTATCACACTTCCGCGTCGTGCGGTGCACTCCTGCCCTGCAACATTGCACGACTTGGGGGGCCTAGTGTAGGAAACCAGGTGAGGAGCCAGGGGCAAGCGACTCGCTTGCTCACAGGCGAAGCGAACCCGCATTCTCGTCACCTGCATGGCTGCAGCACACGCCGTGTAATACTTGACGCCAACGCGTCCCCCAACCGACGGTGCACAACATTGTCGTTCGCTTCCATCCTGGCGGTTACGGTGCACACACACACACAGTACCCGCCTCTTGTTTCCCATGTCTTTTCTCGTTTTATCTCCCCTTTCTTCGTCCTCACAGCCAACCGCTTCGCTGCGTGGCGCTCGCCTTGCCGCTTCCTCCTTGCCGAAGTCGTGATCCTGTTATCTCATTGGTTCATCAGTACAATCATCGCTTGCATAGATTGGAGCTAACACGTCTTGTCACACAGGTAATACATATAGTATCAAGAACATCGGCAGCAAGACGGCTCGCATCTTCTTCTCGCAAGCCCGGGAGCAATATGTCGAAGAGGCGGAATAAGACGGCATGTCGCACTTTGACTCCAAACTAGAGTCTTGCACATAAACTGTTGAGTAGCGGTGTAGACCCAAGGAAGAGGAAATCACACCATCTAGCGGTCGAGGTTGCATGCTTACGAGTTGTTTTCATGTAGAGACCTTGATGGTCACTTCTTCTTTGGGGCCGGGGGGGTTTGGGCTTTATTTCTGCATGTTTGCGCCTGCCCCGTCTGTCGACGTGTTCACGCTGCAGTGGAGATGGTGTGTGTGTCTGTGTGTGTGTGTGTGTGGGGCGCAGGCATGACCGGCACACTTGAAGTGTTTAAGCGTCTTTGCGTTGCTCGTGGTCAGGTGGATAAGAGTCTCTTCGTTTCCTCCCCTTCCCTCCTTTTATTCTAGTGTGCTGGCGTAACGCGCGTACGGTGCTTGAGGCGGATAGGGCAGGTTAGGGTAGAGCAAAGGTAGCTGGAAGTTATGGGATAGGGTTGGGTTAGGCCATCATGAGAATGGTCGCATGTGACATGCACGTGTTTTCCACGTGTTTTCTTTTCTTTTCTTTTCTTTCCCTCCCGTACATCTGAATGCAACGAGGTGTTGGTTTGGAGTCACATGCTTGCGCGGGATACATACTGCGCCTTTCCGCGCCCACTGCGTCTCTTCATCGTGAGGCGGGGCTTCCCGAATGCAGGCTCACCGCTCCTCTGCCGGTTTTTTCCCTCCTGCTTTGTTTCGCTGGGTTTGGGGTGCGTGGTTGCTTGTGGTTCCTGTTTGCGTATGCTGTCGGTTGCCGGGCGGATATGCGGGGGGGTTGTTATCGATATTAAGTAGGCGAGTGGGGTACGGGATGCGTGTAGGGATGATGTGGTGGTTGGTTTGTTGTGTGTCGACGGGATGTGTGTAGAGGGAGAAGTGGAAGTAGCATGGAGATGGAAATCAACTTGGTGAATGTATAGAGCAAGTATCTTAGAGCAATGGGTGCATTGCGCAGTTTTACACATGGCACGTCTCAACAGCTCTTGCGAATCGGAATCCGTCTCGTTTCCCCATTGCGTTGGAGGAACGTCTGAGTCGTATCGAAATGGAGTAAGTACAGTGGGGATTTTCTATGCATGTGGCGGTAATCTGTGGCGTTGTGCGGCTCACTGCTGTTATTCTTAATGATATCTAATCCAACCGCTATGCAAGGTCGCTAGGTGAATCTCCCCCAAGATAACGCTAGGTTCGGTTTTAGATGCATTGCATGTCTGTATTCGTGGAGTACTGCTTTACTGAGCGGTGTGCCAATATTGTTTTGCAGCTTGCACCCTTCCATGTCCTTTCCTAGCAGGCCGACATCAAATGTCTTCTAGACCCGTAGTTGAGGTGGTGTAGTTTTGGTAGCGAGAACGTTTCATGGTAGATGTACCGAGACGTGCATGCAGTACCTACTACACGACAACCTTCCCTGGTGTTATTAAAGCGGTGTGAAGCGGTGTAGGGAATCTTCTCGAATCCAAGACGGCCGTCGAGCATGTCGGTATCCTTGGCCAGGACCAAACGTTGTGGCGTTGACCTACACTATTTTCTCCGGGGCACCGAGTGTATACCGGGAACCCACTTGTCTGCATACTTGCACTACTTACTAACAATAGTTCTCGACCTGTTTTGTTCGTTGGGCAAGCGTTGTAGCGGTGTGAAGCGGTGTAGATAGTAGAACCCTTGCCCAGCCATCCATCTCGTACTAGACGTTTCTGACGTCCGGTGAAGATGGATTCATACTACAAACACGAGATGCGTACCTTGCACTACATGTTCGCTAAACAGTAGGGAGATTTGGTTATCCGTAGTGTTTGTCCAACTCTTTCGGCCGGTATTGTATCGTATGCTAGGGTTGAGGTTCCATCATTCTAGATGCAAGCACGTTGCAAGGTCCTCGTGGTATATATTTCTCGGTGAAAAAAGTGTGACAGTTTGGCCGGTGTTGAGAAGAGAGATGAAATGGCAAATGACCGTGACACGGCTTCTTTAAAGCTCAGCCCACTGCACTACCCTAGACTAGAGTGATGTAGGCTCGAGGACTCTTGTTCAGTGTTTATGCGTTACCCGTTGTGGCGTCCCTGCTATCTCGTCCAGAGGGGGGCAGCGAAACAGGCAAATTCCACACAATCAGCTTCAACTGCGCGCAATGCAATGATTCAATATCAAACGTCAATGTTACAGCGTGCCGCCTCACAAGTCACTCTCCCGCTCTGTGCCGGATGTACAGAGCTGTCCACCGTCGCAGCCTTATTTGCAAGGACGGAGCCAAGGGCGGGGTAAACCTAGATTTTAAGGCATCCCGTTCCTGCAAATCTGGCGAGTCCTCGTTCTGGCAATGATGCGCTGATGCTGGTCGTCTCATCATGTCGCTAGGAAGAACCCTACAGCAACATGTCGCACGGCGTGTGCCGGCCGGCGACAAGTAACTGTAAGTGAATGCGCATGCATTTTTTTCACGAGTCGCGTAGCACGCCGCATCCGTGTCGCGTGCCTGCGAAAAAAAAAAGAAGAAAACAAAATTTCGGGCTTAATTAGTCTCATCGTTGGCCAGTCCTGAGTTAGCGGTAGTTTGTCGGGTGCAGATGCTGGGTAAACAGGGCGTGAACTGTTGGATCGGCGGCACTAATTTCTGTTTCCTTCCTTTCTTCCTTCCCTCTGCGGAGTCGAGACGGCCTGCGCGCGCGCGCTATTGTTGTCTTAGTGCGATCGTCCGATTGCGGCAGGTATTAGTTGGGTCATTCTCGAGATATGCGGGCAAAACACGGTACGGTGCGTATGAGGAAGCCGTTGGGCGTGTTGTGTCGGATGCAAAACGTTGGTTTTCGGGTGCTGGACTACACACTAATGTACGCAATGCTTGCTTGGTGGATGGATGGGCGAATGTTTGTGCAGTTTCTTTTTTATATTTTGGCATTGGCGTTGGGTGCTAATTACTGCTTCTTCTGACGCAGGAGGGCGCCCAGCATGGTGTCTTGCGGTGTGTTTTACTTTTCATAAGCCCATGCAAGTTGCGAACAGACGATACATGTCTTCATGCAATGTCTCAGCACAATGCAACTCAGCTCTCGTCGGATCATGACATGGAGCCCATCTGTGCTTTGGCTGGCAGATTGGGCGTTTGTACCGATCACCAAAATGACGGTATGGCCACATGGCAACGGAATCGCCAGACCTCTCGAACGACGGGGAAACCTCCGATCGGCCAAATCTCATCTGTTCGCACTACAAGCCAGCGCCGAAATGAGATGAGTGGCACGTGGAGGGGGGATGGGTGCCAAAGAACATTCTTGAGACGTTCTTTCCCCCCCTTCCCGCCCATACAATTAGCTTGCTTCAAAGTGCAGCCCCCATGTTGCACGACAGACAGAGCCAGGAGCCGCCAAACGCGTGGGCAGCAAGAAGTAAGGAACACCATGGTGCGGGTTTGGAAACCTCTTCCATGCAACATGGCCGATGCAAGGTGGAGTGTGCCCTGGTCCACACACATGTCACGGAACGGTTTTTTTTCTTCCTCTTTTTGCGTTTGCGATGCTTGTCCCTGTCACTTGTTTCCACCCAAGGCAGCGATCCCGGGCGATCAGGAGGAAACTGCATGCATGCATGGTGATTGCAATCTTGCGACAAGGACGCAAAAACCAACATGTCATAACAATCGTACGATGGGAGGCCGTCAAGAAGGTTCGCGCGGGTGGGGGGATTGACGGGAGGCAGCTCCTAGTCTGCGCTGATCGTAGAAAAGGGAGGGATGGGTGCGAGGCCCTGGGGTGGATCTGAGTGTCAAGTGAAAGGGTGTCGTCATGTGCAATGGGGGGGCATCCGTCCCAATGTGCGCCCATGATTCGCGTTTGGCGAACAGGTGGGAGATTTGGCATTGGCGAACTCCCTTGTCCGCTTCGGGAAGGCTTCTCGAATGGAGAGGATCGCCGATCACAGCGAGATTGTTTCATGCATGACCTGTTTTTTTTTTCCTCATTTGTTCATGCGCGCAACGCAACTTGCGCCGAGGGGCGGCTCGGCCGTTTGATGGTAGTTCACCATCCGTTCCGATCATGCGAACACCTGCGGCGATGCATGGCCGGCCCCCGGAAAAAGTAACGCAAGGGCGGTTACATAGTCGCCGTCTTGCGTTTCCGCTTCACAATTACCGTTCCGTTCGTGTCATGTTGCGTGTTCAGCTCGTCTCCATATGCCAGGTTTGGCTGCTTTGGTTTAGTTGGGCATTGCATGTGGCGTATTCATGCCGATACATGGCATGGAGATGAATGAATCAATCTGGCTGAATGCATTGTGCCGAGGGCGTAAATATCCGGGTGTGGTTGCGCGAATGAACGGTGGGTGGGCTTACCTCAAGGGGAACACGTCACGGGCGTAGGCTTTGAATTAGCTTGACTGATCTTCTAGAAGGATTCTGGAAGGTTAATAGTTGCTGCGAGGCCGCACAGGGGAGATTGGGTGAAAGAAAGCCCGGGCGCCCTGCTCTGGGCGGGTTGAGGGCTGCGGGACGTGCACGTGGTGCACCTCAGCCTTGTGCTCCGAGTGGGACGGGAGCGGAGAGCGCACGAACAGGACAAAGTTGGAAGGCGAGGCAAAAAGAAATCAAGGAGGAGGACACTTTGGGAAATGCAGAGTAAGCGGTTGGTAAGGGCGGCATCATGGCATTCGACGAGTGCTTCCCAATCGATACGCCCCCAGCACCGGCCAATCACGTCTCGTTGTTGCTTTTTGCGGGGCTGAACACCCTCATGTCTGCACAACAGAACCGATGACACGACACGACACCCAGCATCCCCCAGGCCCTAAAATAGTTTGCATGCCACTTACGCACACATGCAAGGACAACGAACCACTCCAACAACAAGTTCATGCACGCAGCTCTTTCTCCCTTGTCACACCCAATCGCATGGAGCACAAGTGAGGCTACGAGGCTGTGCTAGTGGAGCAACTATCAAGTGAACAGCGCACCCTACCACACCCTCTTTCGAGCCAACCTTGAATACATGGCGAAAATAAATTCCCGGCTGGGAGCTAGGCTTTGCGAACACGCCCTGAAGCGGTGACAGCACAGCGCTCCGCACACGCAGAGCCGGCCACGTAGGTACCTGTTTGACCGACCTTTGGATCAAGGACGAACAAAGTGTGCCCCATGGGTGCTACGTCATCACACGATGATCCGGGGTAGACGAACGTTGTTTTCTGGGCGGTGGAAATACAGCTGTTCACCGCCACGCCACACACACACACACACACGCACGCACGCACACATCTCCTCTTTACAGGGTAATGCTGGAATTTCCACCATGTTGAGACAGGAAGCTGTAAGTTTGGGAGGTCCGGGACTGCCAAAACAATGTAATGAGAAAGGAATTTGCTTCTCGGAAATCAACGGAACGGTTTGGTTGCTGGTGGTATTATAATATACTACTACTGTGAAAATGTGTTGGCCGTGGACCATGCTAGTTTGGCTTGCAGGGGGTACAGGTGGCGCAAAGTTTGCATCCATGCGGGAAAAAGTCTTTCTAATGTGTGCTTGCTTCGTAGAGACCATGAACTAGCTGGTTCGACAGGTAGCATCTAAGAGGGAAAACAACACTAACAACAACACTAACAACAACAACAACAATAATGATAATAATAATAACGGTGTAATACGATAGGTATCCTCGCCACGCTATGCTGCCAAGTGCTTGTGTTGAGATGAGGACATGAAAAATGCCAAACGCTGTTGTTAAAAATGCACAATCATGAACCACACCAAAACAGTATTGTGACAAAACGGTCGAAAACAAAGTCCAAAAAAAAAGGACAACGCAAGTCTAGATGGAAACAAACAAACGCTATGATGTTGTGCGATGCGATGCGAAAAAAACCCCCCAGATGCCAAAGAGATGATATCAATGCGAGAAATGTCGCAACCAACCCACGCTAAATGCCACAGTCGTGCGGATGCCCCCTCGGTTGATGTTCTCTCTCTCTCTCTCTCTCTGTCTTGCGCTGAAACCCAGGGTATACCCACGCTCATTACGGTTCCTGCCCGAATGTTGTATGTATGCATCCTAAATATGTCTATCCCATCTACTACAAGAAGAAAAGAAAAAGGAAATCGTTGCGTTGAATGGTGCGATGCGGGGTGGCCAAAACTCTTCTATGCAACTGTCGATGCCGGTCGCTCGTAAGGGGTGGACGGTTGGGGCGGCGAAGGCATTGTCGTTGTTCGCCCGGTTTCCTCTGGCTCGCGCTTCATGCTCTTGGTGCTTCCGGTTGCGCTGTGCTGCGACATCCTGTCAGGACTCCTCATACTATGATGACTCCGTGCTTCGTGTTCCGACCGGGACGGGCCTGCAGCCTCTTCTTCCCGTCTCCTCTGATGGTAAGCCTCCATGTAGCTGGGACCCTCCATCTCTCGCTTGATGATGGACTGCATGCCTGGTACAGGTGCTGTCCTTGCTCCGCTGATCAAGTCTTCTTCCGACTGTGGTTGAATCTGGGGGAGAGGCTGGCCTAGCTGAGGGGGAACGCTCGACCGAGCTCGGGCGTCTGCGCGTCTGCGGCTGAATGAGCTATTCCTTCTCCTTCGTCCGCCCGCACTAGAACCGCTGTCGGTCCGCTGATGACCGTAGCCGTGCATCGGCGCTGGAGGCATTGTCGGGGGCACCTGGTGCAGCAGCGGCGGCATTGGCGGCGGGTTCGGCATCAACTGAGGGGCGTTTGCAGGTGTAAAGCCATGCGGGGCAGATGCAGGTATAACGGGCACCTGCGATGGCGAGCTCATGCCTGTACCGGTTGCAGATGGGTGAAGCTGAAACACCGGCGCATTCGCACGCGCGCTCATCTCCTGCTCTCCCAGCTGCCAGTGCATCGACTCGGCGGACCGCCAGGGAATGCCCATCTCTGTAGCAACCTTCTGCCACATTTGGTCCTTGAATCTAACACAAGCGTCAGTATTGTTTTTGAGTTGGATTGCGCAGAAACGCGTCGCAAACGAATGCAGCACATGGTGCTGGGGTTACGTCTGAAACCAAAACATGTGGGCTCAAAACGAAAGCAACGGTTGACCAAAATGAAAGCCAAGCTAGGCATGCAGAGTTGTCGAGTGGTACATACCGAGCATAGAGTCTAGCGAGTTTGTTTTTCTTCTCCTCGTCCCAGATGGCTCGCTTCTCGAGGTAGTTCTGGTACCGTAGTCGGCAGGAAATGGAGCTTCTTCCGGGTAGTCGTTTCGCAATGTCGTCCCACTTCATTCCCTGACCCCGAAGCTCAATGGTAAGATTGTCCTCCTCTGGTGTCCATTTGGACTGTTTCTTGGCTGGACTTTCGTCGGGTAGCGGGGTTTGCGAAGCTTGTCGTTTTAGAGTTGAAGGGGGAGAGTGATTCGTATTTTGCGCATGACGAGGCGGTGAAGGCCCATGTGGGCCAGAATAGAGGGGGCGAAAGTGCGGGAGGGGGGCAGGTTCAGCATGTTGATGAAGTTCTGAGATGGCGGGTAGAACAGGTCCTCCTAGCATTGGTCCGGGTCCTTGGGGTGCTGATGTCGGTGCCTGGGTGTAAGCAGACATTGGTGCATAGTGTGAGGGACCTGGGTATGCTAGTGCTCCAGGAGCGTAGGCAGGCGATGCTCTTTGCGAAGGAGACTGTGTGTATGCTGAGGGTGCCGTCGTGTATCCTCTAGTCGAGTGGGATGCATTTGACACGGAGCTCTTCTTGCTCGCAGGTGACTCTGAGCCCCGAGCTCGAGGCTCGAGGAGAAGGTTGATATCCAGGATGAAGGTAAGGGACTAGCTTGGTGCCAGCCCATGTGTTGATGGGAATTCTCTAATGATGTGCGTCCTCGGAAACTTGAACTTGCCGAAAATACGCAAGACCAGTCAGTTGGTGGCGGTGCTAGGATGAGCGGCTGTAAAATGAGAAGTCGAGCAGACAGATGACTATGTGGAAGTCGAACGTGTACCGGTCAGGTTGGGCGTTGTCGTCAGGTAGCCTCGTAGGTGATGAACAGAAAAACGGTACGATGATCAGCCCAGGCGTGGCGTTGGGCACAGAGGCAAGGCAGAAACTGATGTTGTGTCGTCGGCGTAGAGTAAAGTGTTGATGTGCAGATGAACTACAACAAGAAGGCGAAACGTGAGTTGGGTAGCTGGATGAGGGTGGAACAGGAGAGGACAATGGTAAGGTGATGAGGTTCGGATAGACTAAATGTGCCGATGATGACCCAAGTAGCCAGTTGGGAGGTACTTTGGATGATTCACGCTCTAAGTGGTCGATCGAGTCGAGCTATTTGGGCCATGGGCCGGGGCTTTCGGAGCAGGGGGTGAAACAGGCCAACCACTCGGTCTGATGAATGACGGGCGTGCTTTAGCCACTGACTTTTCAGGTCGAGAAGTTGGGAAGCGTAGCGTAGGGAAGTGGTGGATACGGTCTGGTAGGAGCAAAGTAGGGTCTGAGAGGGACTTGGAACATGGATATGTGAATAGAGAGAGTTAGCGTGCGACTGTAATACTAATAGCAGGCATCCCTTGAAGCCCTGGCTGGCGCCGCCTCATCGTCCGCGGTAGGGATGTAGGGATCCGGGGGCTTGGGATCAGGATGTACCCTTTGCGTTTCTGACTTGACACCACTACTTTCGCGCTTAACGCTTTCTCGACTCGTGCCTGCGGCGCGCCACATTAACGACCCATAGACCACAGAGGCACCACAGCTGATGCGATCTAAGGAAGCATGTCTGCCGGAGATTTTAGCGAGACCAAAAAGAAAAGAACAGGCCAAGTCGCAAGCGTTAGCCTGACACAAAAAGCACGATTCCCGTTCTTGCGTGGTGAGGGTACTGCGATGACGTGTCCCCCACTGGAGTCGTAAGTATGAGTAGTAGTAGTGGTAGTAGTAGTGGTAGTAGTAGTAGTAGTAGTAGTAGTAGTAGTAGTAAGTAGGAGTAGGAGTAAGTATTAGCAACCTACTCACCCTTCGAAGACGTGGGAGAGACGACTTCTGGTGCATGGCGTTGATGTTGGCTTTGCCGGCGTGGTGTGCCGGGCCTCATTTGCTGCCCTCCTTTCCGTCAGGCCTCAATGCGCCCAAGACGGGGCTGCGGCGTTTGGCAGGGCCCGCGTTCACGATCGTCCAAAGAAGCGGCTGGAGCGTGTGTTTCTTGTCACTCGAGGCAGCGAATCAAGGATAGTGGGATTAAGCGGTGAACAGTCTCAGGGATTCGCTGAGCGTTCGGGAGAGCACAAGCGCGATGACATGGAAGATCTGCAGCATGCTCGCCCTGCTCCGGCTATCTGACGCCAGAAGCGTCGCTACCGAAGCCTTGCGAACGGCTGACTTCACCAAAGGCGGTGCAGGTGGTGATGTGTTCACGCCAACGTCTTGACAAGGTCGAAGACATGCTCCACAGGTGCAAATTCCTGCGTTGATGGCTCCGACCAAGTAACCCCACTGTAGGCGGCGATCTAGCAGTGTCGACGCATGCCCAAGAGGAGCGGTGAACTGCGGTGAACTGCCGGCGGCCGTGGGCGTGACGTCTAGCTTTGCCGCCTAAGCTGTTCAAGGCGCGGCATAACGCGATGCTGGCACGCTGGTGTTGCCCATGTATGCGATTGATGGGGCCTTTGTGCTGTATTGTCTCGTGTTCGGGAGCCACGTTGTTGAAGCTACAAGGAGGCGGCGCCATGCCATGTCATGTTGCTGCGGGCGCTGCGTTGTGCGCAGCGCGACGGGAGCCGGATTGCATCACGGGGCTGGGATTCGCGATGATGCGCATTAGGCGGTGAGGAGAGACGGAACTGGATACATGTTTTGAATGAGGTTGGACATTGAGCAGGCCCTTTGGGCCAGTGGGAGCCGAGATGCAGGTGCATCAGCCATGAACAGCGTCCCCGTGCGCTGTCCAGCACTAGGTCAAAGGCCTTGGGTCGGCGGCACACGGCGTGGTTGAATGGCTGAAAGATGACAGGACTCTCTCGCTCTCTCGCGCTCTCTCTCTCGCTCTCTCTCGCTCTGCCCCCACAGACGTCTTGCCCATGTGCCCACGCCGACGGCATGCGAACTGGACTCTCCACAACCCCGGTACGCGTGCTGCCGCTTCGGGAGTCTTGCTGCCAGGTTTCACAGCCGTTCTGCACGCTCTGCGAGTGTAGACAAATCTGCAAAGGCGCAGCACTTTACATCTGAAGACGGCTGGCATTGCATGCATGAAGCGGTCAAGGCTGCCCACTGTTGGAGGAAAAAACCGACCGGGCGTTGGCAGCGTCCTGTTGACGCTGAGTGCACGCGCGGGCTAAGAGGCGCCCGCGAACAGTGCCGCGAGGGCAGGCAGCTGTCATGCAGCGCCATATCACCGTGTCCTGGCTGACCATGGCATGGTTTCGCAGCAGTGGTACGAGGCCGCTCATGGCACGCCAACGGCCCACGCGTGAAGGATGCCAGCGCACGGCGGGGGGCCTGCGTCTGTGGTTGCCACGGCGTCGAGCGATGCACGGCGAGCGCGTGGGGTGGGCGCGCGTGGGTGGTGATGGCTTCTGCGACATTCACTGTGGCTGGAACCACGGCCTTGGCATCGCTTAGGCGCCTCGCAACCCGCCCGCATGCAGAGCGCGTCACCTGCTCACCTGCTCTCACCTGTCAACACCAACACCAGCACCAGCACCAGCACCAGCACCGACAAGCCAGAATCCGCAGCTAGTCGAGCACATGGCCCTCCAAAGCGCGGCCGACGTGCCGCTGCTCGTTCGCTCCCCCAACTCGTCTTCGGAGCGCCGCATTGCGCCGTCGTGGAGCATCGCCCAGCTCAAGGCACGCCTGGAGCCCATCACCGGCGTTCCCGCACACAGCCAACGGCTGTCGCTGCGCGTTGGCTCCCAGGATGCCGTCGCCCTCGCTGCCGAGGACGAGGAACAGACGCGTCTCGCTGCCTTCCCGCTGCAGCCGTATGCGGAGATAACCGTAAGTGCGTCTTCTGCTTTCCCATTGCACAGCCTTCGCAGCCTTCGCAGCCTTCGCAGCCCTGTCCTGGACCAGTCGACTGAGCGGCCCTCTCGCGAGCTGCCACATCTCTTCTACCCCGGCCCGCCTCTCGCCTTCCTTGCATCGCCTCAGCACCCAAGCCGAGCAGTTTCATGCGTCATGCCCCCTATTTTCCTCATGCGTGGCCAGGTCCGGCGTTGAGGCTGTCGACTCAAGTCAGCCCATGCCTGCATACCACCATGTATCTACACACAGTATTTGCATGCCCCGCACTGCCCCTCCTCAGCAACACCCTGTCCATTGTCAGCTCCCAGAGGCTTGGCACCGCGACCCGCGCGGAAGCCGTCCTTCATTCCACCTGCAATCACCACATCGAGGACCCGTGTTTCAGTCCTGCCCTCTGCTCCATGACGCTTCTCGCTGGTCGACCTGTTTCTTTTCTCGGCGCCTTCGGTCCTACTCAACGCTCTACATGGCCTCATGATTCATCCCATGTACCGGCTACCTAGCTAGAGCAATCTCAACTGGCGTCTCCGAGCAAATGAATCCTCTCAGACATGCTCCCGTGCTGACATGGCAAACACTAGGTCGTTGACACACGTCCTCCCGCTGCACGAACTGACTTTACCGATCTGTCGTCCGTTGACAAGTATCAAATGCCCGCTGCAGAGTACGAGCATCGGACCGATAGCGTTCTCGCATGGAAGAAGGCGCAGAAACTGGGCCGTTTCGACCCAGATGCTCCCAGCATCGAGCAGCAGAAGATCCGCGCTTCAGAGCGGGAAGTAGAAGAAAGAGGTAAGCCGTATCATCTCCCCCATGTCCCACCCTGTTTGAGCCGTACGTTTGCGGCAATGGAGATTCCGGAACCCGGTCATCAATCCTCATCACAGATCCGCAGCCTTGCAGTCATCCGTTTTGTTGTTCCAATGTGCAAACCAGACATGCTTCAAACACTTGCCCAAAACGGAACGGCTGCATACATCCCGCCTCATCTGCCATTCTCGTCCAACGACGACTTTTGCGCGACAGACAACCAACCTCCCTTACCAACTGTCGTCTTACCACTCCCGTCATAACATGATTTTACCTTTTCAAGCACACCCTGCACCCTGCACCCGACCCTTGGCCCAGACCCCTAAGAGCCAACACAATGTTCGTTTGATATTCACCCAAACAAGGACATGCTATGCAAAAGCGACATAACCACACCCTGAAAATCGCTTACTACTGCCGTCGCTGCAACGACCTGTCGCCCCGCTAGTTACCCGTCCATCTGGCAGGGACCAGGCCACGAGAAAAGGGAATAGGGAAAATCGCCGAAACTCTAAAATAAAAAAACTAAAAACTGCAAATGCGCTCGGCATTCCCACGAGCCTCGCTCTCCAAGCTTCATTCGTTCGAATTCCTACAGATCATTTCCCCAAACAAACACAACTATACTTCCGACTAGGACGAGTTTTAGAATCCTGAAATCTCTCTTTATTCTTCTTCTTATAAAGTTTTGGAAGCGGGCCGCGCCATCCGAGATGCATCATCTCGACGGAGTTGCCAACAAGCCATCATACACAATCACATTTACGAGGCTTTCTATTGATGAACGATGAACCAATGCCACAAACCAACTACCCCCTTTGAGATTCGCGCGTCATTGCTTCGCCTGGGGACTATATCGGGCAGCCACCTGCATCCATTCGAACCATCAGGCCGCTTCCCCGCTTGAGCCTCGCTGCCGCCACAAATCAGTAAGCGGACGCTTGTTCACGGGCCAGTCAGTCAGTCAGCCAGGTGTGATTGGGTGTGCATGAAGGGGGTGGGTGTTTGTTCCGCGCATACGCGATCCTAGTTCGCCCATCGCCCGCCCATCCGCCGGGACATTATTGTGTCGACTTTGCCCATTTCCGTGCCCGCTTGGCTTGGCTTTATCTTTTTTGCTTCTTTGCTCTCCAGCCCCCTCCCCTCGAACGGAGTGCTGATCTAGTTTCTTGATCCGGTTTCTCCCTGAACCGGATTTTGCGCACATTACTTTTGACCTTGTCTTTCCCGCTGCTCTCCTCAGCTAACCTCTTTCCAACTAGGTCTCTCGCTATCCCAACGCGTCCGCTTACTCCCCGAGTCAGATGCTCGTCGCGGGACGATATCGTACATTGGTCCTGTGTCTGAGATACCTGGCCTGGGTGTGTGGATAGGCGTCACGCTAGACGAGCCGACTGGTAAGAACGACGGGAGTGTCAAGGGGAAACGGTACTTTGAGTGTGGGCAGAATCATGGTGTTTTTGTGAGACCCGAGAGGTGTGAGGCTGGGGATTTCCCCCCGCTGAATGATTTGGGGGATGAGGATTTGGAGGGGGGGGGGGGGGGGGGGGTTTTTTTTTTTTTTTTTTTTTTTTTGCTTGGGTAGCTGCTAGTTTACCTTTATTAAGAGAAACCCATCACATGAAGTGATGAGAGATGTATAAATCAGACTTCGTACTCGTCGACGTACCGAGATAAAAAAAACCAAAATAAAAACTCTGCCATGTACTTTGCGATCCATGGCTCAAAAGACAATCTCTCCTCCCCTTTTGTTTCCACCTCCCAATGAAAGAACAGTCAACGTTTCGAGATGATAAATCACTCGTCACATTTACCCATAATTGTAACTACAACTCACACATGGTTCCACTATGATGTGAGCCTACGTTAAACAAGCCTTGCTATGCTATGAACATACAAGCCTTCTTCTTATCATTATCATCAAACCCCATCCATCCCCACCAGCCTCAGCCTCAACCTCAACCTCACCCAAGATATCCGTTGGCCTTTAACCACTCCCTAACCACCCCGGCATCCCTCTCCGCATAAGCCGCATAACTCCTAATCGTATCATCCACAACCTCCAATCCCTTGTTGTACCCCCTAGTATCCTTGCTCTTGAAAAATTCTTGGATTTCATCCGCAACCTTGTTATCCGTAAACTTGTTCAGTCCAAATCTCAAAAACCTCTCCAGCACAACCGGGTTACCCGCCAGTGCGGGATGAACTTTGCTATCCCAGTTGTCGCGAATGTAGTGCCAGACCTCGGCCCTTACTTTGGAGTTGTTGGCAAGAGCAATGGTCGGCGAGTGCTTGTCTTGCATAGCGACGGCGTCGGAGAAGACAAAGTCCATGACCTGTCTTGCGAGGTCGGGAGTTTGCACTCGGCCGAGAGAGCCGAGGCAGATTTCTTTGCCGTCGATGGATGTAGTGTTTAGGTATTCGGATTGTACGGCTTTGAGAGCTGCTTCGCCGCGGTTCTTAATGGCTGTGGCGAAGACGGCGCGGCGGAGAGAGGGGTGGATGGCGTTCTTGTCTCCGCCAGAGACGTAAGCGTCGAATCGCTTCAGAGCCTCATCGACGGTCGCCTTGTGGCCGACGATACCGGCCGATAGGATGAGGCTGGCGCGCAGCTGGCCGACGAGGTAGCTCTCGCCTTGCTTAAACTCCCAGCCGACCTTCTCGACAGCTGGGGTGATGAGCTTGAGGTGGTACTTCCTTAGTCCCTCGCCAACATGTTCGCTGCCGGAGAAGACACTGCGGACGTTGCCAATATTGGTAAGAATCTGAGACCATACCAGGTAGTCAGATTCATCCTGGAAGCGCTCTGCCAGAGCGAGGAGACCAGCGGTAGATCCATGACCAGCGACTGCATTCGCATACGCATCACCAATGAGACCGATCTTGTCCTGTACGGTGAGCTGATCGCGATCCTCTCCAAGCTTCTTCAGGCGGTCAGCAGGATAGTTGGTCCGATAGAAGCCAGTGAGGTCCTTGTTGAGCAGATAGAAGCCTTGGTTGACATTTCGGATTGTGTCTTCCTTGTGCGTCAAAGCAGTTGAGTTGTGAAGAGAAGCACTGGAAGCAGACTCTCCAGTGTGAAGGCCAAGCGGGATCCACCACGTTGTTTCATCTTCCTCGGGCTTGACGTTACCTGCAAGAAGGAAGCGTTGTTGGCGCAGTCCAATCTGACCGGGCTCTTCGGCAACGGTGACGACTGGGAAGCCGATCCTGCGAACCCAGAGATCCATGAAGGTGTTGACGTTCTGACCAGACGCCTTGCTCAAGGCAGACCACAGGTCATTGGTAGTGGCGTTGGAGTACTGATGGGCCTTGAGGTAGTCGGCAACACCTTGTAGGAAGACCTTCTCGCCAAGGTGAGCACTTAGCATGCGGATGACGGAGGATCCCTTGAGGTAGGAGATGTGATCAAAGATCTGGTCAACCTCCAGACCGTCGTACACGGGTACTTCGATGGGATGCGAGGTTCGTAGTGCGTCGAGGGCAAAGGCTTGTTGTACGGAATCAGTCTAGAAGACATGGTCAGCGGGCTATTAGAGCAGATACCTCGAGATTTGTGACGTACAACGAACTGTCCCCATACGTTCCACTCTGCCAAAAAGTTAGCGAAAAATCCATGCGTGGCCATATTTGGACGTACCTGGATATAGATGATCAATGGCAAGCCATCCAACCCATGTCGCAAAACCCTCGTTAAGCCAAAGCTCACTCCACCAGTCCATGGTGACAAGGTTACCGAACCATTGATGGGCTAGCTCGTGAGCTACAACGTAAGCGACCCTATTGCGGTAGCTGTCGGCAGAAGTTGCGGGATCGAAAAGCACAGCGGTAGTCCTGGCCACGTTAATGGTAAGTCTAGGTTGCAAAGTCAAGTGTGCTTACCTGTAGGTGATGAGACCCCAGTTCTCCATGGCTCCATGGGAAAACTCATGAACAGCCAGCAGATCGACCTTGGGGAGAGGATAGTCAATCTGGAAGACGTCGGAGAAGTAGTCGACAATCCTGTGGCAGTTGTCCAAGGCAAAACGTCCCTGCTCCTTCAGACCACGGGTGGTGTAGACCCTGACGGGCATGTTCTTGCCGTTGTACTTGCGCTCGGTGAAGGCCTCGACGTACTCAAAGTCTCCGATAGCCCAGGCCAGAAGGTAGGTGGACATGATGGGTGAGCGCTCGAATACGACAGTGTGGAAGCCATCCCTCTTGCTGGGCTTGATCTCCTTCTCTGGCATGTTGCTCAGTGCAACCTGGTCCTTGGGCACTTCAAGCTCGACGTCAAAGGTAGCTTTCAGGTTTGGTTCGTCGAAGCAAGGGAAAGCGCGGCGGGCATCGCAGGCCTCGAACTGGGTGCTGAACATGTAGTGGAACTCGTCGTCCTTTGCCACGGAAGCGGGGACGTCGCCCTTTGGCTTGTACTTGGAGCGGTAGAAGCCAGCCATGATGTTGTTGACGAAGCCGTCGAATTTGATCTCGAGCCTCGCCTCGCCAGTGTACTTGATCTTGTCGCCAAAGTCGAGCGTGACTTGCTGCCTCTTCTCATCGTACGAGATGTCCTTTGCCGACAGGGTCTTGTCACCACCAGTCTTCAGCTCAGCGCTTTGTAGCTTGAGCTGATGAGCGTTGAGGACCAGAGTGGTGAAGCCGTCGTCCTTTGCGATGTTGGTGGTGATGTTGACGGTGCCCTTGTAGCCAAAGTTGCCGCCGAATTCGAGGTCGTGGAGGGAGAGGGCATAGTGGGAGGGTTTGGCCCTGTGAGAATGGCGTTAGTTCAGCAGTGGTCTCCAAGACACCCGTCAACTGACCACGCCGGGAGAACATCACGATCTGAAGCCATGCTGACGAAAGTACTGGTAACCTCGCTCTGACAAGACCTCTTTTGTGTTCGAAAAGTGTGTGTGGTAGCTGCCGCAAACCTCGGTCTGGGGCGTAACTGCGTGCGCGGGGCAGAAGCAAACTCTCTAGCTGCAGAAGAGAAGCTTCTCGAGCTCCGGAGGTGGGCCAGAGAGGTGTTGGAGTGGGCCAGAGAGGTGTTGGAGTGGGCCAGAGAGGTGTTGAGGTGAGTCAAAGGCCTTGGAGTCACTCTACTACGAGTCAGTTGTCGAGAGCAGAGTCTCGCAGGAGCCAGTAGAGCAGCCAGGGTGAAGATGATGCAAGGACAGAGGGGGCGGGGCGGAGAGAGGGCAGGTGCATGCCAGAGCAGGCTGAGAGGGGAAGGTGCGCGGGCGGGATGCCGGCTGCCCCACCTGCCCCTGTGGAGCCATGGCCATCCCTGCGTCGAGGCTTGGCGCGGGGTCTTGTAGACGCATGTACATAGATAGTTATACACTGCATGGACAGGCAAGGATGCTGGGCGCACGAGATGAGATGGTTTATTTGTTGACGGCTGGGCGAAGGGTGGGAACAGGCGTGGGGGATAGATGGGAACGCGGCGTAGCGAGGCACTGACGCCGTGCCATGCAAATGCTTCACTTCAGTTGGCGCCCTGCGTCCCCTTCACATTCCGAGATTGCGATGCACCAGCCAGAGGAGGAGAACAGCTCAAACCCTGATGAGCACATCTAGGCACTGTATGCGCCATTCCTTCTTCCCCAGCAACCCCTTGACCCACTCATAGCTCTGCCCTTCACTCGCCTGCCCCAGCCCAATCTTGCCCCTGACGGCCTCGACCGCTGTCCTGGCCACCGCCTTTGCCGTGTGGTTTGCCGCTTGCGCCAGCATACCCGCAGTTTCCGCCACGCTGCCATTCAGCGCCAACTCGGCCCTGTCCGACAGCGGCGCATCGAACCAGGGTGTGTGGAAGTCGAAGAGCGCGACGACGAGGATGAAGAGGAGGAGCGAGCAGTACACGCACGGTCGGTTCAGGAAGTACGTGGCGGAGATGAAGAGGACGAGGTACACGGGCGAGGCCTGTGTTCGTAGTCTGCGCCAGTCTCTGTTAGCATGCGCCCTGCCGTGACTGGGGACATGGGCCGTCGGGAGCTTACAAGAAGAAAAGGACTGGTATCCAACTGCGCAGGCAGAACATGGTGTGTTACAGCGGCCTTCAGCGTCTTGACGTCTAGTGTGGTAACCCTACTCTTGCCGTCGTGTGAGCGCGCACTCGACGGCGACACCTCTCTCTCTGAGCGAACGCGAACGCGAACGCGAACGCGAACGAACACACTGAGTCGCTGACTAAAGGCGGTACCCAAAAGGCGCTCACAAATGCGATGGCTCGGCAGGGCGAAAGTGGAAATGCAGAAAACAGCGAGCGGATCAAGGATTAACAAATGCTTCTGTAGTAGGCCAAGGAAAGGGTTGATGGCGCTGCTGGGCCGCGACCGTAGTGCCGAGTTGCTGGCGGCCGGATGCGCCGCCATTTGATTGGCACCTCCCTCGAGGCTGCAGCTCGTGGCGCATGCATGCACACGGCCTTTCACGTGTGTCTCAGCCTTATCGGATGCTTTCCGCAATATCACACGGGGTGCAAATGGCTCCATTGCTCTGCTATTCATGTCAAGCTATCTTCCTACGTGCGCCCTCACTCGCCGTGCTACGCTGCCCAGCTCGCACAACACACACACCCAGCCAACTGTCTCGAGTCTGTACGACCGTCCAACCTATCCTTGTTTCCTAAAATTGCCCACAACGCCCTGTCTAAAACACATATATGCCCATGTACGAAGCACAATGGGGCCAAACTCGGCCACCAGCAGCAGAAAGAGAGCAGCGTCTATACCGGCAGGTTGAACTTCTTGCCTTGGATGACCCTGCAAACACTCCCGGTTAGATTTCTGATGCAACCATTCACTGCATTCTTGGAGACTCACTTGGTGTAGTAAATGTAGAAGAAATCAGAGTACAAGATGGTCTGGATGATTCCGGCAACCACCGCAATGGGATCGTAGAACTTGGGCACCTCAAACATGTAGCGGTAGACCCAGTTGGGGATGTACAGAGCCCTGTAAGCACCGAGCGCAAAGAGGTAGTGTGTTGTGATCGTTTCCGCCTCGCCCGTCCTTTGCAGCATAAAGAGCTGCGGCAGAATGGCTACCGATTCCAGCCAGATGGAGAAGGCCCAGAGAATTTCACTCAATGTGTACTTGTACGGGAACAGTACCGCCAACACTGCGCTCGCTCCCAGCAAATATTGCACCTTGAACGTGTCCAGATTCGGGTCGTGTGTCGGTTTGTAGTCGTTGAGCATGAGGTAGACGGTGTAGGCCGAGGTGCTGATGAAGATGATTTTGAAAATGGTATTGTACAGCGATCTGGGTTCGTAGAATGTCCATAGCAGGTCGACGTAGCGCGTGAGATAGACCATCAGGTACAGGAATTGCGACTTGAACGAGATACCGGATGCGCTCTGTGTTGTGTTAACCCATGTTGCGCATTGCTCGTGCAGTCCAGGCACACGTACGCTTGACACCTTCATCTTGTGCAGCAGAATCAGGATGGAGAGCAAATGGGATAAATCCCCTACGCAATGTCAGCGCTCCATGCTCGAAAGAGCCCTTCAACACCCGGAAGAGCATTGTGTCGCGAAGCCTACCCAACAGTCGGAAGAGATTCATCATGGCGGCAAGGGAATCGCTAGTCGCTGCGAGATGAGCGGCAGAGGTTTGGCGACTTGAGGCGTGGTTGAGGGTTGTGGTTGAGTGCCTGGCATTAAAAGACACGTTCCGCCAGCTGCATCACCTACTATGGAGCTGTCCATCCTTGCGCGCCAAGCCCTGCCCCTGCCGCCAACGTCATCCCGATCGCCGCTACTGCTACTGCTACTGCTACGGCTACCACTCCCGTCGTCGTTCGCATGGCTATTCACGCTACACCCAACAACACTCCGCCATGGCCTACCTCCTTGGATGGAAGGATGTCCTCAGGCCAATCCGCGATGGATACCGCCACTTGTTTCCCACCCCGGACACTGGGCCCACGCCTGAACAGAGACGCCAACAGCGCGAATTAGATCGACTGAAAGGCTTCGCTTACTTCGATACCTTTGATCAGTTGGAATCGTGGATCGAAGCACACTCCGACCCTCTTCAAAGAGCAAATACCCCGCTGTTACGAGCGACGGACGCAACTGCGACAGACAACCTCGGCAAAGCAGGCGTCTCGTTGATTCATGACTATTCTGGCAATTACCATGACTACGAAAGCGTCCAGTCTGTCAGTGTGGACAAAGAGTTCTACTCGTGTGAATATCTTCAGTTTGTTGGTACTTTTGTTTACTTCTCCCACAAGCTCGTCTGCGTTCCGCCACCAACATGGACGAATACGCTTCATCGAAATGGCGTAGAAGCTCTGGCCACATTCTTAATCGAGCCGCAAACTCAAGACTCGGAACGTCTATTGCAGCACACAGCCGATGAGTCTGGGGAGATGCACTTCCCCATAGCGACGAAGCTAGCCTGCATTGCGACGCACTACGGCTTTGATGGCTGGCTAGTGAACATTGAGAAGCCGTTCCGAAGCGAGACGTGGAATATGGATATTCTTGAAGCGTTCCTGCGACAGTTGAAGGCAGAACTAGGAGTCACCAAACGCCTCATATGGTAATATCCTCATGTCCATCATCGCAATGACTGACGCATGACTTTGCCTTAGGTACGATGCTCTTACTACTTCCAACAAGATATCCTATCAGAATGCACTTACCATGTCCAACCTCAAATTCGCCATGGCGTGCGGAAACTTGCTCACCAACTACTGCTGGAAGGAGGCCGATGCTCTCAAATCAGTACAACTCGGCCTGTATACCAAATTTCTAGCCGAGGGAAACATCTACTTTGGTGTTGATGTCTGGGCACAAAACAAGTCTAGCTTTACTCATCCACGCGTAACCTATCCTGAGTATGGAGGTGGTGGTACTAACACTGGAGTCGCCGTGGCTAAGATGGCAGAAATAGGCCTCATAGCAGGCATCTTCGCACCCGCATGGTCATTCGAGCATTTTCCTGGTCATGAACGCCATGTTGAACGCGCCGTCTGGGAAGGCGCTTCATTGGCAGAGAACATTGATTGCAGTTGTGGAGATTGCGCGTCGCGTCACCCGCCAAATAAGGAACTATCAATTTTACGTACTGCGAAAGAGCGCTCGGCAGGCTCAGAGCACTTTTTCTACACCAACTTCAGTCGCGCTTTCTGGACACTGAATGAAAAGGCAGAAGACTTGTTTGAAGATTCTAATCTGCACGCGCAACTGGGTCAACAATCCGTCCTCCCACGTCCAGCCATTCTTGGAGGCAGCGAAGGAATTGTCACGCTGTCGCATCATATCGAGAGCGAACACGACTGGCACCTTTTAGTGATTGATATTACACAGAATCGTTTGACCGATAAAGGGACAGTAGAGGAATGGCTTCCACTTTACAAACTCGACATGCCAGCAGATGGATCTCTACAGCTTTCGACAGTGCTGAGCAGTACATTTACAGCCTACACAACCCCACAAATAAGAGATGCAGTCATTAGTATTTATTTCAAAACCACAGAAGCGATTCACTATCTACCATTGCCATTATCGAGGAATCCGAGGGAGTTAGTGGACCAGGTGCCGAAAGCCCGCGTTCAAGAGCTGGGCGTTCATCTCAAAGGCCCATGGAGCTCACCACTAGGCGAACCACTACGACTGATGGGCATTACAGAAATGTGCATTACACCCAGATCTACTTTGGTTACAAGACACTCGTTCAAAATCACCCAAGTCCGGCTTGAAAAGCGCGGTGAAGGGGAGAGTAAGCATGTTAGGTTATGCTGGAACTACGAGGATGCTGCGACACCCGAGTGGAAGACCACAGGCATGCCGTGTAGTGATATTACTGGCCCTTTTGCGTATTTCACCATTCGTACGCCTGAGCTACTGTTTGCCAGAGCGTATGCATTGGAGCACATTCTGAATAAAAAGTTTTTGGAAGGTCGCACCGGTGACGAAGTCGAGATTGAAGTCATAGGAATCGGCTTCCATGGACGCACACTCGCGGAGAAGAAGGTAAAGTTGCGCTTGTAATACTTTCAGCCCAGCACGAACAGAACGCGTCTCGAAAACTTTGGTGGTTGGGCGAGAACGAGACTAGCGTGTCAACGACGTCATCGATACTTTCGTACCTTTCACCCTTGCATCCAGTCGTCCCGTTCTCCACTGCAGCATATCGCGCGCGTAAAATGAGAGCTTTTGTCTATCAATTGACACAATTGGTAAACGCCACCTCACAAAGTGTACAACTGCTACGGCCATTGTTATTGCTTTCCAACGTTAACCACGCTCGGCAACTCCACGCGTCTACCATCATGTCGAGTCCAGCGAAACGAAAAGCGGAGAAAGACACATCATCACCAAAAACCAAGAAGGCGAAGACGGTTATTCCTGCGTATCATCTCACTCCATCGAGACAGGATGAGTCTGGAGAGATTGTCTGGCCGGCGAGAAAGGAGCAGATTAAACGCGCGCGAGCAATAATTCGAGAATGGTAAGTTCAGATGTGCTGGATGAATGGACATCTGCTAAATCACCATAGTGCGGAAGCCCAGAAACCCACTGTCATCTTACCCGACAAGGATGCGGACGGACTATCCTCTGGTGCCATACTCCATCACACTCTCACCGCTCTAGGTCTCTCTTCTGATCTCGTATCTGTCTACTTCCCACCAAAAGGCTCTAATGTACACGATGAAAGTACAAAGCAAGCCTTGGTAGCCATGTCGCCATCCTTCATCTTCATACTAGACCAAGGGAGCAGAAGAACACCGCCTGTCATCGACTTGCCACACACATGCCTCGTTATAGATCATCATTTTGCAGATGAAGGCGGTTTCCCAGAAGGCAGCGATTACGTGACAGCTCATGACTGTCCGCCCGTTGCGACCAGCGCCCTTCTAACATACACCATCTGTCTCCCGCTCCACCCAGACCTGAGCGACAAAGTATCCTGGTTAGCTGCACTAGGTACGCACGGCGATCTCGGAAGTAGCATAAAATGGGAGCCGCCCTTCCCCGACATGAAATCAACATTCGCGCAACATCCCAAAAAAACCATCAACGATGCTGTAGCTCTGGCTAATGCGCCCAGAAGATCGGCAGCTTATAATGTCAAAGACGCTTGGGACGCAGTCATATCTGCAAGCAATTCGTCGGAAATCTGCAAGAACGAGAAGCTGCAAGGCGCTTCTCTTGAGGTAAGGCGTGAGACTGAGCGCTGCACACATACGCCGCCCAAGTTCTCAGCCGACGCTACAATTGCTCTTCTCACAATATCTTCCGCTGCGCAGATCCACCCCGTTATCGCTACCCGCTGGTCTGGTACCTTGAAATCGAGTAAACTGGAGGTAGTGATGTGCGCCAACGAGGGTTATCTGCCCGATAAAGTTAATTTCTCGTGCCGTGTTGCCAAGTGCGCGAGAGGCAGGGAAGGAGAAGAGAAAGTCGATATTCTCAGAAAGCTAGAGAGCATTGTCGCAGACAACAAAGAATTGAGAACTAGGCTCGGTGAAAGCTTTGCAAGGGGGCATAAAGAGGCTAGTGGAGGGATTGTGGGAAAGCAAGAGTGGGAGGAATTTAAGAAGTTGATGGGTATTAAAGAGGCCGCGAAGAAGAAGGCTGAGGCCAAGAAAGAGAAGGAGAAGACAACGCAGAAGAACACTTTGTCGAATTATTTTGGGAAGAAAGAGAAGGTGTAGTGTGCGTAGACTGCGACCAAAGGCGTCATAGCCAGACGTCTTTCTACAATTTGAAGATCAAGCGAGGCCTGTCGAGGCTCAAACGCTAAGACTACTGAAAGAGGACCAAGCGATCTGAATTCAAGCCATTATACATAAGAGGCGCAAAAGAAACCGGTAAACTGAACTCTGTGCCGCATACCTACGCTAGGATGAAAGACATAAACGAGCCCCAATCTATCGCGATCGGGTGGATATGAATGTCTCGTTCAATGCAGTCCAGATATATCGCCTCGTTTATCGTATGTCGTTCGAACAGTCACGGCGAACAGAAGAAAATAACTGTGGGTTTGGGTATGTTTCGAATTAGAAGACTGGCGTACCATGCGGTTGAACACCCGGTATACGTGTTGATCTGCATAGTCGCACAAGAACATAGGTCGATCGCCACACGACACTTCAGCTCATAGAACGCGTTAGCAATAGAGCGAGACCTTCCAGCAAAGTTCAGCACACTCGAACTCGAAAACAGCCCAGACGTCCTCGGCTTACACAACATCTTGCATTGCCCCAATGCATGTGTTCCAATGTGCGAGATTTCGGGATGCAATGCTGTCCCCCTGCTATATGAAATGGGTATATTGTTTTATCGTCACCGCGCCATGTGACACCCGACTCCAAAATTTACAGTGCCGTGTCCAATGAGGTAAGACGCTGAAACCTGGGGCTATTCAGGTTTGAACACCTCCGCCAATGACTAGGTTGTATGCAGATTGAGTGTGACAAGCATGCGCTACCCGACATATGCCAAGGAAGCTTGATTTGATGGATGCAATTTATCAAAGTGATCAAGTGCAACATCAAGACTGGAGGCGACGCCACTGTGTGGAGATGACGAGGGATAGTGGTATAGCGGCCCGGGTGGAGCAATTTCGTCGCTGTTAGATTGACCTGTTGAAAGGGCCATGTGGTGTGGTAACCAGAGAGTGAAGGAAAAGAATAAATACCGAGAGTGCTGGAGTTGTGTCAAGGGAACATTCGATACAGCCGTCTCATCTACCATTCCACACCTCTGTTCACAACCATCTCCTCAACGTTCCAAGATGAAGTACGCTACCGTTCTTCTCGCTGCCGTGGCGACGACCGTCTCGGCACACTCGACATGGCAGGAACTTTGGGTCGGGACGGAAGATAAAGCTGGTACCTGTGTGCGAACAGTCAAGGACAACAGCCCTGTTACTAGTCTCACATCGCCGGATATGTTTTGTGGTCGTGGTCCTGCTTCGTCGTCTGGGGTTTGCGAGGTCGCTGGTACGTTTCTCCATTTCCCCCTTCACAGAAACACATCAGCTATTCCTCCCACCTCTTCAACACCAGCAAAAAAGAAAAAAAAAAGAAAAAGAAAAAACAAGCCAGGATACTAACTTCATCCTCCCAGCCGGCGGTTCCCTAACCGTAGAAATGCACGCCCAACCCAACTCCCGCTCCTGCGCCCAACCCGCCATCGGCGGCAACCACTACGGCCCCGTCCTAATCTACATGGCTAAAGTCGCCGACGCGAAAACTGCAACAAGCGGCTCCTTCTTCAAAGTCGCAGAGGACGGCTACACAGGCACAACCGCATCCTGGGGCACTGAAATCCTCAACGCAAATTGCGGGAAACGCGCCTTTACCGTCCCCAAGAACATTGCTAGTGGGGATTATCTGGTTAGGGCCGAGGCGATTGCTTTGCATGCTGGGGCGAATAATCCGCAGCCCTATGTTAGTTGCTTTCAGGTCAAGGTGACTGGGGGTGGTAGTGCGACGCCTGCTGGTGTGGCGTTTCCTGGGGGGTATAAGACGAGTGATGAGCTTTTCACAAAGGCGATTTATGATTCGGGGTTTAAGTATGTTAGTCCTGGGCCGGCTGTTTATTCTGGTTGAGAGGTGAGGATGGTGGGGGTGTGTGGAGAGAGAGAGGGTTGGTGATGGGGATTTGCGGTGTGGAAGGGGGGTTCTTTGTGTATAGTTGGATTGAGATTTCATTTTGGTAGAAACTAAAACACATCATATCTTTTGTGTTTTTCTACTATCACCAGTCTTAGTGCCCAGGTGTTCGATGTTTTATATCAGAACCTGGTTTCATGCATTCCTTGACTAGCCAGTCTCGAGCGGCTTTGTCCGAGAGGGTTAGTGTTAGGCGACACGTGCCTATTGATGGTGGTGGTAAAGCGCCGTGTGAAGTGCATGTTTCTTGTGATGTGCTGTTGATTCTTGTGCAATTGATTTTGAGGTGTTTGGAAGTCACTGTAATGTTCATGGATATTGCGATGACTTGCGTGTGGTGACAAGAATTGTTAGAGTCGCTATAGCTACTACACCAGACGCGTCGGCTTTCGAAGAGCGTGTCTCTATCGCGTATGATTAATGCCTGTGACTGTGCAGGAATTCGGTATAATTCAAAAGTGCCTGCCTTCCGTGGACAGGCGATGTGGTTGATAAGGAACGGGGGAAGACGATGGGGGGATGACGGTGGGTCAGTGCGAAAGAGGGGTCGAGATAACGCACCTCACAAACCAGGACTAGCCTTCCTTTCACTACCACGATTCCACGATAACCGCTGAGATGTGTCTTTTAGTGACGACGAGTGACCCAAGATTACTTCTTGCAAGGTCAAACTATATGGAAAAAGGCTGAACATGGGGAGATATGGACTACGATTTGATCATAGTCGACGGGATCGTCGTGTCCGAAACCGAAGTTCAAGAGTGGGATGTCGCTATTAAAGACGAGAAGATCGCCAAAGTAGTTCCGAGAGGAGGCCTGAAATATGCAAAAGCGAAGAGAACGATAGACGCTGAAGGCGGCTATGTTATGCCAGGAGGCGTGGACGCTCATGTTCATCTTCAAGAACCTCCATTGTTCGGCAACGGCTCAACGGCGGATAACTACGAAACTGGCAGTCGATCAGCAGTATGCGGTGGCACTACCACGATGGTGACTTTTGCGCCACAGAAGAAGACTGAGGATACTCTCCTCGATACCCTGGCGGCCACCCATGAACGAGCAAAGGATAATTGCTACATCGACTACTCTTTCCACGTCATCGTCGGCAACCCATCAGAAAAGGCACTCTCAGAGTTCAAGACTTTGCGAGAAGAAGGTATATCCTCATTGAAGATATACATGACCTACGAAGCCCTTCAGCTACACGATGGCCAGATTCTAGACATTCTCCTTGAGGCCCGGAAACAAGGCATAACAACCATGATCCATGCTGAGAATGGACAAGTGATCAATTGGATGACCGCACAACTCGAAAAGAAGAAGCTACTTGCGCTAAAGTACCACGGATCGTCCCATCCACCCATGGCAGAAACAGAAGCCACCTACCGTGCAATTAGCTTATCAGAGTTCATCGACGCCCCAATCCTCATCGTTCACGTATCCACCCCCGCAGCAGCCGCCCACATCAAAGCAGCACAAGACCGCGGCCTACCAATCTACGCCGAAACTTGCCCCCAATACCTCTTCCTCACAAAACAAGACCTCGACCAACCAGGCTTCAAAGGTGCAAAATGCGTATGCTCGCCCCCACCCCGCGAAAGCGAAGCAGACTGCGACGTCATCTGGCAAGGCCTCGCAAACGGCACTTTCACAATCCTCTCCTCAGACCACTGTCCCTTCCGCTACGATGACCCCCAGTCCGGCAAGAAGTCTAGCATCAGCGCCGAATACCCCCTGGGCCACTTCAAATACATACCCAACGGCTGCCCAGGTATCGAAACACGACTTTCGCTTACCTTCAGCGCGAATCGCCTTGAGCTTACTAAATTCGTCCAAGTCACGTCTGCCAATCCTGCGAAGCTGTATGGGCTTTACCCGAAGAAAGGTGCGTTGGTGGAGGGCGAGTCGGATGCTGATGTTAATATTTGGTATCCAGAGGGCAAGATGGAGGAGTTTGAGCTGAAGAATGAGATGTTGCATCATGATGTTGATTATACGCCTTTTGAGGGGAGGATGTTAAGGCAGTGGCCGAGGTATACGCTGTTGAGGGGGAAGGTGGTTTGGGATAGGGAGAATGGGGGGTTGTTGGGTGAGAAGGGGTATGGGAGGTTTACGAAGAGGCATACGAGTAGTCTTGCTAAGCCTAAGAGGGAGGGGGAGTGGGTGTTGCCACTGTAGGGGTGGTTTGTGGTGGCAATGCGCGCGTGTCGTAGAACTGGGTGTGAAATTCCATCCTTGAAACAATAGAACATACTAAGCGATTTTATCGAAAACAAGATCATTTAGCATACGTAGAAGCTCTTTGGTGTTTCTGAGTCAGGGTTGGTATTGTAGTTACAAAGAGACGGCTCGGCTTGATGCTCAGGGATGCCACGGTTCAGTCCTTATCCTTTCACTCGAACAGCACAATCTACGGGAAATACTTTAGAGTTGTTAGAACGACCCAGAAGGGCGAAATCTCTCCCTTAAAGCCATAGCCAGCCCCGAGTACCCATCTTCGGACTCCTACAATCATGTCACTAGGCTCAAGCTATGGGCAATGATCTACCGAGCCGGGCGTGGGTCGACCCACTCTAACCCAATCCTTGACGCTAGCCTAGTACTACGATATATCATTTGCCGTATCCATTTTACCTTTCTTAGACGGGATTATAGTGCGACAAGTGGGTAAGGCTTTCCGGCACGTTAGGCCACCGGTGCTTGCATAGTTTGGTGTCGTCATGGTCTTGGAGGGCTTGGCTTTCTTCGAAAGCTAATTGCGCTGCTGGTGTTCTGATGGGTTTCAGATGCCCGCGGAGCAGCAAATAAAGTCTGGTTTCGCCAGTAGTTCTTCAAAGCTAGGCTTTTGTATCGAAAGTGCTCATGTGCCTGGATTGACTCCTTTCGTAGAATACGCAAAAGACGAGCACAGTAGATGAGGGTTACTAAATATCCGAAGTCCATGGTGATGAACCAATCGATAAGAAATATCGTTTGCGGGTATCTTTCACATGTCATAGAATCATAGATAGTAGCCCAGCCATACAAATATCCATCAAAGCCACCTTCTCATATCCATCAACTTCTCCTGTCTAGGATAAATCTGCGGTAAAGCTTGTAAACCTTCCGGTTGTGAACTCCATCGATCAAAACTACAATCTGACTGCGCTATAATGTCCCTCGTCGACGGCTCAAACACTAGCGCAGGCGCAACCGCCAGCGATGGAGGATACTCATTCAGCTTGAACGACCGAGCCAGCGATCTACATGAAGAGTGTTGTCTCGGGGTTCCAGTCTCAAGAACACCTTCCTTTCCACCCCTGCCAATACCCATCTCGAATTCATCTAGGCGGAAAAAGTCCTCTTTGTCAACTCTACTCCGGCCAAGAGTGCTCAGTTGAGAGCGATCGGTCTTGGTTAGCCAAATGCGCGACTTGAGGTCTCTGCTACCATTCTTCTTACTGCTATTCCTCGAGTTCTCTTCGTAGTAGTAATTACTCGAAGTATCTTGTTTGGGCCATATACGTTCGCGGATGGAGCGTTGTAGTTGACGGATAGCGGGCAAGCAAGCGACAATGACACCGACATGAGCTTCGACCGCGGACCAGTATCCGATCGGTAGGTAGTCCCAGGTTGCGTTGCTGGTTTTGGCGAATTGAATCATGTATTTTAGGCGGAGAATGCTGACGATAGTGACACTAACGTATTGGTTAGCATGAGTGAAGATCGGCATATAGTGAGTGAACCTTACAAGCCTCCACCAAGGAACATGAGTATGATGCCGAATTTGTGACGACGGCTCATTACGAGCTTGCTGAGTTCCCTCATGGGTATGCCGATGACAATCAGATCGAGAATGATGTTGACGGCCGCAGATGCCCAGGCGTCAGCGTTGAGGTTAATGCATTTGCCGTGATGCTCGCCGTCCCACTGTTCCCATGCAATCCGTATTGGAATGCACTGTAGCGCGGTAGCTGTAACAAAGGCGATGATGTACATGATGCAGATCACTATTGTCACATAGATGATGCGTCGGAGGCCCTGATGAGGGAAAATGCGGAGGTAGAAGAGCAAAACTGCTATCTTCGTCAAAGCGATTGATGCCAGGTAGAGTAGCTCAGTATAGTAGAAGATCTGGAATATCACATATTTGTCAGTTCAGACCTTCCAGCTTTCGAAGAGCCTATAACCTACCTCGAGGATCTTCGCAATGTTTTCGAAGGACACAAGCCACATATCTGTTCCCAAGCCGAGTTGGTTTAGAAGGTATGCGCATATTGTAAGCGGGATGATAAGTATGATTGCTGCAGTCATAACCCAATCGTCCAGACCCCAGTTTCCGCCAAACCAAGGGAGTCGAGCGACTGCGCGTAAAACATAGGCTAGCAAAGACAGTATTCCAGCGACCAACGTGGTTGTTGTTCCTTGTTCTGTCCTGTTGCGAATGGGCGCATTGATCAATTCAGAAAGGAACTTCTTTGCCGCTGTGTATTTGGTTAGCAAACATATGGATACAAAAGATTGTGGCAGAACTCACTCAACGCTTCTTTTGGCTTACAGCTGGACTTCACGCATGTGCTTAGATCGTCCAGTAGCTTCTCTTTGTCTTTGATGCACCCGATGTCTGTAAGCTCGCATGTTGACGATGAGATTATCGTCAATGTGCATTTTACCTACATAAGGTCTTAATCAGCCTCAGGTTCTAAGTATTTGATGCAGTTTACATACCGCACATGGAGGCAAGTCCTTTACTGCAGATGCAAGGACGTCAGTTCCGTTCTGACTTTGTGCATAGGACAAAGGCGCATAGATCAGGAACAATAGTGCCGAGAAGAACTTCATGCCGGAACCCGCATAGAACGACGCCGTACTCCAAGATTTCTCAGAAATTTTCGTATCCAACGTATGGAGACGAGGGCGTTCCAATAGTGGCTGTGTTGGATGCCCTGCGCGCGAAAGAGGAAAGAGGAGAGATACGTTAAGCGACAACAGTTCGCAAGTGAACAGGGCACGCAGAAACCCATATGAACCAGGATATTACCAGGGGCTTATACTATACGCGGCAAGTACAATAGAAGGCGCTCCTAGAACCGAGAGACGTCAAAACCTAGCCTCCTGAGATCAAGGTGCCGTTAGTATGTTACAAGCTCAAAGGAGTGGAACTATCAACCTCGCAACGGAGTCTATTCCATGAGGCGCTCCAGTCAATTTGCACGTTCGGGCGCAATCGGCGGTTCACGAGCTAGACAGTGCCCTGATTTTAGTCCGCAGCTGTGTGCCGTTACTACGGCAAAATTCACGTGGAGCTTGCGCCCAACGTGCGGGAGACCTCCAATTTCTTGCCTCCAATCGCTGGTCTGACACATTGGACGTGTCGTGTCAACTCACATACTTTAGAGATGAGGTATGTAGTATTGGCGAGTGACGTACGAGTTGCTACGAGACGATGCGCATCAAGCGAGGCTGTCGAGCTGGAAGATGTATGAACGCGTACGTTCTCATAGTGCTAAAAGCTGTCCGTGTTGGGCACCACGAGGAATGTGAAGACGATACGAACCCGATCTGTTGTTTAGACGTGACGATCTCTCTAGCGTTTTCCCCATCGCCACAAAACTTATGCTCACTATATATGACGGCTTCGGACCAGAGGCCTTGGCTGGCGGAGTGATTCTTAACCTGAACCAAGAGCGAAGATCACCGGAGGTGTATGGAATCGGTGAAAAAACGTTATCCATTTGCTGTAGGTCGGTGACGGCAATTTAACTGCCAGAAACGTGAGCCTGCACCGCATGTGAGATTTTAAGTTTAGCTCTGGATGTAGATCTCTTTTAGCTCAGAATTTAATTATGCTCGGAAACACTAGAGCAACTGGCTGACTAAGATCGCTTTTATGGAACCGACACTTTCAGGGTACTGGCAGATGCAAGCGCCGTTGAGAGAAAGATAGGCGGATAGCTTCTAGTGGAACTTCGTGTATGATTAAGCCACCTGGTTCTAGCTGCGGCGGCTTACATTTTGTCATACAGTCATGATTTATGTAGTAATGGAACTACAATCAGACCGCTATGCCAGTTTGCAGTATCGAGCCTTAGAGCTCCATCGATTCTTGTTGATCGTACTTCCAATTACCTCCCCTTTTCTCGTCTACTCTGGTGAGGTTCACCCTGAAGGCCGGTAGTTCCAACGTCCCAAAGTGGCCGTCCTTTTGCTCCTCCCAGAACACAGCTGTGTTGAAAGGAATGCCTCCGTAAGAGGACATATCCCAGTTCTCGATACAGAAATCATGTCCCAGCCCCTCCTCTCCACGCTCCTCAACGAATAACGTACGCCACTCTTCACCTAGCTGTTCTTCCTTGTCGCGAAAGAGGAGTGTTGGACTGAGTTGTGCATAATAGTGCGACGGCGTGTTGCGTTTAATAATGGGTGATCTGAAGATATCCGTCCCATTCGATATCCAGGTTGTGACAACAAGACCACGATGATCCGCTTTCAGCGTTACTGTAGAGTTAAGCTCTGGATCTGAAGCGCTGTATGTGCCAGCGTAGCGATCACGCAATTGCCGGACAGACAGCTTCTCAGCTGCCTGTACTATGGCCGTAGATACAATACTTTGAAGTTTAGTAAAAATTGCATTTGGGCCAGCAACCAGAATGGTGATACCCAGGCCGTACTCTGGCACTGCCATAATGATGGAAGTGTAGCCGGGCAGTCCTCCGCTTTTGGTTACGAAGCGCACTGTACGTTTCGAGTCTCTGAGTATACGATCTGTTTGGTAGATCTCCCATGGTATGCCGTAAAACGAATTCGAACCGCGGGATGGGGATACAGGGTGCAGCCAGTTGATCGCATGGGTGATAGCGTTAAAATGGGTTAGAACGTAGCGGAGGTATCTGGACAGGTCGCTCGAGGAACTGTAGATGCCGCCTGTGGGATTCTGAACACCCTCTTGCACATCCCAAAACTGTGAGCCTGCCGGGATGACGCCAGCAGAGTCGGCAGGTTTCGAGAGAGTGCTGGTAGACATGTTCAAGGGCTTGAATATTGCTTCGTCAATGTAGGTTTCGTAGGTCTGGTTCGCTACCCGTGAGAGGACGAGACCGAGTATCTCAAAAGCGAGGTTGGAATAGGAAGATGCTTGATTGGGCGCAAAAAGCGGTGCGAGCTTCTGGACGTGTTTGAACAAATCTACGTAATCCTCAGTTAGCACTTTGGTTCCAGGCTCAATTGCCGAAAAGCGAACCTTTGGCTGTGCATGGTGTCTCAAAATTCAATGAGTACTCGTCACAATGCGGCAAGCCTTTCCGTGACACATGAGGCGGTAGACCGAGGGAATTTGGATCCAGCTCATCGTAGTTATGATTGATCAAATCGCCTTGAGCCCCTAGTTGAAGAAATCAGCATGCGTACCTTCCTCTGTCTGACACAATTCAAACAGATTATGCTTCTTATCAGAGGGCACCCTACAATCGCGCGGAAGGCCGCTCAGCTGGCTGGCAAGACTGCGCAAAGTGATATCCTTCCATGGTATGCCGCCATCCGACTTCTCTCCTAGCTCATGGAGGTACGTATTCACTGTCGCATCTAAACTCAGGTTGCCAGCTGCGTGCTGATACAATATACCGAGTACGGTGAAGGTCTTTGTTATGCTAGCGATGCGATACAACGCGTCACCGTTGACGTGGGGGATATCTGGGCGAGAGGCGTTGCGTTCGCGCGCCGTCTGGTGTTGCGACCATAGTGTCTTTTTCGAAGAGGTGATTTCCACCGAGAAAGAGGTTCGAGCATGTTCTGGCGCCGCTACAGCTACTGTAAGCGCTGTGTTGATGGACTCGAATGCTTCTTGAAGCAGAGGATCTTGAACATGGTACTCAGGCGGCGGGTGCGCAACGTCTGGTTCAAAGCATTTGGCGCTAGCCAAGGCAGCCAGCAGAAGGGAAGAAAAAAGCACCATTTTCTTGCTTGAAGCTGGATGAGCTACCTGGTGGAGTTTGCACATGAGCATGCTGGATGCCTAGGTGGCTGTGCAGCATCGCACTCCCCGCACTGGTACCGTGTCTGTGCGCGAGATGATCATGTTCGAGTGATGATCACCCCACCAACTCTACCACCCTACACAAAACGCGTCATAGCTCCACCACTATGGACCTGATTCAGGAAGCAATTAAAGATATTAAATTGCGTAAGCTAGGCGCATCTTTTCTATGCACACAATTTACTAAAAAGTATAGTATTAATTATTTTACGCTTGCTTGCAGACACTAAGGCAGAACCTAACTAAATAAACTTGCCTATTTATTCCTTTACGTACACTAGGAAACTAAGCTCTTGTAGTATATTACTACGCTTACTAAGCAACGTACACTTTTTACACAAGCAAGAATATATAACTTTACTTTATTTTTAGTTAGTAAAGAGGTTTTAGAAAGCTAGGTTACTTATTTTATTTTATGCTAGTAGGTAAAAATAGATTGCAATTGCTACAAAGCTAATTTAAAGGCTAAATATAGCTTTTAATTTAAGCTACTACATAAGAAAATAAAGAAATATAATATAAAGCCTTTTTAAATCTTTAACATAGATAAGAAAGGCTTTATATTTAAAGTATTTAAAAAGTTAAGAAAGAGTGTTTAATAAGAGAATATACAACTAAAAAGAAGTTAAGGCTATAACTTAAAATAGTAATAAAAAGTAAGTAACTATCTTAGCCTGCGTTTATTTAGACAGTATAGCTTTATTTTAGCTTTTATTTTTTAGTTAGCTATTAGAGCTCTAAAATTAAGTAAAGTTAAATATATTAATAATAAAAAGTACTTAGTATTTGTTAGCTTATTTCTTTTTAGCTAGACTAACAATAATATAAGTCTAGCCTAGCTTAAGAAAGTTAAAAAAAAAGACTAAATAGAATACTTATTTAAAATATTAATTACTTCTTTTTAACAGCTATAGATCTTACCTAACTATTAACTCTATTAATTACTATAATAACTACAAGATTTTATTAGCTATGTTTTTTTTTACTTAACTTATACACTTTAACTACTTAATATTAAATTATTTAAGTTTTTTTTTACTATCTACTTAACTAAGCTTTTATTTTACTTTTATAAAAGCTAGAGGCTCCTACTAATAATAAAAAGAGACTTTTTTCTTCTTTTTTTAAGGGCCTAGGGTACTGCTTTTAAGAAAAAGACTATTAAAAAGTCTTTTTAAGTAACTAGAGTCTATTTACTTAATTTTAAAGTTATTTTTTAAAAGTTCTGTAAAAAGGCCTCTAGTTTAAATATATTTTTAGCTTTTATAGTTAGCAAAGATGATTAATTTAAAATAAAAACTTATATACGCTACTTAGTGCAAGATTAAAGTAGTAAAAAGGTAAAAAGGCTTTATTAAAGTCTCTACTATATCTTAGCTTCAAATAGTATTCTCGATAAAGAGATACAAGGCTTAAAAGAGGCTCTTTTAGTTAAAAAAAGATACTAAAAGAAAACCTATACTCTCTTACCTAATAATCCTTAAAAGTACTATAGTAGTACTATTTTCTAGTTGCCTAGAAAGGTTTATTAGGCTTAAAACAATAAAGTAGCTTAATAATATAAATAACAACTACTACAACTCTAAAAAGCTAAGAAATCTTACTTAAAAGAATACGCCTAATTATATAAGGCTTAACAAGCTAAAAAGAGGCGGGTTAAAAAAGAAAGGCTTAAGAAAGTAAGGTAGAAAAAGAAGGCTAAAAAGGCAGCTAAAAAAAACGTTAGAAATTAGCTTACGACGCTTAGAAAGCTATACAACTATTCTAATTAGGTAAGTATAAGGCCTTATAAGCCTTTACTTAAAAGTAAAAGTATAAAAAACATGTTATTATTAATTTATCTTATGTTAAAACTAAGGTAGCTGCACCAGCTGCCCTAGCGCGCACTACCCGCCGCGGGCGCAACGTCACCTTACTAAGTAAATATAAGTAGTACAAATTAATTGCAATACTATATATACTACAGCTATACAAAATCTCGCGATACTAGCTATTAGTGGTGGCTCTACAGCCTTATTTTTCTAAAATCTTCATGTTAGTGGGGTGATTATCACTCGAACATGATCATCTCGCGCACAGACACGGTAAGAGCTTGGGCCGTGTGGCTTAAGGTGCATGGACACCTTTTGCACATGGACGCGTTTTGCACACCCTACTAAAAAATCCCATTATCAAAAATAAGGCTGTACAACCACCACTAATAGTTATTTTTATAAGATTTTATAGTGATGTAGTAATTATAGCATTGCGATTAACCTGTACTACTTATATTTACTTAGTACTTTAGTAGTGCGGCCGTGGCAGGTAATTTAAATTAGAATAGCTAGTGCAGCCACCTAAGCTTATACATAAGATAAATTAATAACAACACGTTTTTAATACTTCTACTTTTAAAAGAAGCCCTGTAAGGCTTTATGCTTACCTCTTTGAAATAATTGTATAACTTTTTTAGCCTTGTGAGCTACTTTTTAACGCTCCTTTTTAGCCTACTTTTTCTTTCTTATCTTCTTAAGCCTCTCTTTCTTAATACGCTTTTTTTAAGCTATTTCAAGCTTATATAATTAAGCTTGCCTATTTAACTTAAATTTCTTGGCTTTTGAAAGTTGTAATTGCTATTGTTGCTGTTGTTGTTCTATCTTATCTTTCGTAGCTTAGCAAATCTTCTTAGGTAACTAAAAGATAGCTCTACTATAGTATTCTTTAGAGTTATTAAGTTAAAGCGTGTAGCTTTTTTTTAGTGTCTCTTTTTAACTTTTAGAGCCTTTTTTAAGCCTTAGATTTCTCCTTTAAGTATACTGTTTTAAGCTAAAAGGTAATAGAAACTTTAATAAAGCTTTTTAATCTCCTTATTATTAAACTCTTTTACTTTTTAATATCTAATAAACTTAATTTTAAGCTAATTATCTCTACTAAAGATAGAAGAAGAGTTTTTATCCTAACTAGAAACCTTAGAGTTCTTTTGCTAAATTTTTTAGAGTATAACTTTAAAATTAAGTAAGATAATACTAGTTGCCTTAAAGAAGCTTATAATAGTTTCTTTTCTAAAAGCTATACTCTAAGCCCTCTAAAAGAGCTTAAAGAAGTCTTCTTTTACTAGAGGAAGGATTCTATAGCTCTAATAAGGGAAGTTTAATAACTCTTTTAAGTAAGCCAACGCTAAGGGCCTAAACATCTTAACGGTAAGAGGCTAAAGCCTTTAAGTTAAATAAAGAGAATATACTGCAACTAGGATTTTATAGTTATTATCATAATTAAGAAAATCCATAGTTATATAGAATGAATAGCTATTAATAATAAGTAATTAGTACTTAGTTTAAGCGTAACGTATAGTCTCTCTCTTAAAGACTTCCTTAAGCTAAGCTAGGCCTATATTATTGTTAGTCTATTTTAAGAGTAATAAGGTAATAAAGACTAAGTGCTTATTTAAATTAATTACTTTTACTTAGGCTAATTAAAGGGCTCTAGCAGTTAACTAAAAAATAAGAGATAGAGAAAAAGGTGTACTATTTAAATAAATATAGGCTAGGACTGTGGCTTCGGCCTTTTAAGACAACCTTTTGATGTGACTACACATTTTGTAGACACCTTTTTGATAAAAAAAGATTTATTGCTAACAACAGGTATCCGGGCTCACGTAAGTACACTTTAAGGTAAAACATCTTACAGGGTTAGTGTGCCTGACAATTACTTTAGGCCCCCTTGTTCGGCATTGCCGGCACGTAATTAGTGTGTCGCTCCAGCATGTTTAGACAAAAACAAAGATACGCAATATCCCTCTAACTAACTGTCTTAACTAATAACTATTTACTAATAACCGCAACTTCTATTGTCTCTGTCGCTATTCTAGCAGTGTTGCAGTCGCGGCGTTTCTAGCATACGCTTATACTTAGATGTGAACATACAACAACAGCGTTACTATTTAAGCACAGCTCTCTTATCTCTAGAGTTAACTTACAAAATCCTCCTGCTTATTACAGAGGGGTGACAAAAATAAGAAGAAATCAAAAAAGTTATTATTTGTAAAGCTTTATCATTCTATAAGTAGACAGGCTATACTAAAAACCGTTAGTGATTTAAAGAGCCAAGAACTTCCTCTTTAAGATACGATGCTTAGTAAGCTGCTTAGTCAGCACGGTTGCCCCTGAAAATTCGCTTACATTAAGAGAGAAAAAAAAGTCAGAATAAATTTTAGCATAACTTTTTTTGAACATATGTAAATCGCTAACAAAAAACTATGTTTAATAAGGTTATCTAAGCATTATGTAAGCAGGTTATAGAGAGTAGTATCTTAATTACTCAAAGTATAATCAAAGGTTGTTAAAAATAGAGGTTGCTTATATAAGCGCTAATTACGTAATATATTAGTAAGCTTATAGTATATTGAGTCTATTTACTTATTTTCACCTACTTATTCTATAGCATCTTCTTTATAGCTTATAAGTTATCTTAATTTAGATAGTAAGATACTAGTATATATATATTATATAAGCTTATTACCTTAAATAGTAATTTACTAGAAAATCTTTCTAACAGTATTAGTAAATACTTCAAATAAAATTATATAAGAAAATAAGCTTTCTAACTTACTTTTACGCTTAAACTAGGCTGTTGTACTAAGATCTTCAACAATATTCAAAAATCACCTTATATAAACCTTATTAAAATATCTAGAAAATGAAGCTAAAAACTAAGAAAATAGAAATCAATATTAATTTTTTAAAAAAAGCTCATAGAACTTGCTAAAACAGAATATCTATATTGTAAAGAATTCTAAGAAAAAGCTACCTTTAAACCTAAGAGAGACCTTATAATTATTATAATTATACTAGGTAAAAACTTAAAAAACTTTAAAATATAGACTAAGAATTAGTCTTATATTAATATAACTTTACTATTAAGTACTTTTATAATGCTAAAATGTTAGGATATTTAACATAACAAAATAACAATACTTTAAGAGAGTTAGATTCTACTAAAAGTATTTAATAGTTATACTTTACAATAGTTATACTTTACAATAGCTATAGTAATAATAAGCTACTAGGGAAGCTATAGGCTAACTAACTAAGTATTAGTAAGCATTTTTATATTATTATCTAAATAAATCTCGAAAATAAGCCTTTTATTATAACTAGATAGTTCTTTATAGTACTACTCTAAATTTGGTACACAAAAGAGATTTACTAGTCTTATTTAATGATTTATTTGTTTTAGCGACTTTTCTACATTCAATAAAAAGTTATACAAAAATTTATTTTAACCATTTCTTCTCCCTTAATTTGGGCGAGATTGCAGGGGTAACCGTGCTGACTAAGCAGCTTACTAAGCATCGTATCTTAAAGAGGAAGTTCTTGGCTCTTTAAATCACTAACGGTTTTTGGTATAGCCTGTCTACTTATAGAATGATAAAGCTTTAAAAATAATAACTTTTTTGATTTCTTCTTATTTTTGTCACCCCTCTGTAGTTTATTTTAGCTACTTAATAGCTGTTTTGATACGCTCTTACTTCTTATAAAGCTACTATAAAGTCTTTCTACTAAAGTTACATTTGCGCAGGAGAAAATTAGTAAAATAACACACTATTACTGTGCCTAGACTATTAATATGTGTAACGTATCTAATAGCAAGTCTATTAAATAAGCTTTTTATAACTTTTATTATAACCTTAATATTTATAATACTAAATGTATTAATAAAGTGTTAATAAATAACAGAATTTAACCTTTGCGTCTACTTAATTACTATAAAAACTACTACTAATAGCTTCTCTTTAACTAACTAAAGAGGCCGCTTAACAAAAGTAAACATAAGCTTTATAATCTACTACTATAGCTTCTTATATAGTAACCTAGTAACGTTTAACTTTACTTAATATAAGCTATTAGTCTTTGTATTAAATAAAAAAAAATAGTTTAAGTATTATATTATTTATATATTAGTTGTTTATATACAGTTCTATATAGTATAAAAAATTCTAAAAGTAAAAAGTAGTAAGTAGAAAGCTTTTATAAAGTATTATAGGCTTCTGTTGCAGTAACGTACGTGTCCTTACCCTCCTTTACCTCCTCTACCTCTATCGTAATCTTGTTGCTAGCTATAAGCTAGCAATTGCTATTAAATACGTTTTAATTAGTGTTGTTTTTTGGTACTTTTAGCAAATTTCTTAACCTTAATTTCACTTAGTAGTCTAAGCTTTTCTACTCTAAGCGCTTAGCGCGTAGACTTTATTTACTTAGTTTAAATTTTATTAACTACACATAATCTTTTTTTGACTTTTGCAACTAATTAGTAGAGGGCAGCTGCTTTTTACTTTTTTAGAAAACTGTTACGAACCTAAAGAGAGGGAACACACTGACTATGTAGGAAGGATAGTGGCAGGAAGAGACCCTAGGCAACTTAAACAAAGGGCAGACCTTTGTGCACTAACAGATAACGCCACCTTGCATCTAGCACGTGATCTTACGGTCTTGGCGGAGATCCTCTATAGGACAGGCTACGTGCGTCCTACGATGTACTACAGAGTCCTACAATGTCTTACTTATAGGACAACGTAGAACGTATAAGACAACATAACACTCTCTTAGGTATATAGTATAGGCAATAAACTTTTATAGTTTATTATATTTAACTTTAAGTGTAATTTAAGGATTACCTAATTTTTTACTTTTTTATATTATTATATTGTTCTACTAAATGTGCTAACACAACTACTTATACTATTATATTAATTTACTAATTGTGCTAGTACAACCTTCTGTCTATTACACTTACTTATTCTAAGAGAACTAACATAAATTATCTATAAACAATTTTTATACTTTAAATACCTTTAAAATAAGTAATACTGCTATAGACACTCTTACTAATTCTTAAACTACAGAAACAACTACGCGTGCTAATAAGCCTAACACCTACTATAGTAACTATAATAAACTTAAGGCATAGCTACTTTAAGTTAATAAATACTTCTATATTAAAAAAACTAAAATTAATAATAATAATATAGTTATATAAGCCTCTACATTCTTATAAAGAGCTGCTAAAAAATAAGCTAATTTTATTCTTTGTTAATACATAGACATAACTATTAATAATAATACTAATAAAGTACTTGTTAAAAACTAAGATAATTTTAAAATAAAAATAAGAAAGGTATTTTTACTTTTTAAAAAATCTATAGTAGTAGAACAAAAGATTTAAAAGTTATAACAAACTTACTTTGTAGCTAACTATATAATAGAGTTTTAGTAGTACTAAATAGTTATTAAATAAGACAATAACACTTTAATATAAATATACTAATAAGGTTTTAAACTAGCTGTATATATAAAACTTATGCAAAGTAGAGCTACTCTTAACACGCTTAATAAACTTATAGCTAAAGCTATTTAAGTAAATAATAACCTTTACAAGCTTAAGCTAGAAAAATAACTATTTTTATAAAGAAATTATATACTTAAGAATATAAATACTTAACTACATTAAACTTATTAACGCCTATACTTTAACTAAGGTTAATAATAAAATAATACTTTTAGAACTTTAAAATATTATGTAACTAACAGCTATAAGCCTATATACTTTAATAACTTTAATAAAAAACCTTAGAAGAGCAAGTTTTAGTATAATAAAAATAGTAAAAAAAAATTACTTACTATATATATAGTAAAGAAGGTTACATAAAGTAGGACTACTAAAGCTAAGGCAAAGTAACGTAATAGTTAAATATTTTTTACTATATAGTACTTAGCAATAATTTAAAAAAAAAATAGAATGTTATTACTTAACTTACTATTACAGTCTAAGGACAAGACTAGGCAAATATTAATAGTTTAAATAACCTTCTTATAATTACTCTAAAAGAAGCCTTAGACGACAACGTCTCTAAGATAATACTTAACAAAGGAATAGAAGCAACCCCTGCTAACTAAACTAAGTATAGAAAGACGGCTAGGTTCTAAGAAACCTACTAGCCCTCTACACTAGTTATATAGGAAGAACTAATAGCCTACAACTAGGAAAACTTACTACTAGCTATGTAGAAGTACTACACTACACTAGATAGGTAAGATATTAATATATAAGTACTACTACTTTTAAAAATATAATGCTTAAATAACCTAGCTAAAAAGATTAACGTTCTACTAAAGCAGCTTAAAAAACTTAAAGAAATTTTTATAGAACTTTACAAAAGAATATTAATAGAATACTACTAGTATACTAATTTACTAGAAAAACTATAGAAAAAAGAGATTACTTTAAAAGCAACTATTAATAAAGTACTATATAATAACTTTGTATAGAAATAAACTTAAGATGCTAAGGCATTCTAGAATAAACTAACGTATTAACTTTTAGATTAAGAGAAAGAGGAGATTTACAAAAAACTCTAAGCAATACGCTAGAAGTATAGAACTTAGAGCAACAGCTGCGCAACTAACATATATTATTAGATAGACCTGCGCAATCTAGAACACGCAAGGTACTTCTAGACAGTATATATATATAATAGCTGCACTATATATTATTTAGATAAGTATAAATTAGGATAGTTTTTTAAAAAACTAAAGAGAATGCCTTAATGCTAATACTTATAGTATAACTACTTTAATAATAAATGTGCAGTACACCTATAAAATAAATAACATAGCTTATACTTTTATAGACATAATAATCTAGAAAAGACCCTACAAATGTACATAACGCAGTAGAAAGATTATAAGAATAAAACTTATGTATAGAAGTGCAACTAGCTCTTATAATACACGTACTTTAATATTAAATATAAACTATATATAGTTGCTAAGAAGTTCTATAGATTTAGTATATAGTCTTTCTTAGATAGACGCCCTAAACACCTAGAACTACTAGAGCAATAAACGTAATTAACTTTTTAAGCCTCCTTAAGCTACTAGTAAAGCTTAATAAATATTAAATAATAGTATTAGTAAACTCTAGCTCCTAAGCTAACTTTATTTCTTGTTAAGTAGTGTAAGTAGCAGGCCTATAAACACTAAAAAAGCAAGAACTCTACCTACTATATATAGCAAATAGTTAGCTTATACTAGGTAAGATAACTATTACGCATAAAGTTAGCAAAGTAATACTTAATATCTAAAAACATAAAAAACAATTAGACCTAGACGTCTTTAGATTAGCTACTTATAATATTATATTAGAAATTCCTTAGTTATAAGAACACAACCTGCAAATTAACTAAAAGTTAAAAGAGTTTTTATTTAAGTGCTATAGATTAAACGCAACTATAAGCTAGCTTATATATTTAATAACTATAATAGTAAATAAAAAAAAGATTTATAATATTACTAAAGAACAGCAAACTTTGACTAAGAACAGCTTTACAATATAAGAGTTTAACTTAACAAATACTAGTAGAGCACTTTTAAGTTATAAAGTTAAAGTTTTAAAGTAATATGTAACTCTAGATATCTTAAAAGAGTATAAATAATTTTAGCACTTTTTAATAAAAGTAGTAGATAGTAAAGCCTTACTAAGACACTAACTCTAGAACTATAAGATTATCTTAGAAGAAGGGAAGACTCTACTCTTTAGGCTAATTTATTAATTATTAGAGATAGAACTTAAAAAACTAAGGACTAAGCTAGATAAAGATCTAAAAAAAAGATATATTAAACTTTTAACATTACTAGTAGAATTTCCTATACTTTTTATACTAAAGAAAAATAGGCTACTAAAAATATGTATTAATTACTAGAAACTTAACAACATTACAGTAAAAAATTAATACTTATTACTAAATATTATAAAGCTTTAAAATTAATTATTTTATGCTAAGGTTTTTACAGCATTAGACCTCTAAAATAAATACTACTTTATTAAAATAAAAAAAGGTAAAGAATAAAAGATAGCGTTTTAAATATAATATAAACATTATAAATACACTATTATACTGTTTAGGCTTACAAACGCCCTAGCAACATTTTAGGAACTTATTAATAATATACTAAAAACATATTTAGACATCTTTATTATAGCATATTTAGATAACATCTTTGTCTACTCTAAAAACTTAAGAAATTATATAAAATATATTTATATAGTACTAAGGTGCCTAAACTAGTTTAACCTCTAGCTTAAACTAGAAAAATGTAAGTTTTATAAAAATAAGGTTACTTTTCTTAGATATATAGTAAGAGCACAAGGAGTACAAATAAGTAAAAAGAAAATATAAGTAGTTAAAAAATAGCTACACTTAATAATAGTTAAGAAAATATAATTATTTCTAGAATTTTTAAACTTTAATTAATAGTTTATTAAAAACTACTCTAAAATTGCTATTCTGTTAACAAGACTTATAAGGAAAAAGATACTTTTTAAGTAAAATAAAGAAGTAGAAAATGCTTTTTAAACGCTTAAAAAAGTAAGTATAAAACTACTATGCTTTAAAATATTCTAAGTAGGACAACTATTACGCTTTAAGACTAATATATTAAACCTAGCACTTAAAGGCTGCGCTAGTTAATTATATAAAAGCAAATAGCACCTAATTATGTACTATTTATAAAAATTCTCTAGACTAGAAGAATAATATAACGTCTATAACAAGGAGCTGCTAGCTATTATTATATACTTACAGTATTAGAGAGCCTACGCAGAAAGCGACTTAGAACTTACAATATTTATAGATTATAAGAATTTAGTTAATTTTACAACTACTAAAGTACTTAACTAATAATAAGTAAGATAGTTAAAGCTACTTAAATAATATAAGTTTAAGATTATATATATACCTAGAAAGGATAACAGCAGAGCAGACGCTCTTAGCTAACAACATAATATTACAAAAATAAAAAAAATTATTAATACTGTAATACTTAAGATTAATAAAGATAAATTACTAGAACTAGTAAGAACGCTAAACGCAGTCCTACAAATTATACCTAACATACTAGAAAAATTATAGAAAGTAATTATTAAACAACATTATAACAACTCTATACATAGTTATCCTAGTATTACACAAACTATAGAACTTATTAAAAGGAATTATAAGTTTCTAAAAATAAAAAATAAGGTTACTTCCTTTATTACTAAGTGCGTAGACTATTAAAAGAATAAGCACAGCACCTATACACTTTACAGAGAAATGCAAGCAATAAAGCTACTTAACGCACTATAGTTAGACATCTCTATAAACTTTATTACAGGCCTACTAGTTTTAAAAGACTTTATTACTAAAGTATCTTACAACGTAATTCTTGTAGTAGTTAATTAATTTACAAAATAAGCAGAGTATATTACCTTTAGAAAAAACTTTATAGTAGTATAGCTAGCACATATTATTAATAACTAAATTATTAGATATTATAGTATACTAAAGTTAATTATTAGTAATAGAGATAAGCTTTTTACCTCTAACTTTTAGACAACACTATTAGCTACAATTAGAATAAAATAAAAGCTATTAACAGCCTATTACTTGTAAACAGACAAACAAATAGAATAAAATAAACTATACAATAAAAGCCTATCTTAAGATATATATTAATTAATAACAAAATAATTAGGTATTATTACTACTTATAGCACAAATAGCATACAATAACAAAATATTAAAGTCTATAAGATAGACACTATTTTATGTAAACTATAAAAGACACTTAAATCTCTTTACACGCACATTTCTAAGCTAGAAGATAGAAGCAGCTATTGCAACAGCTAATAAGCTTAAAATAGTACATAAGTTACTTAAAACAACACTTAATAAGGCTTAACGCTAAAGCATTTTATGTGTTAACTAGAAATAAAAAATAGCACCTTAGCTAAAAAAAAGAATAAAGTATATTTGCTTATAAAAAATCTTTGTACTAAACAACTAAACAAAGGACTTAACAATATTAAAGTTAGACTATTTTTAATTCTAGACTAGAAGGGACTAGTTACGTATACACTTGACCTTCTACTAGATACAAAGATCTACTTAAGATTCTATATTAACATGTTAGAACTAGTAGACCTAGGGATGCTACTCTAGAAAACCTTCTACTATAAAATAAAAAAAGAAAACAAATTTAAAGTTAAAAAGATTATTGCACATTAAATAGAAAATAATAGTAATAAATACTTAGTTAAATAGTTAAAATACTTAGAGAGCAATAACACATAAGAACTAAATATAAACTTTATAAACTGCTGCTAGCTACTTGCGCAGTACTATGCGACTTAACAAGGTAGCTGTTAAAAATAAAATTACTTTCTAAATAAGTTAGAGAAAAAGTGCCCTAATCTAATGCTAAAGTACTAGGCATTAGACTACTTTTAAGAACACTAACTTTATAGTTAATGTTCTCTGCAGCCTCTAAAGCTTTAATTTCTTTAATAAACTTTTTTAACTTATTTATTAATTCTTGCTTATAACGCGCTAATACTTTATGCTGTTTGCAAAGCTAATTTTTCTTTGCACATGCTGCTAAGAGCGCCTTTAGTACTACTAACTCTGCTGTATTAGCCTTAGACTCCTATTATTCTAAGCAAGCTAGCTCTTAGTTTAACTTTAAGTAATCTAGTAAAGAAACTTTTACTAAAACATATTTCTTTATACTATTATAATAGCAATTTCTATACTTCTTCTTTAATAATAACATACAACACTCTAGATTGTTTTTTATATAATATTAATAAGCAACTATAGTAAGTTAACTAGTTTTGTTTATGCGATTACTAGTAGTGTAATAATAAGTAGTACTATAGGAAACTATTAGGCTAATTTATAAGGACATAAATAAAAGAAGAGAAGAATAGTGTTACAAACTTAAAGAGAGGGAACACACTAACTATGTAGGAAAAATAGTGGCAAGAAGAGACTCTAGGTAACTTAAACAAAGGGTAGACCTTTGTGCACTAACAGATAACGCTACCTTACATCTAGTACGTAATTTTACAGTTTTAGCAGAGATTCTTTATAGGACAGGCCACGTGCGTTCTATAATGTACTATAGAGTCCCACAATGTCTTACTTATAGGACAACGTAGGATGTATAGGACAATATAATACTCTCTTAGGTATATAGTATAGGCAATAAACTTTTATAGTTTATTGTGTTTAACTTTAAGTGCAATCTAAGAATTACCTAATTCTTAACCCCTCTGTGTTATTATATTGTTCTACTAAACGTGCTAACACAACTACTTGTGCTATTACATTAATCTACTAATTGTGCTAGTACAACCCCCCGTCTATCGCACTCACTTATTCCAAGAGAACTAACATAGATTATCTACGGACGATCTTCACAAAAACCTATTTTAACTACAACAACAACTACCACCTTTAATACCCTAAAAAATAAATAGGCTAGGACTGTAATCTACTCTTTAGAGCTATTCTATAGGCCTAAAATAACTTCTCTTCTTTTATATTGCCGCTTACTAAAGACTCTCTTTAATCTTCTAAGTACACTAAGTAAGAAGCTCTTTTTATCTATATTAAAGATGTAAGAAGGCTATATATTATATTTTTTTATTTTATTGTGTAATAGCTTAAAGTATAACCTATACTTAGTTAGTAAATTAGCTTTGTAATAATTACAATCTATAGGGACCTGCTAGTAAGAGATAAAATAGGACGCGTTCCTATAGAGGAACTTAGAAACCTAGCGTTCTAAAATGTCTCTACTAAGCAAGGACAACGTAAGATTGCGTATTATTAAACGTAAAAGTAGTGTACGCCTTTTAGTAAGAGAACTAATATATTATATAAGCTTCTTTTTGCGTTAAGAGTAAAAGGAAAAGTAGGTAATTGCGTGCAGCTAGTGTTTACCTTAGTGTCTTTAAACAAGCGTTGTGTGTACAATACTATACTTTCTTATAATTTAAGAATATAAGAAAAATGCACCTAGCTTACGCGATTTACTTTCTTTAATTGTTTCCTAAATCGGATCCATATTGGTGGAGTTATGACGCGTCGAAGTTGGGGTGTTAATGTTGGTGGGGTGTGCAAAACGCGTCCATGTGCAAAAGGTGTCCATGTCCATGCACCTTAACATACCGAGGTACGAGGTAGACGCTAGTTAAGCTGTAACACTACCTTAAGGCTCTCTACTACTTGTAGGGCTCGCGATAGGCCTCTTTTTTTAAGTAACTTTTTTAAGAGCCTTAAGGCTGCTTCTCTTACTCTTTTAAAAAGTTTTTATAAATTGTTAGAGTCGTTTTGCAGCCCTATAAGCAGCTGCCCTAAAGGCCTGTTTAGTAGCCCTCTTAGCCTTCTCCTTCTCCTTTACTAATTAAGCTGTAGCCCTCGCCTATTACTTTTTTTTTTTCTCTTTCCTCTTTACCTGTCTTATCTCCTTATAATACCTATTTATTTTAGCTTTTTAGTATTGTACTTGCTCCTTCTTACGCTCTAGAAGTTGTTAGCAATTACGTGCCTTTTTTACCTTCCTTAGAGACTAAACTATAGCTCTACCTTAGTACTTCTTAGGCTTCTAAAGTAGGAGAGGCTTTCTTTGTGTCTTATGCGTCTTTTTATTTATTAAAGCCTTATGTAGGCCTTTAACTTTATACTTAAAAAAAGTCTTTTAAGTTAAAATTTAGTAATAAACTTAGCTTAGCATTTAAGCTTATTTATTACTTTAATCTTTAACTACTTTGCGTAGTAAGTGTTTAACTTTTCTCTAGTCTAAAGTACTTAAGCCTAAAAACTTACTACTATTACTTAAAAAGCTTTTAATACTAAATCTTTTTAATATAACTTTAAAATTAAAGAGTAAGAGGCTTATAGCTTTAAAGGCCTTTAGAATTGTTAGTTCCTAAAAAAGGCCTACTAGGCTTAGTAGAAGAGGGGTAAAAAATCCCTCTTGCTTATTAAGGTAAGGCCCTAGTTCCTCTCTAGAAATCTAGATATCTTAGCCTAGTAAGCTAATAAAAGAGGCTTAAATAAGGCAACATTAAAAGGCTGCAGTATATAAGTTAAATAAAAAGAATAAACTATAAGAAGAATTTTATTCTAATTATAGTACTTAACAAAATTTATAGTAAAGTAAGATTTATAGCTGTCTAAGATAAGTAATTAATAAGAGGATTAAGCCTTCGCCTTAGTATTATAATTAAATACTTGTTTAAGCTACGCAAGACTAATATTATAATTTATCTAGCTAAAAGTAATAAAGTAATTTAAACTTAATAAGTCTTAGAACTAAAAGCTTATAACTAGGTGTCCTGTATTAATCCTAAAGTTAATTAATATATAAGGATAGGCGCTAGGTAAAATCTATTAGCATAAATGTAGGCTAGAAGTGTTATTTACTCTTACAAGCTATCCTAAATAGTATTTCTTCTTTTTCCCTACTTATATAAAGGCCTATTAAAAATTCTTTTTAATCTTCCTAAGATACTAAAGAGGAAGCCCTTCTTATTTATATTACATATGTAACGCGCCTTAATGTAGTACTACTAAATTTTCTTGCGTAAGAGATTAAAGTATAGGCTGTACTTCCTCCTAGAATTAGCCTTGTGGCAATTATTATCTATACTTGTTGTCTATCTCAAAATAAGCTCATCAGGGTACTAGTGGACAAAGCGATTAATCTAGTGTAATCTAATCTCTCTCCTCGCAATCTGTGAGGCGAGATTTCATATTATAGCTTGTGTAGGTGGAAGGCCTCGCTTGGTGAGCTGTTTAATGTACTATAGGAGCTCTAGCTCCTGTTGTGGGTGGAGAGCCTGTTACCATGTCTGTGCGCCCAATGACCCAGTTCGGTCAATGACCCACCCCACCAAAACCACCACCACCACAAAACGCGTTAACAACTCCACTAATATGGACCCGATCTTGGAAGCAATTGAAGATATTAAATTACGCAATAAAGGCGCATCTTTTAGCTATTGCAAAGTTACAAAAAAGTATAGGATTAGTTATTATACGCTTGCTTAAAGACACTAAGGCTAAACTTAACCGCGCAGGCTTACCTATTAATTTCTTAACTTAGAACATAAGATAAAGCTCGTACAGTGTATAAAATTGCTTACTAATTAACATATACTACTTACCTAATTAATAATACGCAGTTACGCTACTAAATTAGTAAAAAAAGACGTCTTAGAAAGCTAAGTTACGCGTTTTATAAATAAAAACTTACACTATTTTATCTTGCACTAGCAGAGAAAGATAGACTACAATTACTACAAAGCTAATTTAAGAACTAAATACAAGCTATATTTTAATCTTTTATATAATAAGATAGCTAAGTATTAACTAAAAGCTTAAAATATATATAATATAAATAAAAAGGGCTTTATAATTAGTGTAACTAGACGCTTAAAAAGAGTATCTAATAAGCAGGTATACTACAAAAAAAAAGTAACTACAGCTCTTTAAAATAGTAATAAAAAGTAAATATTAGTTATTTTTTTTTAAGGTATTTTGTTGTTGTAGTCAAAATGGGGTTTCTAAAAAAGTGAAAAGCAGCTGCCCTCTACTAATTAGTCGCAAAAGTCAAAAAAAGATTATATATAGTTAACAAAATTTAAACAGTAAGTAGATAAGGTCTACGAGCTAAGCGCTTAAAGCAGAAAAGCTTAAACTACTAAGCAAAATTAAAGTTAGAAAATTTGCTAAAAGTACTAAAAAACAACACTAATTAAAACATGTTTAACAGCAATTGCTAGCTTATAGCTAGCAACAAGATTGCAATAGAAGTAGAGAAAGTAGAGGAGAGTAATAACATGTACGTTACTACAGCAGGAGCCTGCAATACTTTATAAAAGCTCTCTACCTACTACTTCTTACCTTTAAAATTTCTTATACTATATAGTACTATATATAAACAACTTACATATAAATAATATAATGCTTAGACTATTTTTTTCTCTATTTAATACAAAGACTAATAGCTTATATTAAGTAAAGTTAAACTTTACTAAGTTACTATATAAGAAGCTATAGTAGTAGATTATAAAGCCTGCGTTCACTTTTGTTAAGCAGCCTCCCTAGTTACTTAAAGAGGAGCTGTTAGCAGTAGCTTCTATAATAATTAGGTAAATATAAAAGATAAATTTTATTATTTATTAATACTTTATTAATGCGTCTAGTATTATAAATATTAAAGTTATAATAGAGGTTGTAAAAAGCTTATTTAGTAGCAAGTCTATTAAATATGTTGCGCATGTTAATAGTCTAGGTGTAGTAATAGTAAATTATTTTACTAATCTCCTCCTGCGTGAATGCAACCTTAGTAAAGAGACCTTATAGTAGCTTTATAAGGAGTAAGAGCGTGTTAAAATAGCTATTAAGTAGCTAGAATAAACTAATAAGTAGGAGAATTTTGTAAGTCGCCTTTAGAGATAGAAAAGCTGTGCTTAAATAGTAACACTGTTGTTGTATATTTACATCTAAGTATAGGCGCTAGAAACGCTGTAACTGTAATACTGCTAAGATAGCAATAGAGACAATAGAAGTTGCAGTTATTAGTAAATAGTTATTAGTTAAGATAGTTAGTTAAAAGAATATTGCGCATCTTTGTTTTTGTCTAAACATGCAACACACTAATTACGTGCTAGCAATGCTAAACAAAAGAGCATAAGCCCGGATACTTTGTTAGTAATAAATCCTTTTTTACTAAAAAGGTGTCTACAAAATGTGTAGTTACATTAAAAGGTTGTCTTAAAAGGCCGAAGCCAAAATATTAGTTATAGCTTATATTTATTTAGATAGTAGAGCTTTGTCGCTAAGTCTTATATTTAAATTAGCTAATAATACTATATAATTAAGCTAGGTAGCGTTTATTAAATAAGAAAAGCACTTAGTCTTTGTTAGCTTATCTCTCTTAAGCTAGTTTAATAATAATATTAGGCTAGCTTAGCTTAATGTTAAGACCTAGAACTAGGACTTGTGGAGAAGTCTTTACGAAGACGTCGGCATTCTTAAACAATAGCCTAACTAGCAGCTAGTAGTTACGTGATTGCTTAGTGCTTAGTGCTCTTAGCACGACTAAGCAACACTAATTACACTGCAGGACTACTTAGTGCTTAGTGCTCTTAGCACAACTAAGCATACTAAGTAAAGCATACACTTATTAGTATATAGTAGTAGGTATTAAGCCCTTATAGCTTAGTGTGTTTAACTTTAAGTGCAATCTCAAGATTACCTAATTCTTAACTTTTTTATATTATTTATATTATTTTACTAAACGTGCTAATACACCTTTATGCTATTACATTAATTTACTAATTATGCTAGTACAACTCTTGTCTATTACACTTACTTATTCTAAGAGAACTAACACAAATTATTTATAAACAATTTTTATACTTTAAATACTTTTAAAATAAGTAATACTACTATAAATACTCTTACTAATTTCTAAACTACAAAAATAACTACGCGTACTAATAAGCCTAAAACTTACTATAGTAACTATAATAAGCTTAAAGCATAGCTACTTTAAGTTAATAAATACTTCTACATTAAAAAGACTAAAATTAACAATAATAATATAGTTGTATAGGCCTCTATATTCTTATAAGAAGCTACTAAAAAATAAGCTAACTTTATTTTATACTAATATATAGACGATACTATTAATAATAACATTAATAAGGAACTTATTAAAGACTAAAAAAATATTAAAATAGAAATAAAAAAGATATTTTTACTTTTTAAGAAATTTATAGTAGTAGAATAAAAAATTTAAAAGTTATAATAAACTTGCTTTACAGCTAACTATACAACAAAATTCTAGTAGTACTAAATAGTTATTTAACAAAATAATAACGCTTTAATATATATATACTAATAAGGTTTTAAACTAGCTGTATGTATAAAACTTATACAAAGTAAAACTACTCTTAATATGCTTAATAAACTTATAGCTAAAGCTATTTAAGTAGATAATAACTTTTATAAGCTTAAGCTAAAAAAATAACTATTTTTATAAAGAAATTATATACCTAGAAATATAAACATTTAACTACGTTAAACTTACTAATACTTATACTTTAACTAAAGTTAATAATAAAGCTATACTTTTAAAACTCTAAAATACTATATAACTAATAGCTATAAGCTTATGCATTTTAATAATCTTAACAAAAGTTTAGAAAAAAATAAACTTTAGTATAATAAAAATAGTAAAAAAAAGATTACTTGCTATATATATAGTAAAGAAAGTTATATAAAGTACAACTACTAGAGCTAAGGTAAAGTAACATAATAGTTAAATATTTTTTACTATATAGTACTTAGCAACAATCTAAAGAAAGAATAAAATATTATTACTAGACCTACTATTATAGTTTAAGGAAAGAACTAGGCAAATATTAATAGTCTAAATAACCTCTTTATAATTACTTTAAAAGAAGCCTTAGATAACAACATTTTTAAAATAATGCTTAATAAAAGAATAAAAGCAACTCTAGCTAACTAAACTAAGTATAGAAAAATAGCTAAGTTCTAAGAAACCTACTAGCTCTCTACACTAGTAGTAAAGGAAGCACTAACAGCCTAAGACTAAGAAATATTACTACTAGCTATATAGAAATACTCTACTACGCTAGACAAATAAGATATTAATATACAAGTATTACTACTTTTAAAAATATAATGCTTAAATAACTTAGCTAAAAAAATTAACATTTTGCTAAAGTAGCTTAGACAACTTAAAAATATTTTTATAAAACTTTGTAAAAAAGTATTAATTAAATACTACTAGTATACTAACTTACTAAAGAAACTATTAAAAAAAAATTATTCTAGTAGTAACTATTAATAAAGCTCTATAAAACAACTTTATATATAAATAGACTTAAGATACTAAAGTATTTTAAAATAAACTAACACAGTAACTCTTAAATAAAAAAATAAAAAAAATTTACAAAGAACTTTAAGCAACACGCTAAAAGTATATAACTTAGAGCAATAGCTGCGCTATAAATATATATTATTAAATAGACCTGTGTAATCTAAAATATGCAAAGTACTCTTAGATAGCTTATATATATAATAGCTATACTATATATTATTTAAATAAATATAAATTAAAAAAGTTTTCTAAAAAACTAAAGAGAATGCCTTAATGCTAATACTTATAGTATAACTACTTTAACAACAAATACGTAGTATACTTATAAAATAAATAATATAGCTTATACTTTTATAAACATAATAATTTAGAAAAGACCTTATAGATGTATATAACATAGTTAAAAAATTATAAAAACAAAACTTATATATAAGAATATAACTAGCCTTTATAGCACACGTGCCTTAATATTAAATATAAACTATATATAGTTACTAAAAAGTTTTATAGATTTAGTATATAGTCTTTTTTAAACAAACGCCCTAAACACCTAGAACTACTAAAGCAAAAAATATAATTAACTTCTTAAGCTTTCTTAAGCTACTAGTAAAGCTTAATAAATATTAAATAATAGTATTAGTAGATTTTAGCTCCTAAGCTAACTTTGTTTCTTTTTAAGTAGTGTAAGTAGCAGGCTTATAAATACTAAAAAAATAGAAACTTTACTTACTATATATAGCAAATAGTTAGCTTATACTAAGTAAGATAACTATTATATATAAAGTTAGCAAAGTAACGCTTAGTATTTAAAAATATAAATAAAAATTAAACTTAAATATTTTTAAATTAGCTACTTATAATATTATATTAAAGAATTTTTAGTTATAAAAATATAACTTGCAAATTAACTAAAAGTTAAAAAAGTTTTTATTTAAGTGCTGTAAATTAGACATAACTATAAGCTAGCCTATATATTTAATAACTATAATATTAAATAAAAAAAATTAATAACATTACTAAGAGATAGTAAACTTTAATTAAAAACAGCTTTATAATACAAGAGTTTAACTTAATAAATACTAGTAAGGCACTTTTAAGTTATAAAGTTAGAGTTTTAAAAAAACGCGTAACTCTAAATATTTGAAAAAAATATATAAAATTTTAGCATTTTTTTATAAAAGTAGTAGATAGTAAAGCTTTACTAAGACACTAACTCTAAAACTGTAAAATTATTTTAAAAAAAAAAACTTTACTTTTTAAGCTAATTTATTAATTATTAAAAATAAAACTGAAGGAACTAAAAACTAAGCTAAATTAAAATTTAAAAGAAAAATATATTAAACTTTTAATATCGCTAGTAAAATTCTCTATACTCTTTATACTAAAAAAGAAGAAACTACTAAAAATATGCGTTAACTACTAGAAACTTAACAATATTATAGTAAAAAATTAATACTTAATACTAAATATTATAAAGCTTTAAAATTAATTATTTTATACTAAAGTTTTTATAGCATTAAACTTCTAAAATAAATACTACTTTATTAGAATAAAAAAAGGTAAAAAATAAAAGATAGTGTTCTAAATATAATATAGACACTATAAATATACTAATATGCTATTTAGACTAATAAACACCTTAGTAATATTTTAGAAACTTATTAATAACATATTAAGAGCATATTTAGATATTTTTATTATAGTATACTTATATAATATTCTTATCTACTTTAAGAACCTAAGAAATTATATAGAACATGTCTGCATAGTACTAAAGTGCTTAGACTAGTTTAACCTCTAGCTTAAACTAAAAAAATATAAGTTTTATAGAAATAAAGTTACTTTTTTTTTAAATATATAGTAGGAGCATAAGAAGTATAAATAAGTAAAAAAAAAATATAAGTAGTTAAGAAATAGCTACACCTAACAATAGTTAAAAAAATATAATTATTTCTAGAATTTTTAGCCTTTAACTAATAGTTTATTAAAAACTACTTTAAAATTATAATTCTATTAATAAGACTTACAAAGAAGAAAATACTCTTTAAGTAAAGTAAAAAAGTAAAAGACGCCTTTTAAACGCTTAAGAAAGCAAGTATAAAACTACTATACTTTAGAATATTCTAAGTAAAACAACTATTATACTTTAAAATAAACATATTACACTTTATACTTAGAGGCTACACTAGTTTATTATATAAAAGTAAATAGCACCTAATTACATACTATTTACAAAAATTCTTTATACTAAAAAAATAATATAACATTTACAACAAAGAGCTACTAGCTATTATTATATACTTATAGCATTAGAGAGTATACGCAGAAAGCTATTTAAAACTTATAATATTTATAAATTATAAAAACTTAGTTAACTTTACAACTACTAAAGTACTTAACTAATAATAAGTAAGATAGTTAAAGTTACTTAAATAATATAAGTTTAAAATTATATATATACTTAAAAAAGATAATAGTAAAGTAAATACTTTTAGCTAACAATATAATATTACAGAAATAAAGGCAATTATTAATACTATAATACTTAAGGTAAACAAAAATAGATTACTAGAACTAGTAAGAATACTAAACGCAGTTCTACAAATTACATGTAACGTACTAAAAAAATTATAAAAAGTAATTATTAAGTAATATTACAATAACTTTATATATAGCTATCCTAGTATTATATAAACTATAAAACTTATTAAAAGAAATTATAAGTTTCTAAGAATAAAAAATAAAGTTACTTTCTTTATTGCTAAATACGCAGACTATTAAAAAAATAAGCATAGTACTTATGTACTTTACAAAAAAATACAAGCAATAAAGCTACCTAATTTACTATAGTTAAATATTTTTATAAACTTTGTTATAAGCCTACTAGTCTTAAAAAACTCTATTACTAAAGTATCTTATAACATAATCCTTGTAGTAGTTAATTAATTTATAAAATAAGTAAAGTATATTGCCTTTAAGAAAGATTTTACAGTAGTATAGCTAAAATATATTATTAATAACTAAATTATTAGACACTACAGCATACTAAATTTAATTATTAGTAATAAAGATAAGCTCTTTACCTTTAACTTTTAGACAACGTTATTAGCTGTAATTAAAATAAAATAAAAGCTATTAATAGCTTACTACCTACAAATAGACAGACAAATAGAATAAATAAATTATATAATAAAAGCTTATCTTAGGATATATATTAATTAATAGCAAAACAACTAGGTATTATTACTACCTATAGCATAAATAGCATACAACAACAAAATATTAAAGTTTATAAAATAAATACTATTTTATATAAACTATAGAAGACACATAAATCTCTTTATATATATATTTCTAAGCTAGAAAATAAAAGCAGCTATTATAACAGCTAATAAGCTTAAAGTAGTGCATAAGTTACTTAAAATAATACTTAAAAAAGCTTAATGCTAAAGTATTTTATATATTAACTAGAAATAAAAAATAGCACCTTAGCTAAAAAAAGAAAATAAAGTATATTTGCTTATAAAAAATCTCCGCACTAAACAACTAAACAAAAAACTTAATAATATTAAAGTTAGACTATTTTTAATTCTAGACTAAAAGAGACTAGTTATATATACACTTAACCTTCTACTAAATACAAAAATCCACCTAAAATTCTATATTAACATATTAGAACTAGTAAACCTAGAGACGCTACTCTAGAAAACCTTCTACTACAAAATAAAAAAAGAAAACAAATTTAAAGTTAAAAAAATTCTTACACACTAAAATAACAGCAATAGCAAAGAATATTTAATTAAATAGTTAAGTTACTTAAATAGTAACAATATATAAGAACTAAATAGAAACTTTATAAACTACTATTTATACTTTACAGAATATTACTAAAATTAGAAGCTTTTTAATAATTAAGCAGCAAGCCTTTAAAAGTACTTTAAGTACTAGGTAAAAGGTTTAAAGCTAAACTTTTAAAAACACTAAAAAAATTTATAGTTTTTTTAGCCTTATTACACTTTAACTTTTTAATCTTATAGAACTTAACTACTATTACATTCTTTATGTAATAGTCTAACAAATTTATCTATACATAAAGCTACTTTTTATAAGCACGCTATATATGTAACTCTTTTAATACTTTTTTATACATTTTTATAATAATATTTTATATATTATAACTCTCTTTTATGTGTACATGTAGCCTTTTTTTTTTGTAGCTAAACATTTAAACTTTAACTTAATTACTTAAATATTATACTATTAGCTCTAACATAAACACTTACTATACTTTTCTAAATAAATATATACTTTACACACGCGCTTATTATGCGTATAAGTAAAGTATTTTTAAACTATAGCTTTTTTAAAAAAATTAATAAAGTTACAAAGACAGTAATAATAATTAGTACTAGTAAAAGGTTTCTGCTTAAGCATAGTAAGATAAAAATAAAGTAGCTAATACTACTTATAATAAAAAATAGCTTTATTATAAGCTAAGACTTTGCTACTATTATATAACTTAAGAATAACTTACTAAAAAAAAAAAAATAGTGTTAAGACCTAAAACTAAGACTTATAAAGAAGTCTTTATAAAAACGTTAGCATTTTTAAATAATAGCCTAACTAGCAGCTAGCAGTTACGTAATTGCTTAGTGCTTAGTGCTTTTAGCATAACTAAGTAACACTAATTATACTATAAAACTACTTAGTGCTTAGTACTCTTAGTATAACTAAGTAACACTAATTATACTGTAAGACTGCTTAGTGCTTAGTGCTCTTAGCACAACTAAGTATACTAAGTAGAGCATATACTTGTTAGTATATAGTAGTAGGTATTAAGCTCTTATAGCTTAGTGTGTTTAACTTTAAGTGCAATTTAAAGATTACCTAATTCTTAACCCCTTTGTGTTATTTATATTGTTCTACTAAACGTGCTAACACACCCTTGTGCTATTACATCGATCTACTAATCGTGCTAGTACAACCCTTGTCCATCGCACTTACTTATTCTAAGAGAACTAACACAGATTATCTACGGACGATCTTCACACTTAAGAAGGTATTTAATTGTAAGACTAAATAGAAAGCCTACTTAAGCTACTAATTACTTATTTTTAACAGCTATAAGTCTTATATAACTATAGATTTTATTAAATACTACAATGCTAATAAGATTTTATTAGCTATATTGCTATTTTCTTTAACTTATATGCTTTAGCTACTAAATGTAGCATTATTTAAGCCTTTATTAGACGCCTACTTAAACTAGCTTTTATCTTATCTTTAAATAAGCTAAAGGCTTATCTAAATATAAAAAAGAGACTTTTTTCTACTATTTTAGGCTGCCTAGTGCAAGGCTTTTACTAAAGATACTATTAAAAAGTTCTTTAAAGTTACTAGTATTATACTACTAAATCTAGATGTTATACTTAAAAATTCTACTTAAAAGCCTCTAGTTTAGATAAAAGCTTAGCGTTAGTACTTAGTAGTAAAAATTAGCTTAAAATAAAGTTTCTTATACGCAAATTAACATAAAATAAAAGCTTAAAAAAGTTTAAAAAGCTCTGCTATTTTTTCTACTGTATTTTAGTTTAAAATAAGCTACTTTACTATAAAATTTAAGGCTTAAGAGAGGCTCTTTTAGTAAAAAAAAAGTATACAAAAAAGAGTTATACTTTACAACTTAGTAACTAAAAGAAGTACTATAGTAGTGTAGTATTTTAGTCTCCTTGTAAGGTCTGTTAAGCTTAAGAAGATAAAATAGTATAACAACAAGAAAAACAAAAACTATAACTATTAAAAACTAAAAAAGCTTACTTAAAAAAGCAAGCTTAATTATGCAAGCTTTAATAAGCTAAAGAAAGATAAGTTAAAAAAAAGAGACTTAAGAAAGTGCGGAAGAAGGAGAAAGCTGCTAAGATAGCTAAAAAGGCAGCCTAAAAAGCAGCCCGCGATGCTAAAAAAGCTATACAATTATCCTAAAATAGTAAGCATAAAGCTTTATAAGCTTCTACTTAAAAGTAGAAGTATTAGAAACGTAGTAGTGTAGTTTTATCTTATATACAAGTTAAGGAGGCTGCACTAGCTGCCCTAGCGCGTACTACCTAAACACAGTTAATACAGACCCCTAAAAAATATTCTAAGTAGTATAAATTGTTTCGTATGCTTGTATTTAGTACCACACTAAGTTATCGCAGTATTATTACGATTTGTAGTGGTTCTACAGCCTCATTTTTTGTATAGTTATCATGTTGCCAAGTGGGTCATTGACCGAACTGGGTCATTGGGCGCACAGACATGGTAATTTTAAGACTTAAGGTTGCGTGAGGTTGAAACACCTTGGTGTCTTCGAGAGAGCGTAGATCGTACTACACTATACTTTTCTGCAAACTTTGTATACGAGAAAGATGCGCCTAGTGCGCGCGAATTAATTTCATTAATTGCTTCTCCATATTGGTGGAGTTATCAGGTGTTGAAGTGGTGGTGTTGTTTTGGTGGGGTGAGCGTTGGCCCGTCCTGCGCGTTGGCCCGTCCTGCGCGTTGGCCCGTCCACCTCGGTAATCGTCGACCCCAGGTAGTACGGCCGCATGTGCGCCATCTCAAACTACCTCGATTCATCGTGTGCGTTTCGCAAGGGGATGCTCCGAATGCGCACCATCTCGGGCTATGTCACGTGTATAATCTCTTTACACTGCAGATAGACTTGGAACGACCCCTTTCCGACTAATTGCTATATGAGAGCCCCACAAACAGAGCAGATGACCAGCAGACTGGTCCAACCCGAACATTCCAAAGTGCCGTTGCAGCACGGCAGTGGCTCCTCCTAGTGAACAGCTAGATGATTGGAACGGCAGATACCATATACAGGAGATGATCAGTGGCATCATCCACGGGTGATGCACTCCACCGAATGATGCTGGCATATATCGATCGAACATGTTGCCTTTGGTCCGGAAGAGTATCTCTCAAAATCTTCCCAATCTGAATCGTAGTCTGCGTCTTGTCGGCGCTTGGTCAGTATTCCACAGTCACAGTACATCACCCCCAGCCAGTAAAATGCATACCACTCTCCTCTTCACGATCTTGATCTCAGCAGCCAGAAGTGGCGGTACACCGCTGAGTGATAGCTTCGAGCATCTCCCACGCATAATTTCTCGCCAGGCGAATGTAACATGCCCAGCAACGCCAAACCCCATGCCTAAAGCGGCGGCCTTCCCTTCCATCAAGACCATGCCAGATCCCTTTCTGTACCTTGATAGCAAAACTCGTGTTCAGAGCAAAGAAGAATGGCTGCAATGCCGTCAACCCGAGATCCTTAAGCTGCTCCAGGAATACCAATACGGCTACTATCCGGACCACGCGCAAGAGACTGTTTCAGCGACGCGGAGTGGCAATGCCTTGACTGTCACTGTCGCTACAAGTGGAAAGACTGCCAGCGTTGCAGCTACGTTAAACTTACCAAGCGGAAGCGGGCCATTCCCCGTAGTCATTTCAATTGGCGGCATGGACACGAAGAGTTACACGAACGCAGGTATTGCAGTAGTCACATTTGATTATACCAAAGTCGCAGCAGACAGCAGCAGTAAGAGTGGCTCGTTCTGGACATTGTACAACGGCAAAGACATCGGTAGGGAATGCTTTCGATATCTCCCACCACGTGCTTACAGTCGCTGTAGGAGTACTGACTGCGTGGGCATGGGGCTTCCACCGCGTCCTTGACGGCATCGAACTTAAAGTACCCGAGATCGATGCGACCAAGTCTGGCGTGACGGGATGTTCTCGATTGGGCAAAGCTGCCTTGGCTGCTGGGCTATTTGACAAGCGCATCGCCGTTACTATGCCAATGTGCTCTGGCGTCCAAGGTGCGGGACCTTACAGATACAGCTTGAGTGGGCAAGGAGAGAACCTGGAGAATGCTGTAAGCGCTCAATCCCATCCAAACTTTTAGCCAGTATTAGAGACGTGCGTATTGATAATTCTACAGAAATCCGGAGCCGGATGGTGGACATGTTCCGGCATTTCCCAATTTGTTGGCAAATCTACCCAGCTCCCCTACGACGCCCATACCATTGTCGCTGCCATCGCTCCACGCGCAGTCATTCTCTCGCAGAACGCTAATGACCAGTTCACCGACTCTAAAGGCACTGCTCAAGTCACCTTCCCTGCGGCCAAGATCGTGTACAACTGGTTGGGCGTAGGCGAAAAGCTAGGTATGAGTATACCATCTGGCGGGCATTGCGATATGAATGGATATGCGGATATCATGCCTTTTGTACAAAAGGTGCTGCAGGGTAAGAGTACAACGAGAAATTATGATGATTTGAAGACGTGGAAGGTTATGCCGGAGGCTTACCTTTGGGGAAGCGATGTTCCCAAAGGCACGTGAACAAGGGCGAAGAATGTGGACTTTTTGCCACAAGAGTTAATTGTAGAGATGTTGTTGTCAGCACGAATAGCCCTGCAGGGGGTCGTTGATCAAATAATTAGTGTATGTCGCTGGTGGAAAACTTGGGATGACATAGACGGTTAGCGCGAATTTCATCGTCAAAGTTCCCGACCAGAAAAACAGTGGAAAATCACCTGCCGGGAGTGAGGAAGTCAAGGTCATAAGAAGGGGTAGATTGTGCCATGTCAAGACAGCGATCGCGTCACATCAGAGACCTACGGTGCCATGGCATGGCGAACCGAGCCTCTCTCAACGCGTCAACACGTTAGCGCACCACCACGACATATCTAGATCACTTCTTCCATACGATGGACATCGCTGTCTTTCGTCCATCGCCTGATCTTCTTGCCCAATCCGAAGTACAACGGGAATACGAACAGCGCAGGCCCCACCGCACAGGCGAAGATGACCAAAGCGGGGGTGATCCACCCATCTTTGCTCTCGTGCGCCAGATCGAAAACCCAGTAACTGTACGAGAAACCGATGAAGTTCTTACAAACTGTCGCGACAACCATGATCTCACCGGAGATGGGCTTGTAGCAGTCCATCGCGTAGGCGATGGCGATGGTGGGCACTGTGGTGACGCTGAGGCCAGCGAACCCATAGCCCCAGACGACGATATGACCCCATGCCCATTGTTGCTGGTATGCAACACCACCGAGAATTATCGAGAGCATGGTAATGATCATGTAAATGGATAACGCAGGGAGTCGCATCTCCGCTTCGCGCACGCCGCCGTTCTTACGCGCTGCACGAGCAGACACCCAGTCGGAGTAAGGACCCGCTGTCGCCAGGCCAAACAAAGCGCCTATTACGAATGCAAAGTTTGTGTATCCGACTTGGTCCGGCTTGAACAGGTAGGGTGGTGCGGCGAGCACTGGCGATTCTGTGAGATTGAAGAAGAGCAGAATGTCGGCCGGGCCAGCAAGCATCAGTCCTGCCCATAGGATGATTGGGTTGAAGAAGACCTTGATGGGTGTCCAAGTGTCGCGCACAACGAACATCTTCCACCGAGCGTCCGGCTTCATAAATGGCATAAACTGCGCACGCGAAGGGCGTCCTTGCACTGTGGTGGGTGCCTCGAGCGAGCTCCTCTCGGAATCTTGGATCCCAGCCTGCGTTGCTTGCTTCTCGAGCTCACTCTGGTCGACATTGCCAACGTTGCTGCTGCCGGTTCGGATGAGCCCCGCGTTACCGCGATGATACTTGGTTTCAGGGAAGGTGAGCGCGATGAGGGTGATCGAAACGCCAGACAATGCCGTCTCTAGCCAGAAGAACGACTGCCAGCCATAGTGAGCTGCCATAGATCCTGATATGATTAGACCAAGGAAAGCTCCCATGAAGTATCCTGTGCTACCCAAAACGTCGGAAGCTGTAGGACAACTTGAAAGTGGCATCACTCACAAGTATACACCCGTCCAAAGGCCTCTCTCGTGCTGGTAGAAGACATTGGCAATCATCTGAACAGGGATACTTTCGCTCGTTGCACAGACCAGACCGTTTACAGCACGCGCTGCCAGCAGACTGCTGTGACTAGTAGCCAGTGCCTGCCAGACGCATGATAGTAGAATGAGTACCGAGAACACCAAGCTGACTGCGCGTCTACCAAAGATGTTGGAGAGCGGCACGATAACGAAGTTGGCGAAACCGAGTGTGATGACGGTAATGCCAGTCAGCATGGCTAGCTGGTTGTTGTTGAGATGGAACTGCGCGCCCAGAAGAGGGAACATGGGCGCGACGGATAGAGCACCCATTACGGAGATCCAAGTAAAGAGCCATTGCGAGGCCATTACCATGACTGGGATAGCTGTCAGCGGGCATCAAACTTTTCGACGGGAACATACGCTTCCATTTTCGGCTCCAGTTCAAAGGGTCGCGGGGATCGGAAGAGGGCGTGGGTATCAACGTCTTCTGCGCTGAGTTATCCTCGTTAATGAACTCCGTGCCAGGAATGAGCTCAACGCCGCTATGGTTAGTGACCATCTTGAAGTTGCTCGTGGCAAACTATCTACTGTTGGATGTTAAGCAGTTCAGCACGAACCTTTGGCGAAGGTGTCGTCTTATAGTCCTCGTACATGCTCGGCACATTCGTGGTCCACGGTTCATCGAACTCTAGTTGAGCGCGGAGAATGCACCGCTCGGCTTTGATTACCATGTAGTGAGACACCACTTCTTGTGCGATCAGCAATCAAGATTAATTATCTTGATGCACTAACTATGCAAGCTAGTGCAACATCTTGCTATATCAGCGAATGATAGTGTCGTGAAACCAGTGATATTGGAAAAGTCGATGGGGTTTGGCCCGTTCGCACTTCCGTAGTGCACTTTCAAATCTTTGCTAAACAACCATTGGCGAACCGCTGCTGGCTGATGAACTGTCAGCACATGCTTTTGACGCTACCGAATGCATGCAGTGGGTTCATTGGAAAGGATGGAAAGAAGGGAAAGAAGGGAAAGAAGGGAAGTTTTCTTGTTGTTCAATCACTCAGTCCGCATATCCTACTACCCACTACCTGCATGATGTGAGGTACAAGGCTGACGACCTAAGACCCTGTCTATCAATGAGCTTGTGCATGGTGCATATCACCCTGGCTTCCACCGGGCCATGATCAACTCTTGCGATGACTTGGGTCTGTTTTTATGATCTGCTATGTCTTGTAGAGGAATTGGCGCATTGTTCTCTTCTATTTCACCCAGAAGTTGCACTCCAAAGTCATGATATGGGCGCGCTGCACCGCGCATTCACATTTCAGTCTCTCACCACAGTCAATTTTGATGCTGTAGTGGGGGGGGGGGGGGGGGGGGGGGGGGGTCACATCGGAGAATGCGGGGAGGCGCGCTGAACGGACCCATCATGCTGATCATCAGACGTCCGCGAGTGTCACTGTGCATAACGACTTGTCATTCTTCGTCCTAGACTTGAACTGTAGCTGTTTTTCATCAAGTTGGGCATTTGTGCCCCCTCCCGGCACAAACCCACATGGGCAAGCTTGCCGCAACGTTCGGAAAATTGCTGGTTCACACTAAGAGGAACTATTTTCGATACCTAGCGGTACAATGACAAACTACCGCTTAAACTCACTCCGCGGCCTCTTCGAAGCGCGATTTGGTTTTGCTAACGTACCACTGATAACTGAGAGTCTCTTAAAGCCATCTCTCATACCCTTTCATTTCCTTCGGAAGCACGATTGTTTTAGAGTTTCGCTGACATACCCACACGTTCGTCCTTTATTCCAAGGAAGATTTGCTTATCCATTGATGACCAGGCCTTCCGATGCTGAGAGTGTGCATGCTTAGGGTTTGCGGCACGAGTGCTTTCATGCGGTATCAACGTACTGCGATTTCTTATGCAACTGCATCTGAATTAGCTTGCGCATCTTATATACGCACAGCGCTACTAGAGGCGGCCTCGAGTTGTTTCAACATCTCTCGTCCGTGGTACAACAGCTCTTCCTTCCGTGCGTTGTGAACAAGATCGTTGAGGGTACCTGGTCATAATACCAATCGGGCTCCATACGTGATTCCCTTTGAACTGCTGCATAAGTCTGTTGAAAACAGCATGTAATTTATTCTTGGCCACCCAGATAACGCTTTCTCGAGACCCGATATTTTTCAGCTTCTGCTATCCTGACGTCGTCCACAACTGATCCTTCTTGTTTGCCACGCTGAAAGTAGTGAGTAGTCGTAGTATCGAGTGACTCGTCACCGTATCGCAGCTTACTACAAAACAAGTGTACTTAGTGCTAGAGGTGTCGGTAGCTTTGGTCGCATCTCGTGGTAGGTAGGGATCTAAACTCTGTGCCATGATCTTTTCATCCGAAGCTTCTATTGCGTTTCTGTATTGATAATGGAGAGCTTCCGGAAGTAATTTGGTACTTGTGCATTGTTGTGGTGGCATCGGAAGAGCTTGAAAGAAGCCAGCTGTTTACGAGGAAGCAGGGGAGGTGTTGCCTCATGTTGGTACACAAGGCAAGTACCCTTTTCTATTGAAATGGATATCAATATCGTCACTGAATACAACACTATATCAAGGAGATACATGATGCATTCGTCAATGGATTAGATGTAGTCTTGCTGGAATGTTGGAGTTGAGGACGCGGAGACCGTCGGTTCACCATACAAACGTTACGTTCGATAGCAGTAGCTGGACTGCAGCAAATTCGGCAGAGAGCAGCCGATGATCATTTTCTTCGCTGTAGAGCATCGTAAGTTTTTGGCGTCGATGCGTGCCGTACGATAGAAGACGAAATTCACGATTGTGGGAACATTCCACTTCAGCCTGAGGGTTTAGAGTAAAACATTACGATGCAATATCTGTGAACTACCGAGATCACCTCCCGAGACACCAAAGTCCGAAGCTCGTCCTCTGATGCTTCACAAATGCCGATGGTTACAGCAATCAATGCCAGACTGGTATGACGGCCGGTTGTCGATCATGAAAACGCTGTTGAAAACCCAAGAAGGGAAAAGCTTGCCGTGTTCTGCCTTCGACACTGTTGCTGCAACTGCCGGTCCATTATGTTAATTTAATACTTCATCAGAACAATAGAGTCCAGCGATTGCCACAGTTGCTAAATGACCGTCACAAGATGTACGACTACCGACTTATGAATGTTCTCATTGGCATGATTGGAAAAACAGGTATTGTTGCCGTCACGCACCTAATATACTGAATGATTGCGGCCACCAGCCTCGGATACATCTGACGTCTTCTATTTAGCTTAAGAAGGTTTGTGACTTCGACTTGGTATTTTACGCAACTGTGCGATAATTCGAAACACTGTTGTCGTCATGATCTGGCCCACCATCGCCGCCAGCGCGCTGTTGACGCAATGCATCTCTGCGCAGAACATGCTCCGGTTCGCATGCTCGCAACTCACCGTCGAGAGAGCTGATCCGCTGGTAAATCCCGGGCAACGACCCTCACCACACACGCATCAGATCATCGGAGGAAACTCCTTCAACCTAACCGTACGACTCACGCCTCTATAAGCGAGATCCTGACTGATATGTTGCAGATGGAACCCGGCGTCTTTGATCTCCCAAAACGCTCAACTTGTACGTCCTGTACCTACAGCGAAGACTTCAGCAATTACTGGACTGCCTCACTGTACTTCAAATCTCCTGAGAACGGAACATTCCAGCGCGTGCCCCAGTTCGCCAACGTAGGGCTCCAACAGGACGGCGGCATGACGGTATACTACATGCCGTACTCTGCCAAGAACAATAAGATGACGGCCTTCAAGCCAGGGTTCCGCATGATTGCGGGCGACCCCATGGCCAAGAAGCCTAACAAGGCAAGCATCTGCCATAGATGTTTGGGAAACGGAGAAGGCTTTGCACCCTGTGATGCAAAGGACTCTGCGGAGTTGCCTGGCAAGTACTGTCCTGGTGGGATCAGAGCGACTGTCATTTTCCCGTCTTGCTGGGACGGCAAGAACCTCGACTCTCCAGACCATAAGAGCCACGTCGCATACTCCAACAGTGGTGGTCTGGGTACTCCAAACTGCCCTAATACGCATCCGGTGTCCATTCCGCAAGTAATGTATGAGATTATGTGGGATACTGGTAGATACAAGAACAATGCGTGGTACGGCAATAGCAAGCAACCGTTCGTATACAGCTTTGGTGACGGGTAAGGGTTCTTCCTTCTGTTCCGACAAACGAATGATTGACTTGAGACAGTACGGGATACGGACAGCACGGAGACTACCTCTTCGGTTGGAAAGACGATTCGCTCCAGAAGGCCATGGATGCTTTGCCTAGCGGTAAATGTGCGAACGCCAACTGCCAGGTGTTGAAGATTCAGTCTGCGCAAGAATCGATGAAATGCAAGAAGCCGCAGCAGGCAGTTGAAGATGTCGGACTGAGCGGTGGCTGGCTGACGGAGCTTCCTGGGGGTACGACGGTCACTTACTGAGACTGTGTTATTCGCTTGACCGTTAGCATGACCACCAGTAGATTTCTACTTCTTTATCGTGGGTCAAGACTATCAAGATGCTATCGAATGATTGCCATCGGCATCGCGTGATGTACGGTAATACCAACATGAATCTCGATGTCGGTGATGTGTAGACAAGCTCCAGTACCTACATGCAACCAGCCCCACTGCCAAACCCGACCATGTGACTTCAGCTTTGTCCAAGTGCAGCTCGGTCGAGTATTGAACGCACACTAAGAGCTCTGGAGCGACACGTGACATGCGTGTTTCGTATTTGGTGATTAAACGCAAAACGCGTCCTTGGCACAGATTGGTCTGCTGTAGAAAGAATTCCTTCGTTCTAAAGCTTTTCGCGAGCAGGCGCAAACGTAGTCCGTGCCATCGCTTGGGTCGGGGGGTGGATGTGAGCTGTGTGGCTGTTTCTGTTGAGAAGCCCGGGGTTTGTCGATGTTCGCCCGCGAAGGAACGCCTTGTCTTGCTACCTAGGTAAGCCTACCCCTCACTCGTGCATCTACCCAGAGTGTCTCTCTTACGATCCACAGCAGCCCCGAGGGTCCGGAACATCACAAGGTACATCCGCAAATTTTGTGATTCGAGGAAAAACTGGTGGCCGTACAGTTACGCGAGCGAGTACAAACTTCGTGGCCATAAACATGGTTGCAATAGCAACCGCGGCCCAACAGGTGGCGCGGCACAAGACGCATAGCGGAAGATGTGATCCGAATCAGATCAGCCTATGTTGCCAAAACATTGAGCCTCATCCCACGTTGGAATCCCAACATCGAAAAGATAAATGGCGACTTCAACCATGAGCACTTTCGCTAACCCAGTCCTTTCTGGCTTTAACCCAGACCCATCCGTCATTCGCGTTGGCAATGACTACTTCTGCGTCACCTCGTCGTTTGAATACTTCCCTGGAGCGCCCATCTACCACAGCAAAGATCTTATCAAATGGAAGCTAATCGGCCATGCACTTACGCGCAAATCTCAACTCGATATCAGGACCCCTGAGCCGGGAGGTGGTGTCTGGGCAACAACCATTCGTTACCACAAGGGGACTTTCTACATCATAACCAACTCTTTTGACCGATACAGGCCTCAAAGCGACGATCGCGTATGGCCACGAGGCTTCTACGTCAAAACCACCAACATCTGGAACGATAGCACTTGGTCCGATCCTGTGTATTTCGACCAAATTGGCTTCGACTTTGACCTCTTCTGGGACGACGACGGTCAAGTTTACTTGTCTTCGACTTACCGGAAGGTTGATCGCTCTCCCGACTCTAAACTAAAAGACTTCGCTATCCATGTATCTACCATCGACCTTGATTCTGGCACTTTGAAGTCTACGCCTAAGATGATCCGGGAATCACAGTCAGGTATCGCAGAAGGCTCCCATCTTTTCAAGCTGAACGGTTACTACTATCTGTTCACAGCGGAGGGGGGCACAGAGTCTGGACACTGCGAACATGTGAGCCGAAGTCGCAAAAGTCCTTTCGGACCTTGGGAGCAAGCGCCACACAACCCGCTTTGGCGTAACACTACAGACGACGAGGTCCAGAACACCGGTCATTGTGATATTGTTGAGGATTCTCAAGGCCAGTGGTGGGCCATGTGCTTAGGCGTGCGGCCGAAGAAGGAAGGTGCAAACTGGCGAACGTCAGTTTTCGGGCGCGAGTCAATGTTACTTCCAGTTCGCTGGGAGAAGAATTGGCCTATTTTCAACGAAGGAAAACCAGTCACCCTGCAAATGAGCGGGCTGAACAAGTACCTCCTTGATGAGGAAAAGGCTTGGAAGGACGATTTCAGCGGGGTTAGACTTGGCCTTGGATGGTACAGAAAAAGTGAGCGGCTCATAGAGACTGACTTATGAAACAACTCTAACGCATGCATAGATACACCCGTAAGGAAAGACTACTCAATGACAGCGCGACACGATTACCTTACCTTAAATGGTGGTCCATATGCGCTTTCGACGCCCGCATGTCCAACGCTGTTCTTGCGAAAGCAAAGGCATTGGCCGGTGGTCTGGGAGACTCAACTAGATTTCCAACCCGATGCCATGCGAGTTGAGGCTGGAACGGTGGTTTGGTGGAACCACACCTGCTACGCCAGCATCGGCATTGCGCTTGCAAATCTCGATGGCCAGCCACAACGAATAATTCGGCTTAGCCGACCGGACACGGAAGTTATAGAGCAAGCTATCTCGGAGAAGGGCGAAGTGAAGCTCACAATTGATAGTACCACCACAAGCTATCGATTTGGCTACCAAGAAGTCGGTGACGGCACGCAACAAAAAGGTGATTGGACATGGCTGGGCGAAGTTGATACCCAAGTCATGACGCGTAATCCACCCATTGGTCAGCCTTTCACTGGTATGATGATGGGGCTTTACGCGTATGGCGAGCTGCAGCCTGTATTGACCCCGGCGCATTTTGCGTTTGCCGAGTTTCGATAACTCTACACTCCTACTGCAACCTTGCAATAATTACCGTCTTCAATACTTTATAAGACTCAAGCACACATAGTAACCTAAAAAAACTCAGGAGCACAGTGATAGTCAGACCTGGCTCGACTTATATAATTGCGCACGACTCATTCCTATTGCTCAACCTCGCTGCATTCGCGGCTCCCTTCATTATGACCTGTTTGCGATCCAAACCTCCGATCGTCTTACGCTCCAGAGCAACACTCGCTTGATCACTGACAGCAGCAAAGTAATGTAATTTACAAAAATAGCGTTGAAAAGGACTTCATGTTATGTACTAAGCAGTAAACACGGTTGCAGAAGGACCTTCGAAAGAGACTGAAAAATGCAGTTTGAGCGGGGACTTAGCACAAGTGCGTCATTTTCTATAGTCGTGTTTTCGCGGTGAAAGTGCGTTATTGTAGTCTAGGAAAAATACTACTTATGTCAAGTGAAGTTGCCACACGCGGCGACAGTTGGCACATTGGGTCATGAAGCTGCTCATGGGAGCGAATCCTTTGCTCAACACACAAACCAGGCTACTAGATGCCAAGTACTTATCGAATCTACTCTGCTTTGACCACACTGCATTGTAACAACAGTTCGTACAGCTTCTTCCATAGCAGCTAAGATCATAAAATATCCTACTGCTACATAAAGCTCCACGTTGATGCGCTACTACTTCCCACCCGTTGAGAGAGACTCTTGAAGCAAACTCAGATCATCAACTATTTCGCTAGCAGAGCTATATCCACTTTCCCAGCACTTCTGAACAATGTTACCTCCTACTTCTGCTTGCAGGTCAGGGAAATGACCTTCTCGAAAGCGGTATAGGAACTCCGCTTCGTCGTCGATAGTGTGAAGTTCCGGGAACGGTCGATGCCCAGTAACAATATGGTAGATAATGGATCCTAGAGCGAAGATGTCTGTTTGCACATCTGCAGAATCCTTGCAATGGCGAGGCATGAATGATTCTGCATTCTCGGAAGCTCCTCCGTCGCAAATCACTCTTCCATCTGACCCCAGCAGTCGGCCTTGAAAGTCGCAGAGCTTGACATGAAGCTCAGTATCGAGAAGGACGTTCCGGACGTTAATGTCGCAGATTATGACATTCTTCTCGTGAGCGTAGGAAACTCCTTCCGCAGTCTCTCTGGCGAGCCTGAGCTTCTCTTCTCTCGTGGTATCTTTTCCTCGGATGTAGTTCTCCAAGGACCCGCTGGTCGCATATTCTAAGAGCAACCCGTCCTCATGCTTTCCTTTGAATTCGATGATGCGAGGATGCTTACCGAGACGCTGGAATATTTTATGCTCAGCGTCAAGAGCAGGTGATGGGCCTTTGACATGCGGGTACTTGAGAACCGTTGATTCATCGACAAAACCGATGTAGTGGCAGCTGCCGGTAGTGATGATATATTGTAGGCTTTTGGGAAAGTGGGGTTCGACATAGATGACGTGATCCATTTGCAATTTTGAAGCGACGAGATTGTCAGAGTGTATTGCCGATACTGTAGTAGAATATTAGGGGGGTTCTGGCGCTGCTTAAATGGTTCCAAGAGGCTGGGCCGCACATATTACCTATGTAAGCAGTGCTACAGGAAGCGCATGGAGGCCTAGGCACTTTCGTATATCAAAAGGAACAAGGGGAATAGCGAGAGCTCAGTTCATTGTCTTGCACATATATGTTACATACTACAACTATCTCTATAGGATGTTTCACGCTCCGTAGCTTCTCTATTGGCTGGGTTCTGAAGCGAAATAATGACCGTGCCTCGTCTTCCTGTTACAGTTGATTAGTCTGCTTATGATTACATTCCTAGGGCAGAAGCCTAAGTTTGCAGGATTTTAAAGCTTCTCAATACTTGGGATAGATTGTGCTCGGTGTCTTGTTGGTAGAAGTGCCCACGTTCTCTTTATTAACCCAATTGTTACAACGAGCTGCACAGGGTACGAGGATCCATTTCGTAACCTTCTGTTTTGTTGGTGCGGTACAGTTCTTGTACATTATCGGAACTCGATGTCTTTCGTACATCTTTGAGATTAGCGACAGATCATCCTCGTTATACTTCATGAATTAACTTTGATACTGCAATCTGACGAAGAAATATTGCTGCCTCTACCTAAGAGCCAATGTAATTGAAAGATAGCATTTGACTGACGCTACTGAGCAGCACGACTTTATACACTCCAAGCCATCTATATAAGATTTCCACTGGTCAGAAGGGGATATCGAGTGATAAGCACATACAAGGTGTATGATCCTAGCAAATCATCCTGCTTACGCTATCGCATACTCCCAATAGGAGACGAGTCTTCAGCTACCCAATATACGTTTTACGAGAGCAAAAGCAGCCCAGTAGGACGACAACCTTTAGTTTTGTTGCGCGCCGGCTTAAATATGAATATGCGTCGAACGCAGCTAGTACAGTTGAAGAACTCAATGCATAAGGTGCATATAGTGACAACGCACTCTATGCGGGTTAGGGAGAACGGGAACAAGAAGGGCGCGCTTGCGCAGTGCAACTTATGATGGGTTGATGACTCGTTCGCGTATTGATTGGGTCATGCGTAAGCTTGTGGACGTATAGAGATTGCTTCACCCACGAAATAAATAGCGTCAGTACGGCAGACATGCCGCTCTAGTGCTGCGACTCATTCAAAGCGCCACATGGTGATATGAACATGCTGCGCTACGCTTCTTTCCCGAGCGGCATCCATTAGGCGTAAATTGCTGTTCCGCCATGCCTCCACGACGATGGGATCTTCAACGGAGGCGAAAAGAACAGGTCAACAGGTATTCTGTATGCATCGACGAACAAGAAATGTATGCGCACCTACAACACAATTTTCTAATTTCGTTAAAGAAGCGTCAATCAGAAGCCTCTCAACGGTCAACGAATGAGTGCATGAGAAGTTAGCGTGGTGTCCCGAGATTAGCATGACTGACTTGGAGATGATTAGGCCTCACCATAGCTCGCGTAGTAGCAGGGCAAAAACTGTGCGTCTCATCCCCGTCAAGAATGTGGTATTTATCCAAGCGAGGGAATAGGTACCTTGTTCTCTGTTTTGTCCAATAAGCAAGGGCAGCTCATGCTCGTGGACGATGAGAGATACCTTTGAGTTGATCAGGAAGGTACCAAAAACGACACCAATTGAAACGTGTTCAACGGCGATTGCCAGCCTATGGCTGGCAATTGTGCAAGGATACAAGCGAGTCATAGAAGCGCATGGGGTAAGTTGAGATGCAATCGGGCCGTGGCTGGGGAAAAATCTTGAAGGAGGCGAGCGAGCGACAGATAGGGGTTTTTCGAGGATATCTTCTCTCCAAGCCTCCCGTCGGGTGGCGTTGCTGCAATGATGTCTCGCCTACGCGGCGACGGCTCATAGTGTGTGGCATTGCGACCAGCCATTCACAAGACAACAGAGTTCGGGTGCATGAACGAGTGGTGGAAATAGAAGAGACCTATTTCGCGCACATGTCCGACCCTGAATAGAGTTGTGGATAGCCAAGATGTAGCCCCTGCACAGCGGCATGTCGCAAGACGACCGTGCGGTCTCCAGTGAGAAGCCTGGGACAGGGGATAGTGAACAAGGGGTTAAAGTGCGCGCGCATGGGGAAGTATTGAGAAACCATCATAATATCTAGGTTGATATTCTCATTGTAAGATGAACTAAGGTCCAGAGACTAGGTCTTTCTGACTCTCGCCATCGCTAATCCGTGAACTTTGTTCAAAGTGCTGCTCGAAGTTTCGCGAAACGTAAATATTCTTGCCAAACATACTTTCTTCATCAGAGGTAGTCTGGTAAGGCTTCGTGTTACTTGGTCGGCTCATTTCAACGTCATCGTCAATGCGTCTGGCTGTGCTTCTGATGCCCAGGGCACTCCTGTGTTCGCTGGTAATTCCAGTCCCAGTCCCATTTCCATGTGCTCTGCTAGATTGGCGTGTGGAAGAGAAGCCGGGTACAATCTTGACGACTAGCGGCTTGAGTGCAGGAAGCGATGCGCACACAATACCTAGGTTCATCTCGACCGAGGACCAATAGGCTGTCGGTGCGCTGTAATATCTGTCGTCAGGGTGTGCGACGTGAACGCTGACAGCATGGAGGCGGAGGATTGATACGACACACACGAACCATCCAATGGTGAGAATGCCCATAAGAGCGATTTTCTGGCGCATCGCAATGTGCAGGGTCCAAATAACACGAACAGGAAGGAAGGCAACCATGAGATCGGTAACGATGTTGATACTGGCGTTCACAAACCAAATCCTAGATTTTCGAGTTAGAAAGCCTTGTCTTGTAGCTGATTGATGTGCCCGGCACATTGGCAGGACTTACGTTTTGTTATCGATGCATTTCGCACTGGGTTGCTCCAATACCTGCCAGTAAGCGTGTACAGGGACGCACGTGAAAATGGAGGTGATGAGGGTGGTGATACCCCAAGCTACGCAAATGGCCATGACGATGTGGAGCGGTATGCGCATCTCTCGCACAGTAAAGATCCGGCTGAACTGCAGAAGAATGGAAATTTTGATGAACATAAGGCTGGCGTTGTAACAGATGATACTCCAGAACAAATACTGCTTGGTGTTAGCTTTGGCGTGTGTGTAAGCACAATGGAAGCTTCACCTTTAGCATCGGTACGACTCCCTCTGGATACTTGACAAAAATGGAATGCTTGCCGTTGCCAGCATCCGCCTCTAGATTGAGTTAACATTCAGTTCGTCGCGAGCGCGCCGTGTATCTCACGCATGACCTGGAATACGCCGGTTGCAATAGACAGCGCCATAGAGACTACAATGATATAGTCCTCCCATTCTAGAGCCCGTCTCAAGAACCGGAGCCGAGTGAAGATTCGTAGGCTGACGCAAATGGCCGCTATGCAAGTAAAAGCAATAACGATAGACTTGGTGAGCGGACCTAGATCCTCCTTGGCCAAGGCAGCCAACTGTTCTGGTGGTATTGAGTCCATAAAGACGATGTAACACACGTTATTTCTCGATGTGTGAAACAGGTGCGACGGGATTACCATGCACACTCCTTTCCATATGTATTCGCAGCTCCCCACCTGTGGTATAGTACAGATATCAGGCCCTGAGCCAAAAGATCCAGAGCTACGAGCACGCACGGGCTAGTGAGCCAGTTTACAGTTTACAAAAGACTGGGATGCTATGTCTTTTGGAGGAGGTAGCCGAAACTCAATACTTGTGGATAGATAAGATCCTGGAGAGTGGGCGCAGAGAAGAACCGAGGAGACGGTGTGCCTCACGGAAGGGCTAGATATAGCGGACTGGCAATAGGCCGGATTCAAGCCAATGAGACTTTGCAATCCTGCCTAGACGCGGAAATGGTTCAAATTCGAGGGGCTCATCTCCACTGTAGTCCCTGCAAACTCGCCTTGGATAAGAGTAAATACACACGGGCAACATACGAACACCACTTGCATGTTACAGTGTCGTGCGATTCCTATGGTGTGCAGCAATCCTTGTCGTCGTCACGATAAACTTTTCCAAAACCAAGGATTCGTCCGTCAATTTATCGGGTGGAGATGATGATGCACGTGCTGCGGCGAACGAACTCTCACGTGGCACATTCTGTGTTGTGCATGAGATCGTCCTAATGAACAGACTACACCTACACTCGCTACTGAAGCAATGGGCGGGCCAGAGCTCGGGGTGCAGCCGTTCGTTCGCAAAAATAAGTAGGATTGTCCTCTCGCATTGTTGAGTAGAGGCGCTCTTGCTTGATTTTTTCTTTCGCTGTGCATGACATTTGCGTGTCCATGGTCACCGTGGCCGTCACATGCTGAGAAGTTCAGCAAAGGATCCGAGAGGAGGCTTGCAAAGTTTCGAGTAGGAGTATACTCGGCACGACGCTTGCAACACCATTTCTTCAACAACGCGTAACACTACTAATATAAGCTTAATTAAGGCTGCGCTTGCAGCTATAGAATTGCTAAATCTAAAAGAGAAACCTATATACGCGCAGATTACAAAAGAATATAGTGTTAAGCCTATAACTCTTATTTATAGGTATAAAGGTGCATTAACTTTACGCAGCCTTAAGGCTTAAAATTAATAAGCTTTCTACCTACAGTAAGAGCTAGAGCTCTTATAGTATATTAAACAGCTTACTAGGCAAAGCCTTCTACTTATATAAGCTATAATACAAAATTTTGCCTTCTAAATTGTAAAAAAAAAAGTTAAAATATACTAAGTTAATTGCTTTGTTTACTAGTACCCTAATAAGCTTATTTTAAAATAAATAATAAGCATATATAATAATTACTATAAAGCTAATTCTAAAAAAAAGTAAAGCTTACACTTTAATTTTTTATGTAAGAAAATTAAGTAGTACTATATTAAGGCGTATTATATATATAATATAAATAAAAAAGGTTTTTTTTTAGTATTTTAGAAAGATTATAAAGGATCTTTAATAAGCCTTTATATAAGTAAAGAAAAAGAAAAAGTACTATTTAAAATAGCTTATAAAAGTAAATAACACTTCTAGCTTATATTTATAGTAGTAAATTCTACTTAACGCCTACTTTTATATATTAATTAACTTTAAAATTAAGATAAAATACTTAGTTATAAGCATTTAATTTTAAAACTTATTAAGTTTATATTACTCTATTACTTTTTAGCTAAATAAATAATAATATTAGTTTTATATAGCTTAAAGAGGTGTTAAATTATAATACTAAAGTAAAAGCTGAATTTTTTTTATTAATTACTTATTTTAAATAGTTATAAACTTTACTTTATTATAAATTTTATTAAGTACTATAATTAAAACAAGATTCTTTTTTTTTTCTTATTTAACTTACACACTATAGCTTTTTAATATTACTTTATTTACGCTTTTTTTATTAGCTTACTAAGCTAAAATATTTAAATTTCTAGAAAAGAACTAAGGCCTTACTTTAATAAGTAAAAGAGATTCTTTTTACTTCTTTTACTAAGCTTAGCAAGTTTTCTTTAAAAAAAAAATTTTAAAAGCTTTTAAGGCTATAAGCTTTTTACTTTTTAATTTTAAAGTTATATTAAAAAAGTGTAGTATTAAAAGCTTTTTAAGTAATAGTAAGTTTTTAGGCTTAAGTGCTTTTAACTAAAAAAAAGTTAAACGCCTACTACGTAAAGTAGTAAAAAATTAAAGTAATAAATAAGTTTAAAGGCTTAGCTAAGTGTATTACTAAATTCTAACTTAAAAGACTTTTTTTAAGTATAAAGTTAAAGGCCTACGTAAAGCTCTAATTATTGAAAAAATATATAAAATATAAAAAAAGCCTCTTTTACTTTAGAAGCCTAAGAAGTATTAAAGTAGAGCTATAGTTTAGTTTTTAAAAAAGGTAAAAAAGGCATATAATTGCTAGCAGCTCTAAAAGCGTAAGAAGAAGTAAGTATAATACTAAAAAGCTAAAATAAATAAGTATTATAAGAACATAAAGTAGGCAAAAAGAAAAAAGAAAAAATAAAATAATAAGCAAGGGCTGCAGCTTAATTAGTAAGAAAGAAAGAAAAGGCTAAAAAAGCTACTAAATAGGCCTTTAGGGCAGTTGCTTACAGGGCTATAAAATAACTTTAATAATTTATAAAAACTTCTTAAAAGAGTAAAAAGAGCAGCTTTAAAGCTTTTAAAAAAGCTACTTAAAAAAAAGGCTTATCGCAAGCTCTATAAGTAGTAGAGAGCCTTGATGTAGTATTATAGCTTAACTAGCGTCTACCTCACGTATAGGGCGCGTAATTAGAACTCTTACTTAATTTTTATAGCTATATATATTATTTAAGCCCTCTAAATCTTACTACTAAAAAAACTTACGATAGTAGCTATTGTGTAAGGCTCTACAGCCTTAGGTGTGGTAGTGATTTTAGTGTTCAAATCAGGCGTTACGCCGTCCCGGGCGTTACGTCGTCTACCTCGGTACCGAGGTGGACGGGCCAACGAGCCAGCACCACCCAACGAGCCACCCACCAAAACAACACCACCACTTCAACACGCGATAACTCCACCAATATAACCTTAATTAAAGCTGCGCTTGCATTATTAAAGTTGCTACAACGAAAACAATAATATAGCTATAGAATTTTTTAAAAATATATAGTTGTAATTACATAATACTTTTGCAAAGGCACTAATACTAATGTACCCTACGCAGCTTTAAGGTTTAGAATTAATAAGCTTTTAAATTATAATAAGAGCTAGAGCTCCTAAAGTATATTAAACAGCTTACTTAGCAAGGCCTTCTACCTACACAAGCTATAATACAACATTTCGCTTTATAAATTGCAAAAAAAGAAGTTAGAGTATATTAAGTTAATTACTTTGTCAATTTATTTTTTAAGGTGTCAAAGGTAGTAGTTGTTGTTGTATTTAAAATGGGGTTTCTAAAAAAAGTGAAAAGCGGCTACCGTCTACTAATTAGTCGCAAAAGTCAAAAAAAAATTATGTGTAGTTAACAAGATTTAAACAGTAAGTAGATAAAGTCTACGCGCTAAGCGCTTAGAGCAGAAAAGCTTAAACTACTAAGCAAAAATTAGGGTTAAAAAAATTTACTAAAGGTACTAAAAAACAATACTAATTAAAATGTATTTAATAGTAATTGCTAGCTTATAGCTAGCAACAAGATTGCAATAAAGATAGAGAAAAAAGGTAAGGATATATACGTTACTGCAGCAGGAGCCTACAATACTTTTTTATAAAAGCTTTTTGCCTACTACTTTTTACTTTTAAGATTTTTTTACTATATTGTACTGTATATAAACAACTTGTATATAAATAATATAATACTTAGACTATTTTTCTCTTTCTTTAATATAAAAACTAATAGCTTATATTAAGTAAAGTTAAACCTTACTAAGTTACTATACTAGAAGCTATAGTAGTAGATTACAAAGCTAGCTTTTACTATTATTAAGCAGCTATTTTTATTAGTTAAAAAAAAGCTAGTAGTAATAGTTTTTATAGTAGTGAAGTTAGTATAAAGGTTAAAATATAACTGTAGTTAAGATACTCTTAATGCGTTTAGTATTATAAATGTTAAGGTTATAATAAGAACTATAAAAAGCTAGTTTAGCTAGTATACTATATACACTATGTATATTAATAGTCTAGGTGTAGTTAAAATATATTACTTTAGCAATCTCTTCTTGCGTAAATATAACTTTAGTAAAGAGACTTAAAAGTAGCTTTATAAGGAGTAAAAGCGTGTTAAAACAGCTATTAAGTAGCTAGAATAAACTAATAAGCAGGAGAAATTTTATAAGTTACCTTTAGAAATAAAAGAGCTGTGTATAAATAGTAATGCTGTTGTTATTTATTTATATTTCAGAATAGGCACTAAACGCCGCAACTACAACACTACTAAAATAGCAATAAAACAATAGAAGTTGCAGTTAGTAGTAAATAGTTAGTAGTAAATAGTTATTAGTTAAGAAAGTTAGTTAGAAAGATATTGCGTATCTTTGTTTCTATTTAAACATGCAATACACTAATTGCGTGCTAGCAATGCTAAATAAGAAGGCATAAGCCTAGATACTTGTTGTTAGCAATAAATCTTTTTTTACTAAAAAGGTGTCTATAAAATGTGTAGTTAAATTAAAAGGTTGTCTTAAAAGGCCGAAGCTTACTTTGTCTATAAGTACTTTAGTAAGCTTATTTTAGAATTAATAATAAGTATAAATAATTTTTGCTACAAACTAGTTCTATAAAAAAGTACTGCTTCTAGTTTAGTTTTTACGTAAGAAAATTAGGCATTACTATATTTAAAAGCGTTATATTTATAATGTAAAGAAGCAAAGCTTTTTTCTTAGTACTTTAAAAAAATTAAAGAGGATTTTTAGTAAAATTGTATATAAAGAGAGAAAAAGATAGTACTATGTAGAATATCTTATTAAAGTAGATAACACTGCTAGCCTGCATTTACGCTAAGAGATCTTATCTAGCGCCTGTCTCTATACAGATGGTTGACAAAAAAAAGATGTCAAAAAAGTTGTTATTTTTAACGCTCTATATTCCTATAACTAGAGGGGCTATACCTAAAACAATTAGTGATTTAGAGAGCTAAAAACTTCTTCTTTAAGATAGGCGGCTTAGTAAGCTGCTTAGTCAGCACGGTTGCGCCTGCTGTCTCGCCTAAAATATACAGAAAAAAATGTAACAGTAAATTTTGGTGTACCCTTTTTTTGAACCTGTAGAAACTGCTGTAAAATATGTATATTAAATAACACTTGTTACTCTCTCTAGTGCGTTGGTTCTAAGGTAATTGCAATTATAACTATTAAGTAATTATAAAAAGCTTATTAATGCGTTTTTTCCTAATAATAGATTAGAATAGCTTAGTAATACTTAGTGCACTTAATGAATAATTCTATAGTAGCTAGAAAACACTTATGTTATAATAATATATAGTTATACGATACTTTTAATAATGGATATACTTACTGACACTCTTAACTAATACTTATGTTAAATACTACATCATTTTAGAAATACAACAATACTTAATATTAAATTCTTATTAATATTAGACTTATTTTAAATCTATATCTTGTAGTTTTATAAATACATCCTTAGTATATTAATAATAAATATAACCTTTTCTTAGAGTTTAAACACAATTTTTATTTATAAATTTCAATATAAAAGATGCTTTTTTCTAAGTAGTATAGTAAGTCTTCTATGAAGAATCATATATTTTTTTATTTTATAAGCTACTAAATTTACTTTATAGAGGTTTTCAAAGAAGTTTTATCAGGTATTTTTTTTTATCTTTTTGAAGATCTATGTAAGACAGCTTAATTTAGGCTTTAAAGTAAATAAATTTTGTTTTTTCAATTTTAAATGTTAAAAAGCATTAGTCACAGTTTTTTTAAGCATTCTTAGGATAATACTTCAATAGAAATCAGGCTTATTTTATCTGTAAAAGGAATATGCTTAATTATTAAAATAAAAGTAACTATAGGCTATAAGAACTATACTTCAAGCAAATTGAGTTAAAAGTATTAAAACTAGCTTATATACTATAAGATTACGAAGCTATTACGTAATTAGCGATTACTTATATAACGTTTATTTTTTTACCCTTTAATTAGTCTCTAAGTAAATAAGTGGCTTCAGCCTTTTAAGACAACCTTTTAATGTGACTATACATTTTGTAGACACCTTTTTAGTAAAAAAAAATTTGTTACTAATAATAGGTATCTAGGCTTATGCCCCCTTATTTAGCATTGCTAGCACCTAATTAGTGTGTTGCATATTTAAATAAAAACAAAGATATGTAATATTTCTCTAACTAACTTTCTTAACTAATAACTATTTACTGCTAACTTTTTACTACTAACTCTAACGTTTGTTATTTTATTACTACTTTAGTAGTATTATAGTTACAGCGTTTAGTGCTTATTCTTTAATATTAATAAATAATAATAGCATTACTATTTATATACAGCTCTCCTATCTTTAGAGGTAACTTATAAAATTCTTTTACTTATTAGTTTATTTTAGCTACTTAATAGCTATTTTAATACGCCTTTACTTCTTATAAAGCTACTTTTAAGTTTTTTTATTAAAGTTATATTTGCATAAAAAGAAATTACTAAAGTAATATACTTTTACTATACTTAGACTAGTAATATATATAGTGTATATAGTATACTAGCTAAATTAGCTTTTTATAGTCTTTGTTATAACCTTAATATTTATAACACTAAACGCATTAAAGATATCTTAACTATAGTTATATTTTAACTTCTACACTAACTTAACTACTATAAAGACTATTACTACTAGCTTCTTTTTAACTAACAAAGGTAGCTGCTTAACAATAGTAAACGCTAGCTTTATATTATACTATTATAGCTTCTAGTATATTAACTTAGTAAAGTCTAACTTTACTTAATATAAGCTATTTTTCTTTATATTTAAGAAAAAAAAATAGTTTAAGTATTATATTGTTTGTATATAAGTTGTTTGTATGTATTACTATATAGTGTAAGAGATCCTAAAAGTAAAAAGTAGTAGGTAGAAAGCTTTTATAAAGAAGTATTATAAGCTCCTGCTGTAGTAACGTAAATATTTTTACTTTTCTTCTCTATCTCTATTGCAATCTTGTTGCTAGCTATAACTAGGCAATTGCTATTAAACACGTTTTAATTAGTGTTATTTTTTAGTACGTTTAGCAAATTTTTTTAACCCTAATTTTTGCTTAGTAGTCTAAGCTTTTCTGCTCTAAGCGCTTAGTGCGTAGACCTTATCTACCTACTGTTCAAATCTTATTAAATATACATAATCTTTTTTTTAAGAGGGTAGCTGCTTTTTACTTTTTTTGGAAACCCCATTTTGACTACAACAACAACCACCACCTTTGACACCTTAAAAATAAATAGCCTTTCTGTTTATACAAAAATAAAGCTTTAAAAATAACAACCTTTTTGACTTTTTTTTTGTCACCTCTCTATATATTAGTTGACTTTAAAATTAATAAAAAATACCGGGTTAATAGCTTTTCATTTTACGATCTATCAAGCTTTAATATTTTTATTAGTTTTTAGCTAAATAAAATATAATATTAGTCTTGTATAGCTAAAATAAATATAGCATTATTGTCTTAAGGTCAAGAGTTAATCTCTTTATTCATTAGTTACTTGTTTTAGATAGCGATAAATTTTACTCTACTATAAGTTTTATTAAGTACTATAATTAAAACAAAGTTGTTCTTGTAGTTTATTCTCTTTAGTTAACTTAAACACAGTAGCTTTTGAATTTTGCCTGGTTTAAGCCTCTCTTATTAGCTTACTAGGCTAAGATACATAGTATTAAAAACTTTTTAAGTAATAGAAGCAGGTCTTTAGGCTTAAGTGCTTTGAACTAAAGAAAAATTCAACGCCTACTACGCAAGGTAGTAAAAAATCAAAGTAATAAGTAAGCTTAAAGGCTAAACTAGGTTTACCACTCAATTTTACCCTAAAAGACCATGTTTAAGCATAAAGTTAAGGGTCTATACAAGGCTTTAACTAAAAAAAGACGCATAAGAAATAAAATAAGCCTCTCTTACTTTAAATGTTAGAAGGTTTAGTCAACCTTGACGATATATACTATCTTGCATAACATGATCAATAGTTCACTAATCATTAGGCTAATAAATGGGTTAGGGGTACCTATACTTGGGTTGTGGTTGGGTTGGGGTCGCACGGACTAGTGGTTGTGGTTGGGTTAGGGTCACACAGACCAGTAGTTGTGGTTAGGTTGTGGTCGCATCAACTAGGTGGTTAGGTTGGGTTGTGGTCATATTAACCAAGCGGTTGTGGTTGTAGTTAGGTTACACGGACGTATTGTTGTGGTTAGGTTAAGAGTGTAACTAAATTAGTGCTTACTCAGCTAAGATAATCTTATCTTAGCGTATCTTAGCTAATTATCGCAGCTAATTATCGCAGCTAATTATTAGAGTTATAAGCACGTAACCACAATCTAACCACTTCCTTCTATAATCTAACTACAACCTAAATACTACCCACGGTCTGTGCGCTATAATCGAACCACAACCACAACCACACGTCTGTGCGACCTAACTACAGCCCACGTCCCTGCGACTATAACCTAACCACAACCACTCTTTTTTTACGCACCGACTAGTAATTGTGGTTGGGTTGTGGTTGGGTCAGCTTATATAAGACCTAACCATAACCCATTTACTAGTCTACTAATTATATCTACCCTTTCGTGGTTGTTATGGCGTAGTGGTGCAGGGCTGCGTTCTGACATTATGATCAGTGAACTGTTGACGTGCGGGATAAGATAGAATAGAAGCCGAGGTTAAGGCCGAGGCCGATGGTTCGACCTCCCACAAGGTCAGTTCAGCATAAGCCGGCTAGGTAGGCTAAGATACGCTCGTATGAGGTATCGTGAGCTGCTAAAGGGTCAAGTACCTGCCTGTCTATAGGTTTGTGCCAAGAAGGCCTGCGTTATATCCTAAGAAGAGCTTAACGTGGACAAGAACCTACGTTTAGAGAACGTTAGCGTATGCTAAAAGAGCTGCGCTTGAGGACAAGCGCTATAGAAAAAAGGACTTTGTTAGAAAGCTTAGGCAGCTTTAATAATATCTACTATTCTATATACAAGTAGGTGACAAAAAGAAACAGCAATTCTAAAAGTTATCTTTTTTAAAGACATATAACTAAATAACTATATAGGCTAGAACTATTATTTTTAGAGTTTTGGAAAGCGTAAAACTTCTACTTTAGGTTAGAATACTAGTTAGTGTGCTTAGCAAACATCTAGTAGGTGGTAAAAGGCACTAAAAAGAGGCAAAAAAAAGTCTATTTAAATCTAGTTACAACTTTTTATTAAACGCATAGAAATGTCTAAAAAAAGATTATAAAATACTAGGTTACATAAGTATTGAGTCAGCAAGTGTTTTAAGTAAGTTAATAGTATAATAATAAGAAAATTATAAAAAGGACGCTAAAAAAAGGCGCTAAAATTACGTTAGCTTTTTTTAGCGTTAGTCTATATAGTAATCTCTTTCCAATCTAAGATGTTCTCTTCTCTATTATCTTTCTATGTTTATCAAACTTTTAAAGTTTTAATAAGAAATGTTTACTCTCTATCTTTACAACAAAGGTCTATTAGCGCTATTAGTACTATACTTAAAAAGCCTTCTAAATCTGTTTATAATACTATACAACGTATTAAAGAGAAGAAAAATGCTTTTTTACCTGTTTTTTTGCCTAAACTAGGCCGCTCTGCTAAGGTCTTTAGGAAAGCTATTTAAGTAGTTAATAGAGACTTAAAAAGAAGCCTTAAGAAAACAAATAAGCGTATTCTAGAAGAAAATTGTTCATCTTTTCCTACTAGAAGCTTATAACGCTTATTAAAAGCAAAGAAATACTCTATTTCTACTACTAAGCAAAGACAGCTTTTAAATAAGAAAAAAACCTTAAATTACAATAAATACGCAATGAAGATAATGAAAATATTAAAAAATATTAACTTTAGAAAAGTGATCTTTTTTAACAAGTTTTCTATCTAGCGTGAATACGGCGCTAGGCAAGAATACGTCTAGAAATAGAGAAATAAGCAACTTAGCAAGGAATAGGTGTCTACTACAGATACAATTAAGTTTAAAAATATTCTACTTAACTTAAGAATGTTACTAAAAATTTAGTATTTTTCTAGTATCCTAAATTATTTATAGCTTGCGATATTTCTATCTTAGTTTAGGGAGCTATTAGGCTAGTGTAAAGATCGTCCGTAGATAATCTGTGTTGGTTCTCTTAGAATGAGTGAGTGCGATGGACGAGGGTTGTACTAGCACAATTGGTAGATTAATGTAATAGCACAGGGGTGTGTTAGCACGTTTAGTAGAACAATGTAAATAACACAGAGGGGTTAAGAATTAAGTAATCCTTAAATTACACTTAAAGTTAAACATACTAAGCTATAAAGGCTTAATGCCTACTGCTATATACTAATAAGTGTATGCTTTACTTAGTATGCTTAGTTGTGCTAAAAACACTAAGCACTAAGCAGTCCTATAGTGTAATTAGTGTTACTTAGTTATACTAAGAGCACTAAGCACTAAGCAGTTTTATAGTATAATTAGTGTTACTTAGTTATACTAAAAGTACTAAGCACTAATTAATTACATAACTACTAGCTACTAGTTAAGTTATTATTTAAAAATACTAACGTCTTTATAAAAACTTCTTTATAAGTTCTAGTTTTAGGTTTTAACACTATTTTTTCTTTTTCTAGTAAGTTGTCTTTAAGTTATATAATAGTAGTAAAGTTTTAGCTTATAATAAAGCTATTTTTTATTATAAGTAGCGTTAGCTGCCTTATTCTTATTTTACTATACCTAAGTAAAAACCTCTTACTAGTACTAATTATTATTACTGTTTTTGCAATTTTATTAATTTCTTTAAAAAAGCTATAGTTTAGAAATACTTTACTTATGCATATACTAAGTATATATATAAAGTATATATTTGTTTAAAAAAGTATAGTAAGTGTTTATATTAAAGCTAGTAATATAATATTTAAGTAATAAAGTTAGAGTTTAAGCATTTAGCTGCAGAAAAAAAAAAGCTATATACATATATAAAAAAAAGTTGTAATATATAAAATACTATAATAAAAATATATAAAAAGGCGTTAAAAAAGTTACACGTATAGCGTGCTTATAAAAAGTAGCTTTATTTATAAATAAATTTATTAAACTATTATATAAAAGATGTAATAGTAGTTAAGTTTTATAAAATTAAAAAGTTAGAGTATAAGAAAGCTAAAAAAACTATAAAATTTTTTAGTATTTTTAAGAGTTTAGTCTTAAACCTTCTGCCTAGCACCTAGAGTACTTTTAAGGGCTTACTGCTTAATTATTAAAAAGCTTCTAATTTTAGTAGTATTCTATAAAGTGTAGATAGTAGTTTATAAAGTTTATATCTAGTTCTTATATATTATTACTATTTAAGTAACTTAACTATTTAATTAAATATTCCTTGCTATTACTATTGTCTTAGTATATAAGAATTTTCTTAACTTTAAATTTGTTTTCTTTTTTTATCTTATAGTAGAAGGTTTTCTAAAGTAGCGTCTCTAGGTCTGCTAGTTCTAATATATTAATTTAGAATTTTAAGTAGATATTTGTATTTAGTAGGAAGTTAAGTATATATATAACTAGTCCCTTCTAGTTTAAAATTAAAAATAGTTTAACTTTAATATTGTTAAGTCTTTTATTTAGTTATCTAGTGCAGAAATTCTTTGTAAGCAAATATACTTTTTTTTTAAGCTAAAGTGCTATTTCTTATTTCTAGTTAATATATAAAATATTTTAGTATTAAGCTTTCTTAAGTATTGTTTTAAGTAACTTATATACTGCTTTAAGCTTATTAGCTATTACAATAGCTACTTTTATTTTCTAGCTTAGAAATATATATATAAAGAAATTTAGATATCTTCTATAGTTTGCATAAAATAGTATTTATTTTAAAAACTTTAATATTTTGTTGTTATATACTATTTGTGCTATAAGTAGTAACAATACCTAGTTGTTTTGCTATTAATTAATATATATCCTAAGATAGGCTTTTATTATATAATTTATTTATTCTGTTTATCTATCTATTTATAAGTAGTAAGCTGTTAATAGCTTTTATTTTATTCTAATTATAGCTAATAAAATTGTCTAAAAGTTAGAAGTAAAGAGCTTGTCTTTATTACTAATAATTAACTTTAGTATGCTGTAGTATCTAATAATTTAGTTATTAATAATATATACTAGCTATACTACTGTAAAATCTTTTTTAAAAGTAATATACTCTATTTATTTTATAAATTAATTAACTACTACAAGGATTACGTTGTAAGATACTTCAGTAATAAAGTTTCTTAAGACTAGTAAGCCTATAACAAAGTTTATAAAGATATTTAACTATAGTGCGTTAAGTAGCTTTATTACTTGCATTTCTCTATAAAGTGCGTAGGTACTATGCTTGTTCTTCTAATAGTCTGCGTATTTAGCAATAAAAAAAGTAACTTTATTTTTATTTTTAAAAACTTATAATTTCTTTTAATAAGTTCTATAGTTTATATAATACTAAAATAACTGTGTACAAGGTTGTTATAATATTACTTAATAATCACTTTCTGCAATTCTTCTAGTACATTAAGTATAATTTATAAGACTATGTTTAGCATTTTTACTAGTTCTAGTAATCTATCTTTGTTTACCTTAAGTATTACAGTGTTAATAATTGCTTTTATTTCTCTAATATTATATTATTAGCTAAGAGCGTTTGCTTTGCTATTATTTTTTCTAAGTATATATATAATCTTAAACTTGTATTGTCTAAGTAACTCTAACTATCTTACTTGTTATTAGTTAAGTACTTTAGTAGTTATAAAATTAACTAAGTTCTTGTAATTTATAAATATTGTAAGTTTTAAGTAGCTTTCTATATATACTCTCTAATGTTATAAGTATATAATAATAGCTAGCAGCTCTTTATTATAAATGTTGTATTATTCTTTTAGTCTAAAGAATTTTTATAAATAGTACGTAATTAAGTGCTATTTACTTTTATACAATTAACTAGTATAGACTTTAAGTATAAAGTTTAATACGTCTATCTTAAAGCGCAATAGTTATTTTACTTAGAATATTCTAAAGTATAGTAGTTCTATACTTACTTTCTTAAGTATTTAAAAAGCATTTTTTACTTTTTTACTCTACTTAAAAAGTATTTTCTTTTTTATAAGTCTTATTAATAAAATTGTAATTTTAGAGTAGGTTTTAATAAACTATTAATTAAAGTTTAGAAATTTTAAAAATATTTATATTTTTTTAACTATTATTAGGTATAGCTATTTTTTAACTACTTATATTTTTTCTTTACTTATTTATACTTTCTATACTTTTACTATATATCTAAAAAAAGTAACTTTATTTTTATAAAACTTGCATTTCTTTAGTTTAAGCTAGAGGTTAAACTAGTCTAAGCACCTTAGTACTATACAGACATGTTTTATGTAATCTCTTAAGTTTTTAAAGTATATAAAAATATTATCTAAGTATACTATAATAAAAATATCTAAATATACTCTTAACACGTTATTAATAAGTTTATAAAATATTGCTAGGGCGTTTATTAGCCTAAATAGCATAATAGTATATTTATAGTGTCTATATTATATTTAGAACACTGATTTCTATTCTTTACTTTTCTTTATTCTAATAAAGTAGTATTTATTTTAGAAGTCTAATACTATAAAAACCTTAGTGTAAAATAATTAATTCTAAAGCTTTATAATATTTAGTAATAAGTATTAATTCTTTCCTATAATGTTGTTAAGTTTCTAGTAGTTAACGCATATTTTTAGTAGTCTCTTCTTCTTTAGTATAAAGAGTATAAGAAATCCTACTAGTAATATTAAAAGTCTAATATATTTTTTCTTTAAATTCTAATTTAGCTTAGTCTTTAGTTCTTTAAGTTCTATCTTTAATAATTTATAAATTAGCTTAAAGAGTAAAGTTTTCTCTTTTTTTAAGATAATTTTATAGTTCTAAAGTTAGTGTCTTAGTGAGGCTTTACTATTTACTACTTTTATAAAAAAATGCTAAAATTCTATATATTTTTTTAAAATATCTAAAGTTATATACTTTTTTAAAACTCTAACTTTGTAACTTAGAAGTGCCCTACTAGTATTTATTAAGTTAAACTTTTGTGTTATAAGGCTATTTTTAATTAAAGTCTACTATCTTTTAGTAATATTGTTAATTTTTCTTTTATTTATTATTATAGTTGTTAGATGTATAGGCTAGCTTATAGTTACGTCTAATCTACAGCACTTTAATAAAAACTTTTTTAACTTCTAGTTAATCTATAAGTTATATTCTTATAACTAAGAAATTCTTTATATAATATTATAAGTAGCTAATTTAAAAATGTCTAAGTCTAATTCTTTTTTATATTTCTAGATACTAAGCGTTACTTTGCTAACTTTGTGCGTAATAGTTGTCTTACTTAGTATAAGCTAACTATTTACTATATATAGTAAGTAAAGTTCTTATTTCTTAAGTATTTATAGGCCTGCTACTTACACTACTTAAGAGAAAACAAAGTTAGCTTAAAAGCTAAAATCTACTAATACTATTATTTAATGTTTATTAAGCTTTACTAGTAGCTTAAAAAGGCTTAGAAAGTTAATTATATTTATTACTCTAGCAGTTTTAAGTATTTAAGGCGTTTATCTAAAAAAGACTATATACTAAATCTATAGAACTTCTTAGCAACTATATAAAATTTATATTTAATATTAAGGCACGTGTGCTATAAAGGCTAGTTGTACTCTTATATTTAAGTTTTATTTTTATAATCTTTCTACTGCGTTATATGTATTTATAAAGTCTTTTCTAAATTATTATGTTTATAAAAGTATAAGCTATGTTATTTATTTTATAAGTATACTGCGCATTTGTTGTTAGGGCAGTTATACTATAAGTATTAGCATTAAGGTATTTTTTTTAGTTTTTTAAAAAACTATTCTAATCTATATTTGTCTAAATAATATATAGTATAGCTATTATGTATATAAGCTGTTTAAAAGTACTTTATGTATTCTAGATTACGTAAGTCTATTTAATAATATATATTTATAGCGCGGCTATTACTTTAAGTCCTGCGCTTCTAGCGTATTGCTTAGAGTTTTTTATAAATTTTTTTCTTCTTTTTATCTAAGAGTTGCTGTGTTAGTTTATTCTAAAATACTTTAGTATCTTAAGTCTATTTCTATATAATATTGTTGTGCAGAGCTTTATTAATAGTTACTACTAAAATAATTTTTTTTTTCTATAGTTTCTCTAGTAAGTTAATATACTAGTAGTATTTAATTAATATTTTTTTAGAAAGTTTTATAAAGATATTCTTAGGTTGTCTAAGCTACCTTAGTAAAACGTTAATTTTCTTAGCTAAATTGTTTAAGCATTGTGTTTTTAAAGGTAGTAGTACTTATATATTAATATTTTATTTATCTAGCGTAGTAGAGTATTTCTGTACAGCTAGTAGTAATATTTTCTAGTCTTAGGCTGTTAGTGCTTCCTCTACTACTAGTGTAGAGGGCTAGTAGGTTTCTTAAAACCTAGCTATCTTTTTATGCTTAGTTTAGTTAGCTAAAGTTACTTTTATTTCTTTGTTAAGTATTATTTTAGAGATGTTGTTGTCTAAGGCTTCCTCTAAAGTAATTATAAAGAGGTTATCTAGACTATTAATATTTGCCTAGTTCTTCTTTTAAACTGTAATAGTAGGTCTAGTAATAATATTCTATTCTTTTTCTAAATTGTTACTAACTACTACATAGTAAAGAATATTTAACTATTATGTTACTTTACTTTAGCTCTAGTAGTCTTACTTTATATAACTTTCTTTACTATATATATAGCAAGTAATCTTTTTTTTACTATTCTTATTATGCTAAAGTTTTTTTTTTTTAGACTCTTGTTAAGATTGTTAAAATGCATAGGCTTATAGCTGTTAGTTATATAGTATTTTAAAGTTCTAAAAGTGTAGCTTTCTTGTTAACTTTAGTTAGAGTACAGGCGTTAGTAAGTTTAACGTAGTTAAATATCTATATTTTTAGGTATATAATTTCTTTATAAAAATAGTTGTTTTTCTAGCTTAAGCTTATAGAGGTTGTTGTCTACTAAAATAGCTTTAGCTATAAGTTTATTAAGCGTGTTTAAAGTAGCTCTACTTTATATAAGTTTTATACGTATAGCTAGTTTAAGACTTTGTTAGTACATCTACATTAAAGCGTTGTTGTTCTATTTAATAACTATTTAGTACTGCTAGAATTCTATTATATAGTTAGCTATAAAGTAAGTTTATTATAACTTTTAAATCTTTTATTCTACTACTACAAATTTCTTAAAGAGTAAGAATATCTTTTTTATTTTTATTTTAAAATTATTTTAGTCTTTAATAAGTTTTCTGTTAATATTGTTATTAATAGTGTTATTTATATATTAGCGCAAAATAAAGTTAACTTATTTTTTAGTAGCTCTTTATAAAAATATAAAGGCCTATATAACTATATTATTATTATTAATTTTAGTTTCTTTATTGTAAAAGTATTTATTAACTTAGAGTAGCTATGCTTTAAGCTTATTATAGTTACTGTAGTAAGTTTTAGGCTTATTAGCACGCGTAGTTGTTCTTGTAGTTTAGGAATTAGTAGAGGTGTTTATAGTAGTATTACTTATTTTAAGAGTGTTTAAAGTGTAAAAATTGTTTATAGATAATCTATATTAGTTTTCTTAGAATAAGTAAGTGCAATAGACAAGAGTTGTACTAGCATAATTAGTAGATTAATGTAATAGCACAAGGGTGTATTAGCACGTTTAGTAGAATAATATAAATATTATAAAGAAGTTAAAAATTAAGTAATTCTTAAATTACACTTAAAGTTAAACACACTAAGCTATAAAGGCTTAATGCCTACTACTATATACTAATAAGTGTATGCTCTACTTAGTATGCTTAGTTGTGCTAAGAGTACTAAGCACTAAGCAGTTCTGCAGTATAATTAGTGTTGCTTAGTCGTGCTAAGAGCACTAAGCACTAATTAATTACGTAACTGCTAGCTGCTAGTCAGGCCATTGTTTGAGAATGCCGACGTCTTCGTGAAGACTTCTCCACGAGTCCTAGTTCTAGGTCTTAACAGCTAGGTAGTAGATTAAAGTTACATATAACTGAATTACTAAAAGATACTAGAACTTTATTTAATACTTAATCTTTTTTCTAATATGTTAAAAGTGGTAGTTGTTGTTGTAGTTAAAATAGGGTTCTAAAAAAGTAAAAAGCAGCTATTCTCTACTTATTAATTGCAAAAGTTAAAAGAAAAGATTGTGCGTATTAAACGAGATTTAAACGGTAGGTGGTTGAGTTCTAGGAGGAAAGCTCTGACTACTAAGTAATAATTAGGGTTAAAAAATTTGCTAAAGTACAAAAAAACAACACAAGTTAAAACGTGTCTAATAGTGATTGCTTATTAAGATCTAAAGAACGTTAAAAGTATTATAGTAGATGTAGACAATAAAGCCAGCTTAATGCAAAAGCTACACAAAAAATGAAGTAAGAACATAGATTATAAGAACTTTATAATAGCTAGGGTAGCTAATAAGCAAAGGATTAAGAAACTAACTTTTAAGAAAAGAGATTAAGTTTTTCTGTTACAACAAAACTTGAAAATTAAGTAACTGAGCAAGAAACTAGATGACCTCTAAGTAAGACTATTTAAAATTCTAAAGAAAATGGGCATAGTAAACTATAAACTTTAACTGCTACTAGGCATGCACGTCTACTTTGTCTTTTATAAGAAACTCTTAGAACTAGCACCTTTAATTGCTAAGCTAGCAATAGATATAGAGCTTGAAGATGATAAGTTCAAGGTTAAGGAGGTTAAAGACCTGTAAAAAATTAGTTGTTAGTAAAAATACTTAGTTAAATAGCAAGAATAGCTAGAAAGCTAAATTACAAAAGAACTAAAAAAAAGATTTTAACAAACTACAAGTTATAAGTTCTTAAGTACTATTAGAAATACTTAGAGAAGTAAGAACCAGATCCTAAAAAAAGTAATTAAAGAAAAAAACACATCAGCATGTATTTAGCCTAAGTTGGTTAATAATTTAGGTAGCAATAGTTTAGTCATTAAAAAGCTTATAGTAAGGGTAGAGTTCTTTTTAGCTTGCTCTTTTGCACAATTTTCAAGATTCAAAATAGTAAAATCTTGATTAGTAAATGATTACTCTTACGCCTTAGCCTTCAGAAGCTCTAGCTTACTTTGTGCTAGCTAAGCTTTTAAACACGTAACTTTAAAATATTTTTTATACTATTGTGGGAGCTAAGAAGGAGCAGTTGCTTAATTCCCTAAGAGGAAAGTAAGTGTATTAATTACTAAGTGCTACAATAAAGTGCACAATAACTACTAAAGAGATATAAGACAATCTAGCCTGTTTATATAGACGCTAGCGGGGCTGTCACGTGAACAGCTTACTAGGATCACTTGATTGACAGGGTGATCCACGTGTCAATACTCTAACACATCCCCTAGGTTAGTGAGAAACTATTAATCTAAGCTGTGAGCAAGGATCTGATTCTTACTAAATTAACGTTGTTAATCAAGAGGTCTTCTTATAATTTTAGTCCTACTGCCTAATCTTTTATCTCTATTATAATAATGTAATGTTGTTATAATTGAACAAGCAGCTTAGTTGTATTATAATATTAAAATATTAGATAGATCTTAAAAATTGCGTAATTAGTCTGTGCGTAATTACAATAAATACTAATCGCGTCTACTGCCTTTCTAAAACTTTTAGTCTTACCACAATATTAATTACCAAGTCTTTCTAATTTTTAACGCATCTTTATTACTCTTTGCTTATAACGTTTTGCGAAGAGTAGTAGGATATTATCTATAGAAAACAGAACTAGGATCCTCCTTTCTTAATTAAAGAACAGGCAGGGCTTCTCTAGTAAGGCGATTAGTTTAATCTCTTTTAGTAATCCTAAGAACTCCTTATACTATATAAGTAGCATGTCTTATAATCTATACAGTGCGTAGTTAAGCTGTACGCACTTTTTAGGCTTCTTAAAGCTATCTAGCATTTTATAGATAACTAAGTTGTCTACTATAATTAACGTATTAAGGAATACTTCTACAACATTATATTGCCTAATTTTCAAATTATTTTTAGCAGCAATAGAAATTACTGCTTGGAAGGACTTAGCTGCTAACGTAGTAGTATGTATTAAATTAATCAAGTCCTTCTTTTCAAAACTACCTTGTATAATAATCTGCGCCTTGCATTTAAAAAAAGTCCGTTTAAATTAAAATTATGAGTATAGACCTACTTTATAAGTATTAGTTTATCATTTATTTTTTCTTTCATATTTATAAGCATTAGTTAATTATTTACTTTTTTTCAATATTTTATTAGTATTAGTTAATTATTTACTTTATCTTAATAATTTATAATTATTAGTTAATTATTTACTTTTTTTTAATATTTTATAAGTATTATTTAATTATTTACTTTTTTTTAAAATTTTAGTCTCAATCTCATTTTTACCTAACTCATTAATCTCTATTCTATAAATATTCTTAAAAAAGGCTTTTATGTAATACTAAAGCAATTGATTTTCTAATCTTAGTTGTTTAGGAATATTGTTGCAATGTAGTTAAGTATTTTTTATATTAAGTTTATGCTTAGTAAGCAAAGCTGCTAGAACTATAAAATTAAAAGTTCTATAGCTTACTTAGTCTTTTCAAATTGATTACAAACCTAGTAAGTAAGTATTACAAATATTAGTTTATAATAGATATTTATTATCTATAATTAATGCGTTAACACTATCTATACTTCTACTCTTTAAACAAATATAAGAATTATATGTTGCGTCTTTACGCTTACGCCTACTACCTAGTTTACGCAGTAGAAAATAATAATTTATAAGCTAATTCAGGCTTTTGCTATTAATTCTAGCACTGTATTTAGTAAGTAGAAGTTAAGATTATAATTGCTTACTTAACTTACTATCTAAGACCTAGGATCTTAAACTGCAAGATAATCTACAGTTTATAACTTGCCTAACTTAAGCAAGGGTTTTATTATAATAAGCTAGCGCTTTAAAGTTTTTAGGCTTAGACTATTAAACTAGTAATAAGCTATTAAGCTTATTTGAAAAAGGCTCTATCTTTCTAGGCAAAGACAAGTTAGCTTCTTTTAATAATTTTACCTCTAATTAATAGTTAAGTGCTTTATATTTAATCGCGTTGTTACTCCCTAGATTCTTTAACTTAGGAGTTAGCTTTATAGTAGCAAGACTAGTATCTTGCTACTAATTTAAGTTAAATCTTAGCACTGTACTAGCTTTGTATTTTATTTGCTTAGCGTCTTCTAATTTACTTTTATCTTTAGTAGGTAGGCCTTTCCTACTACTTAAAATAGTAGATAGATTACTTCAAAAGTATTTAGTATTTAGCTATATATTCTAATCTGCTTTTTTTTTAAATAGGCAAGAGGACTTCTAAGTTATTTCTAGAATTAACTACAGAGAGGTGACAAAACAAAAAGATGTTAAAAAGGTTATTGTTTTTAACGCTTGATATTTCTATAACTAGAGGGGCTATACCTAAAACAATTAGTGATTTAGAGAGCTAAAAACTTCTTCTTTAAGATAGGCGGCTTAGTAAGCTGCTTAGTCAGCACGGTTGCGCCTGCTGTCTCGCCTAAAATATACAGAAAAAATGTAAAAGTAAATTCTGGTGTACCCTTTTTTTGAACCTGTAGAAACTGCTGTAAAATATGTATATTACATAACACTTGTTACTCTCTCTAGTGCGTTGGTTGTAAGGTAATTGCAATTATAACTATTAAGTAATTATTAAAAGCTTATTAATGCGTTTTCTCTGAATAACAGATTAGAATAGCTTACTAATACTTAGTGCACTTAATAAATAATTCTATAGTAGCTAAAAAACACTTATGTTATAATAATATATAGTTATACGATACTTTTAATACGGATTTACTAACTGACATTCTTAACTAATACTTATGTTAAAAACTACATTGTTTTAGTAATATAACAAAAATTAATAATAAACTGATATTTATGTTGATTTTATTTTAGGTTTATATTTTCTATTTCCATAAGTTCTTCCTTAGTAGATTAATAATAACTTTACACATTTCTTAGAGTTTGAACACTAGTTTATTATAGATATAAATATAATATATGTTTTCTTCAAGTAGTATAGTAAGTTTTCTATAAAAAACTACATATCATCTTATTTTAGAAGCTATTTATTTTATTTTTTAGAGGTTTACAAAGCAATTTTATAAATACTTTTTTAACTTTTCTAAAAATCTTTGTAAGACAGCTTAATTTAGGCTTTAAAGTAAGTAAAGATCCAGTTTTTTTAATTATATAAACGGCATAGTCACACTACTTCTAAGCATTCTTAGCACATTCTTAAAATAGGAAATAGGCTTATTTTATTAATAAAAGACATAAGCTTAGTTATAAAAACAACAGTAACTATAGGCTATAAGAGCTATACTATTGGCTTCAGCCATTTAAGACAACTTTTCAATGTAACTATACATTTTTTAGACACTTTTTTAGTAAGAAATTTTTTATTGCTAACAATAGGTATGTAGGCTTATACCCCCTTGTTTGGCATTACCGGCACGCAATCAGTGTGTCGTATATTTAGACAGAAACAAAGAAAAGCAAGATAAAGACGCAAATTGCCTTTTAACTTCACGCGCCTTATCCTGCCTATTCTTGTTGCTTTACTGCTAGGCGCTCCTAAATAAGGTAAAGTAGTAATACTATTATTACCTTTCTTAATAACTTATAAACGCAATAATAAAAAGTCTTCTTTTTTTTTCTTTTTTATATTGCTAATTAAACGTCCTGAAATAGCTGTTAAAGCTAAGTTCTAGTCTTTATACTTAGTTCTTATACATTAAACAGGAAAAAAAGTACTAAAGTAATAAATCTTAAGTACTGCGCTAGTATTAGTAAATACCTTAAAGATTAAGTATTCTTTCTACAACTAGCCAAATTAGAGCTTAATAATTTTTTTATGCATAAGAATATTGTAAATAAGAAACTTGTTTAAAGTTTTAATAAACTTAGAAGTCTAGCTAAGTGGTTAAGTTTTAAAATACTTAATAAATTTAGGTATTTGTATAAGCAGTTTAAGTTAGACTAAATTAGGTGCTAAGTAGATAGTAGCAAGGAATACTTTTTCTAGAAAAGAGCCTAGAATAAGGAGATTCTTACTATAGAAGTTGCACACTATATTATATTGTAGTGTATTAAATGCGAACTGTTTGTATGCAGTGCTGTTTAAAAAGTAAAAAGTAGTAAGTAAAATATAGTAGCTTTAGCTTTATAGAGTATTATAGGTTCCTGCTGCAGTACGTAAATGTCTTTTCTTTCCTTTATTACATTATGTTGTAATTCTATTACAATCCTACTGTAATCTTATTGCTAGCTATAGGCTAGCAATCGCCGTTAGACACGTTTTAACTAGTGTTTTTTTTTAGTACTTTAGCAAATTTTTCAACACTAATAATTGCTTAGTAGTCTAAGAATCTCTTCTAGAACTTATTTAACTACTGTGCGAAACTTATTAACTACACATAATCTTTTTTTTGACTTATGCGACTAATTAGTACAGGGTAGCTGTTTTTTAATTTTTTAGAAACCTCATTTTAACTACAACAACAACCACCACCTTTAACACCTTAAAAATAATTAAGAAATATACTAGAAAGAAATCAATTTAAAATGAATTAAACTAGCTTATATAGTATAAAGATAATAAGCTATTACAAAATTAGCGCTTACTTATGTAACGTTTATTTTTTAACCCGTTAATAAGACTCTAAGTAAATAAGATAAAAACTTGGAAGTTTTGTCCACATTATGCTTACGTAAGCTTATAAATATGATTCCGAAGCAAGTATTTTTGCATGTGTGAAGAAAAGTTATACTAAAATTTATTTTTACTTTTTTTCTCTCTCTTATTTTGGGCGAGATTGCAGGCATAACTGTGCTGACTAAGCAGCTTACTAAGCACTCTATCTTAAAGAGGAAGTTCTTGGCTCTTCAAATCACTAAGTCTTTTAGGTATAGCTCCTCTAGTTATAGAAAAAATCAAGCGCTAAAAACAACAACTTCCTTGACATCTTTATTTTTGTCACCTCTCTGCAGCTTGCCTTTATAAGAGATTTTAATAACTTTAACTTTTTAATCTCTTAGTAGCTCTTCCTTACGATATCTTTTATAAGATATCTCTTTATTAACAGATATATTATAGGTAGTAATTACCTATTTAATTGTAGGTACTTATATATAGCATATATTAGTGGCTTAATAACTAAATGAATAACAAATATAGCCGCAAGAATTAGCTTTAAAGTCTTAACAATTACGCCTAGCTGCCTTTTTTCTATTTAAGAGGCAGGCTTGGTAGCTATAGGCATGAATTCTACTCTAGTCTAGGCGTAGATTAGTAGTCTAATGTCTAATTATAAGTACTTAACAGTATTAAAAATATTTCTTAAACTACTCTTTAAGCACCTAGTAGGGGGATTAGTAGCTACAAATTTTAGTAAGGCTTATTTTATGCAAGTAAGCTGCCATACTTATAATTACTGATTAAAGCTTAGCTAGTAGATTAGCGATCGTGCGTAATTTAATAGCCTTTATAATTAGCTCTTAGCTAGCTCTCTCTGCTAAGCTATTATGCTTATGAGTGTATAGCAGTGGCGCTTTTATTATAATCTCTTTCTTTATTGCCTATTCTCTAAATCTTACTTGCCCTCTCTAAGGCCGTGTAGTAGTGTCATCATTTTAATCAGTTTTAATAATTCTCTACTGATATTTTATTTTAATCCTTATAGTAAAGCTTTTTATTATAAGCATAATACTATTTAGTGTTTTTAACTAAGTATTATAATTGTATAACTTGCCTAAGTAGTTCTTTTTTAATAATTAGTGCCTATTTCTTAAGTAATTAACTAGTTAAGAAATTAAAAAGATCTTATAAAATCTTGCAAAAATGTTAAAGTAATTTTTTTTTACTTGCTATAAAATTACTTATAAAGTATAAACCAGTACACAGTAGGTATATTCTAATAACTTCTTGCTAGTATATTTAATATTTTGCGCTATGTTGACTAGAGCTTTAATAGCTTATTATCCCAAGTAATCTAATTATTAATACTATAGATCCTTATTACTAGTGCGTACCTAAGGTTTCTTTAATTGTGCTATAGTGTTTACTAGCAGTAGTTAAATTTTGTAAAAAAAGAATTACTTATATTTCATAAATAAAAGATTAACGTAATATTTTAGATTAATTATAATAACGTTCTTCCTAGTTATTTTAAGTCTTATAGTTTAATTATATTTTAAATACTAAATACCTTTTTACTTAAGCCATGCTTTAAAGACGATATTAACGTAGAAGCCTAGTACTAACTTAACATTAGTAAGTAGAAGATTAGCTGTCTTAAGGCTAGCATTACTATGCAGGACATTCTTAAGTAGCCTATTTCTTATTCTAGTAACTAAAATAGATTAAGTGCCTACCTTAATAGTCTTCTCCTTAATACATTTGTAATAGGTGCCTAGTACCAGGTAATCCTTGCTGTTAACTAATTAGACTGCTGCTCTACTATCTATAATTACACAAAAAGACAAGGCACAAGAAGTAAAGGCTACGCTAAATATATATAGACTAATGTTCTTAATTAAGTCTCTTAGGCTAATTAGTACTAAAACTAATAAGCTAGGGTATACTCTAATTAGTTTATTAGTAGCTAATTTGCTAGTGCTAGCCTTTAAACCTTTCTTATTAACTTAGGTGAGCTGTACTACTTAATTATTACAGATGGGTGACAAAAATAAAAAGACGTTAAAAAATTATTATTTTGAAATCTTTATATTTCAACAACTAGAAGACCTATACTAAAAAGAGTTAGTGATTAAGAAAGCTAAGATCTTCGTCTTTAAGTAAGGCGACTTAGTAAGCTGCTTAGTTCGCACAATCGCGCATCTTATCTCACTTAAAAAGAGATTAAAAAAAGGTAAAATTAAATTCTAGCATAACTTTTTTATAAACGTGTAAAAATTGCTACAAAAAAACTAGGTTTAGCAAGCTTACGTAAGTGTAACGTAAGCTGATTCTAAAAGCTTATATATTATTAACTTAAAGTTTAATTTAAAAATTAAAAGAATATAAGTTGCTTATATAAGCGCTAATTACGTAATAGCTTAGTAATCTTTTAGTATATCAACTCCTCTTCTTTATCTTAACTTACTTTTTTCTTAGTACCTCCTCTATGTCTCGCAATATTTCTTAATTTAAGCAAAAGGTTTATACTTTATATTTACAAAATAAGCCTGTTTTTGTAATTAATAATATACTAGAAAGGTCTTCTAAAAGTATTACTAAGACATTTTTGACAAATGAAACAAGAAAAAAGCTTTTTTATTTACTTTTAGACTTAAAAAAAGTTGCCTTATAAAATTTTTAAATAAAGCAAAAAGAGTGCTTAATAAAGACTTCACTAAAAGCCTTACAACAACAAATTCACGTTTATTAAAACAATATAGTCTAAATTCTTTTATTAAAAGCTTATAAGACTTTCCTAAAAAAAAACTATTGTATTAATATTTCTTTAAAAAAAGACGCCTTTAGACGCTCAAAAGGCATATAATTATTATATTTACGCTAAGTAAACACTTAAGAACCTAAAAAATGTAAACTTTAATAAAGTTATATTCTTAGACAAGTCTACTATTAAGTAAGGGCACAGTGCTAGCTCAGAATACTATTAATTATGTTTAAAAAAATAAAGTTAGAAGAAAAATAGTTTCTACTACTAATTTAAGTAAATTTAAAAAAAGGCTAATTAACTAAAATTTTTATTAATAGATCTACTATTTTTTTGTAATTTTAATTTATTTTTAGCAAGTTTACTAATTTAGTTATAAGTTAATATATTTTTATCCAAGTTTAGGGAGCAGATTAGATAAGTAGTAGATTAAAACTGGTAGTAACTAAAAGCTTTTTATTTACTACTTTTTTTAGAAATTCAAACTATATTAAAAAGATTCTAACTCTCAAAGTAAAACTTGCAACAAAAAAAGGTTAGTTATATATACTATTTTTTCCAACTTATAAGCTTATTACTTTATATTTAAATTATAAAGTTGCGATTTCTTTCTATATAATTAAAGGACTTACTAACCTCTATATAGGGTAGAAGTTTTAGTAGAATAACACTAAAATTTATAAAACTCTAGAAGTTTTATCTTAGTTTTCTAAGAATAAGATATTACTTTTTAAGTATCCTGCTTATAGTCCTAATCTAAATTCTATAGAAAACGTAGAAGCTTTGCTAAAAGACGCTTTAGCTAAAAGGCCTATTACTTCTTTAAGTATAAAAAATAATAAAAAAAAGTATAGCAGCGTTTAAGGCTGCTTTAAAGGAGATATAAGATTAATTACCTAAAAAGGTAATTAATAATTGTATTCTATTATTTCTAAGGCGTTACTTGCATATAAGAGAATCTAAGAGCTAGTACACTAAGTATTAGTAAGCTGTTTTAGTTATTTATTCTAAAAAAACCCTTTAAATAAGCTCTTTACTATTACGCAATAGATTATTTTATAATTACGTTTAAACTATCACACAAAAGATTTAAGCTAGTAGTATTTAATACATGTAATTTATAGTAGTTTTTATGACTTAAAAAAAAGTTATCTTCTTTATTAATCTTAAGTTTAATTACTATTATCTTTACTGCGAAAGTTGAGCACAATCGTGCTAACTAAGCAGCTTACTAAGTCGCCTCACTTAAAGAGGATGATCGTGGCTTTCTAAACAACTAACTCTTTTTAATATAAGTCTTCTAGTTCTTGAAATATAAAGATTTCAAAACTATAACCTTTGTAATATTTTTTTATTTATGTCACCCGTCTGTATAAGTTTTTTAATTTATAATCTTCTTTTATTTATAGTTTAAAGTTTTAATGAGCAGTCTGCTTAAAGAGCATAATCTAGCAACTATGGTTTAAAGTTAGAAGCAGTTGCGCAGTATCTAAAAGTATCTTTTTTTCAATTCTTTCCTTTGCTTATTAGGGTAAGAGTGTAATTGCTTACTATTTTAATTCAACTTTAAGTTACTTAATAATTGTTAAGCTATCTCTAATTTATATTCAGTTTAGAATACTGTGAAGATCGTCCGTAGATAATCTGTGTTGATTCTCTTAGAATAAGTAAGTGCGATAGACGAGGGTTGTACTAGCACAATTAGTAGATTAATGTAAAAGTACAGAGTTGTGTTAACACGTTTAGTAGAACAATATAATAACACAAAGTAGTTAAGAATTAGGTAATTCTTAAATTACACTTGAAGTTAAACACACTAAGCTATAAGAGCTTAATGCCTACTACTATATACTAAGAGAGTGTTATACTGTCCTACAAAATCCTATGCTGTTCTACAGAATCCTATGCTGTTCTATACGTAGGACGTTATAGGATTTTGTAGTACATTATAGGACGCATATAACTTATTCTATAAAGGATTTCTGCTAAGGCCTGAAAGATCACGTGCTTATTACAGGGTAGCATTATTTATTAGTATATAAAGGCTTGTCTTTTGTTTAAGTAGTTTAGAATCTTTTTTTACCTTGATTTTTTATATATAGTTTGTACTTTCTCTTTTCTTAAGTTTGTAACACTATTCTCTTATTTTATATTTTTATTTTTAAAAACTAGCTTAATAGTTTCCTACAGTACTACTTATTATTACGCACATAGTAATTATGTAAATAGTATTAGTAAACTTGCTATATTTACTTATTAATACTGTATTAAAAAAAGCTCACTGTATTAAATGTTTTTTAAAAAAAAATATGTAGGAATTATTAAAAAAATAAAGTTAAATAGTATAGTTTAGTAGTAGTGCTCTTGCTAAATTGTTTATTATTAGACTAAGAGTTAGCTTAATTAAAGTAGTAAAAGTCTAAAGCTAATATAGCAAAGTTAGTTATACTTAAGGCGTTATTAGTAGTGTGTGTAAATAAAAGTTATTTTTAGAAATAGCGTAAGGTGCTAGCGTATTATAAATAGTAGTTAAAAAATAAGTTAAAAAAATTTACTAAAAAGATAAAAGCTTTAGAAGCTGTAGAGAATATTAGCTATAAAATTAGTATTCTAGAGAGTAGCTTAATACCTAGTACGCTATTGTTAGATTAGAGCGCGTTCTTATTTACCTATTTAGAAAGTAATTTTACTTTTAATAACTTCTGAAGTAAGTTGCATAGTACTATGCAAGTTGTTAATAATAATTTATAAAGTTTACATTTAATTTTTATATATTTTTACAATTTAAGTATTTTAACTATTTAACTAAATACTCTTAACTATTATCTTATACTTAGTATATAAGGATCTTCGTAACTTTGAAGATAGTTTTTTTTAAAGTAACAGGTTTTTTGTAATAGTATTTCTAGATTTACTAGTTCTAACATAATGATATAAAATTTTAGGTAGAATTTTATATTAAGTAAAAGATTAAGTGTATACGTAACTGATTCCTTCTAGTCTAGAATTAAAAATAGTCTAACCTTAATATTATTAAGTTCTTTATTCGGTTGTTTAGTACAAAGATTTTTTATAAGCAAATATACTTTATTTTTTTTCTATAGCTAAGGTGCTATTTGTTGTTTTTAGTTAATATATAAAATACTTTAGCATTAAGCCTTCTTAAGTATTATATTAAATTACTTATATACTATCTTTAGCTTTTTAGCTGTAGCAATAGCTACTTTTATTTTTTAGCTTAGAAATGTTTGTGTAAAGAGATTTAGGTTCCTTTTATAGTTTACATAAAACAGTATTTATTTTAAAAATTTTAAAATCTTGTTATTATGTGCTATTTGTGCTATAAGTAGGAGTAATACTTAATTGTTATACTATTAATTCATATATATTATAAAATAAGCTTTTATTATATATTTTATTTGTTTAGTCTATTTGTCTATTTATAGATAGTACGCTGTAGATCGCTTTTATTTTATTCTAAATATAGTTAATAAAATTTTTAAAAGTTAAAAGTAAAGAGCTAATTTCTATTACTAATTACTAGCTTTAGTATGCTATAGTGTCTAATGATTTAATTGTTAAAAATATATGCTAGCTATACTATTGTAAAATCTTTTTTAAAAGCAAAGTACTCTGCTTATTTTATAAATTAATTAACTACTACAAGATTTGCGTTATAAAATACTTTAGTAAAAAAGTCTTTTAAAACCAGTAGTTTTATAATAAAGTCTATAAAAATATTTGACTATAGTACGTTAAGTAGCTTTATTTATAACGGCGCAGGCAAGACTTACGGATTAGTATCGGCAGAAGGGATTACAGCAAGGCATATAGGAGTGTGTTGTGATCTACAAATAAGCCTTAATTTAAATAAAATACCTATAGGCCTTGTACAAAAGGATATTAAAAATCTATAGAGCAACTGTAGGTCCTAAGCTGTCTTTATACCTGCGGTCTAGGCTAGGACTAGAGTAGGTCTAATACAGGTAAGATCCTAAAATAACAGTAATAATAATAGAGTTATAACGTGTTTGTTACACTACTCCCCCCTCCTAGTAGTTAGCTAGTCCTGTAGCTATATAAATTCTTTAACATGTTTATTGTTTATTTATTATTAACTTTATAACGTCTTTTGTTGTTGTTGTTGTAGACTTTTAATAAGCAGTTACCGCAACTACATCTTAAAGCAGTATTAGACTAGCCTTAAGCGTTTACTATTTTAATATTTTAACAATATATTGATATATATATATATATATATATATATACTACTACGTTACCCCCTAAGGGCTTTACTAAAGGCGTATTACTTTATTTGCCTATAGTTAGTGCGCGCCTTTACGTAAGGTATTCTTAGAGTTAAATATTAGTTTAACTTTAAGATATTTAAGAAATGCGCTTATTACGTATAAAAGAAGAAGAAATACTCCTTTATAAGTTTATTATGTTTTGCCTTTTTAAACTTAAGATTAACTTAGATAAGTACTAAAGTATATTAAGGAAAAGTTTTTTAAACTCTTTACTACTATAGACCTTTTTACTACTGTAGAGCATAAAGAGGATCTAGCAAAAGACTACCTCCCTACTAAAAAATAAGTACAGGCGGCAGCCCTTATCCTAGCTAGAAAAGTCTAGGTAATAAGAAGCTAAGAGAAAAAGCTATTTATAGCTTTAATTTTAGTTTTAACTTACTAGGTTCTCTTAAAGATCTAGAACGCTGTCTATTTACTAAATAGCTAAGTTACCTCTTTAGAGGCTTTTGCTTGCTAGGGTAAAACTAGCAGTAGTAGTCTAGTTGCTCTGCTAGAGGAGGAGGACAATAAGCAGCGCCTCTAGAGGGAGGTAGAGGAGGAGGAGAAAAGCAGTAAGCTCTTCTCTAGCTCCTTCTCCTTTTATAGAGAAAAGGAGTGATCCTCTCTAGATCTTTAAGTAAGGGTAGAGAGTAGAGGAGAAGAAAGAAGTTAAGAGTAGTTTAGGGTTAAACTAGCTATTTTACTAAATACTTATTAAAAATTTCCTTTTTTTTTTCTTTATATATTATTGTCTTATAGTAAAGTTATATTCTTTTTTTTTTCTAAGCTATAATTTACTTTACTAAAAACTTTAAAAGACCTAGACGTGTAAAGTTTTTCTTATAAAAAGCTTTAAGTTTATAAAAAGCCTTTATAAGATTTAAAGCTAAGTACTATGTTAAGTTTAAGTTATATTTAACTTAGCTAATATAGTATTTTAACTTTAAGTATTATACTTTACTAGCAAGAATTTTATTAACTTTTTATTTTTTTACGCCTTAAATTAAAGTTAAAGTTAGCTTTAAAGCTTCTTGTTTAGAAAGTAAGTCTTAAAAATCTTTATATAAGAGTTCTAGTATAAAAATACTATAAATTTAAGACTCTTCTAGTAACTTAAAGTAATAAAAGTAGCTAACTTTCTTAAGAACTTTAAAGAGTCTTTTTTATTTAGCTAATAGTTTTTAGCTTAAGTAATTAGTTGCAAGGTTCTTTATATTTAAAAAAACTTTATTTCTAACATCTTAATTAATTAAGTAGTAGTAATAATTTACTATAGTTTATATTTAATTTTAAGCTTTTTCTAAGAAAGTTTGTGCTGTTTCTTAGGCGTTATATATTTAAGTAGCTATAGCTAACGCGTTTTTATAGTTTATTTTATTAGTTAGAGTAAAAGTATTAGCTAGCTGCTTCTAGTCCTAGCTTTATCTAGGATTAAATCTATAAAGGATCTAATATAGGGATATACTTAGAGAAGAATAAGGTAAGAAGATTTATGTTTTATTAATTAGAAGTAGTAGTCTACTATAGTTATCTTAGTAGTAGAATATAAACAGCTAAAGCCTTTAGTTAATATATTTATTTATAATTTCTGTCTAACTATTAGTCTCTTTATAGTAAGCTATTAATAGTTTAACCTTAACACCTAAGATCTAATAAAACTAAGACTAGAAACAAAATATAAACTAAAGTCCTTAATTAAAGATAATAGTATTAAGTGTGTAGCTAAATTAGTATACTTATTAAATAAATAGTTTAGCTATACTCTTTGCGTTAAATATTTTATAATAAAAGATAGAAATAGCCTGTTTAAATAAACAATTAATTACAACTATAATCTAGTTATAACTAGCCTTATTTAGTAAAAATCTTTTAAAGTTTATACACAAGTGTTACATTAGACAATTAAAGATAAGTAAGAAGTAAATTAACTTAGAAATTTAGGTCTATCTTAAATGTGCTTTATAATAAGCTATGTAGTTCTACATATACCTTTTGTAGGTAGCTTTTTTACCTTTTTAGTAATAATTTAAGGCAATTAACTAATAGGTTTTAGTAGCGCTAGAGTAAGTAAAAGAAACTTAGTTATGTGCCTTTTAGATTATTTAAGTGTAGAGTATAGAGTTAAGTAGTATACAAAAGTAGTTTAAGTATAAAAGTAATTTATTTCTAATTTAGTACTTATTTAGTAATAAGTTACGCTCTTTTTTAAATATAGAGTAATTTGTTTACAAGATAAATTTAATTAATTCTAGCAAATTTAGAGTTATAGGCTCTAAAGTAGCTTCTACTACGCGTAGAGACAAAATCCAAGTGTAGAGATAAGTAATATAAGTAAAAGAAAAGTTAGAGTTAATTTAGTTGTTTAGTTAGTATAGTCCTAGTAAAACCTGCAAATAATTATTAGTTTTAGTTAACTTTAAGTTCTCTACATCCTGCTTACGTCACAAAAAGATATCTACATAAGTATTATTCTTTCTAGGTATATATTAGACGTAAAAGGAAAATAAAGTAAGTTCTTTAGCCTAACGTACTTGTCTAGCGTTTAGGACCTTTATAGTTATAAAGTACTTAAGTAAATAATAGTCTAAATACACATTAATTCTAGAGTAGGCTAATACTAATTTAGCTTGCTACTTGCTAAACACTATAATAATAGTATAAAGTTTCTTATTATAAATCTCCTAATTTAATTTAGACTTAGATAAGACTTTACTAAAGAACGCTACTAGATATTATTTTTTATTTAGTTGTCTCTAAGAAAGTATGCCTACAACAACACTGTTTAATATATTAGTCTCTACCTTAGTATTATATTTAAAGTAAAAAATGGGTTTTCCAAAAAAGTGAAAAGCAGCTGCCCTCTACTAATCAGTCGCAAAAGTCAAAAAAAGATTGTGTGTAGTCGACGAGTAATAATAGTATAAAGTAGAAATTTCTAGCAAAATAGCTTTTAACTTTTTAAAGGCCTCTTTACAATTTAAATTCTATACAAATAGCTTTAAAAAACTTTAAATTGCAAGAAGTAGTTTAGTAATTTATAAGTATTTTAGTACAAATTACTAGTAGAACTTAGTAAACTTTAAGAATAATCTTACACCTATAATAGTAGTAGGTTGTGCCTAGTTATTAAGAGGTTCTACTTTATTAGGATCTACCTCTAGCTCTCAGTTTGTTAAGATATAGCCTAGGTACTTTATTCTTGGCGCTCTCTTTGCGCACCGACCCTACAAGGGATCTACCTTGTCGGGCTGTCTCTCGCACCCTCTAGGCTTATCTTTTTGCTGCTTTCGCTTGTGGTCACCCACCTAGGTAAGCAACCACAATAAGATTGCTTGCGCAGTTTTGACCGAACCGGGCTCATAACTGTCGGAAACAAAATACCGACCGATCGATAGATCGTGCTCCGGCTAGA